>OX579640.1:24435478-24988748 GCA_951230915.1 Antitrichia curtipendula | reverse complement strand
TTAGAGTTAAATTTAGGAGTAAAAACCTAGAGTTAATTTAGGAGTAAAAACTTAGAGTTAAATTAGGAATAAAAACTTTAGAGTTAATTTTAGGAATAAAAACCTAGAGTTAATTTAGGAGTAAAAACTTAGAGTTAGATTTAGGAGTAAAAACCTAGAGTTAATTTAGGAGTAAAACTTCAGAGTTAAAATTAGAAGTAAAAGCCTAGAGTTAATTTAGGAATAAAAAATTAGAATTAAATCTAGGGATCAAAATCTAGAGTTACAATAGGAAGTTGGAAATTAGAGTAAAAACTAAGCTTAGTTAGAATAGCCGTAGAGTTAAAGCTTCCGAGAGAGGTGTCAAACCTCAAAAGATAGTCCTGGACACTCATGGAAGGAGTGTAAGGGTTCCCCGCTCACGTAGTTAGGGACGTTAGAAATGATGCCAACTACCCAGCCAATCCTAGACATAGGATAGATAGTTAGGGATTCAGGATCTTACTATCAACTCTGGTCATTACAATTAGCCTGTTAGTTATCCATGCATTTCTAGTAGTTTCGCCGCCATCCACGACACGTAGGAGACGTTAGCAAAAAAGATCCATTGCTTGGAAGGCACAGTGGACTGCGCTCACAACATCCCTATATATTTAAAAGGTGGATAAAGGCATAGAACTTGGTCGGTGTTCGCCTAATTACCAAGGGTGGGTAATCTTGTGCCCACAGCTTTCCATTTAAAAGAAAATATAATCCAACTGGAAATAAATATACAAATTTGTATTTCATTTTTTTGTGGATTTTTTTGTCTACCCGGAGTCCGGGACCGCCCGGTGTCCCAATCTCCCCTGTTAGAGGTTATTGTGGCATACCCTTTGCTCCTAGGCATTGATTGGAATAGAAATTGTATTATGAATAAACTTATAAGTTTATCTATCATTCTATTTTATCAATCTTATGAAAAAAAATTCAAAATTTTCAGTGTAAAATGAGATCATGGGAGCTTATCGAAAATCCATTTTGTCCCTTGCAGCAAGCAGGGTTGTCACATTTTAATGTCCAGGGCAAAATCATGTCCAAAATCCGGATGTCCGGACGTCCGGACATAGCGGATGCACCGGACGCAGTAGACGACGTCCGGCAGGCGGCAGCCGCTAGGCGTCGGTCGGTCAGTCGGGTGCCGGGCGTCGGTCGGACGCGCCATCGGTCGGTCTCTCCGACGACCAACCGGACGCGTATTATGTCGGACGCTTTTTCGGTCGGACGGGACCGTCAGCAGATAGGCAGTTATAATGGAGTTTTTTTTGGGTGGTGAGAGCTACTTAACTTCTGCAAATGAGTTTTAGGGTTAGGAAGATCTGGTTTTAAAACCTCTTCAATTGCAATTGTCATTGAAAAATGTGGAAATGGCACTCAATGTAAGCGTTCTTTTTATTTTCAAAATTCACAGAACTTAGACGACTTTGAAGGCAAAATTGTTGCATTGTACAATTACATTTTAGAATGTCATGCTCCATTTACAATAAAATGCATAGAATCAAATTTTATTGAATTCGTCCTTTGTATTGGAAACCCAAAAACCTTAATGGTATTCCAAACATCAGTTTACTACAATGAAGCGGCAATAAACAATCGATTGCCACATAGTGCCATCTATGTATCATAAGTATTTGGACATCTAGGTTTACATCCCTTCAGTCCCTAAGGATTGTAATCACTGTCTCCCTTCACTTCAACCCCGCTACTCTCACCTCTTCTTTTCCATCCGGTGTCTTCATCGCTAGATGCCTCTTCCATATTGTCTGATGAAGATTGTAGAATTTTAACTCCGGAACCATGTACTTCCCTAGATTTACATGATCTGAATGCTTTACCTTCCTTTTTCACTTGTAATATGGACTTTCCAATGCTTTCCCTAAGGTCGGTGACCAGTTTTATTTTCGTCATCGGAGTAGGCTGAAGTGCATCTAGGGGGGTTCTACTCACATTCGCTTTCTTCGATGGAGACATAGCAAAAGGCTCTATTGCTCTTTTCTTTTTGTCTATTTTAGACTCTTTCACAACTAATTGTCCTGCTTTTTCGCCTCCTTAAATGATTACCTTCGTTGCGCTCAAGGACTGCGGTATACGGTTTGCTGATTTGAGAAGACCTTGTGATGAATGCCTAGATTTTTGAGCGAACATTACAGCCAACGTCTCGTCCTTGTCATCATCACTACGTGATGAAATGGATAGACTGTGATTAATGAATTGCTGTTTTCCACATGATGAATCTCCGCAACCATCCAAAGTTGTACTAGCAGTTGTAAGTAGTGTACGTACACCCGGTGTAAGACCAGTACGCGGTGGTAATTGGGGATCTCGCAAAAATGGCTCGTTTCCTTTTCCATTCCGGATTAGGATTGGACTCCCAGACTTCATAAAACGCATGTCTTCATTCTCTTCTACTTCACGTGGTTTGATATTCTCAATCCTTGGTTCACCACTCTTCTTGTTCGAGAACACCGCTTTCAATTGAACCCTTGTGTTCCCCATATTCATTGGGACCTTTACCCCCAATCCACCCTTGTCATTGTCTTTGTCAATCTGTTCCGCTCGTGCCGCTACCGTGGATGGAGAGTCAGGAATTGGAATCTCTTCACCCATTTCAAGAGTCCCACCATTGATAAGCATTGCCCCATTTATTGCCGCATCTCGTACATTGATTGCCTCCTTATCCGCTAAAATCTTTTCGCTAGTCAACAACCCGGTCCCATCCATATATTTGGCTATCGAAAGGTTCTCTTCATCACATCCACGATTGTCTTCATCTGATGTATAATCGTAGACGTCTCGATCATTGGCTCCCAAATCTTCATCATTCTGATTAGGGCTTTGAAACGGCTCATCGTTCGAATTCGGCTCATCATAGTTCACAGCATCTCCATCATAAAATGCAGCCTCATGATTTTCAACATCCGAATTGTGCATGTCGTTGTCCATAGCACCTCCATCATCGAATGCGGGCTCGCCATCTTCCGAATCCTCATTTTCGGAGATAGGCATATCTGTATCTTCGAAAAGCACGTTCTCATGATACCATTTTTTCTCATCATTTTCCTTGGATTGGGCTAAGACTTTTGAATTGGTGTACACGTATACCAAATCATCTGCTCTCTGTGGCTTCAACTTGTTCCTAGATTTGTTGTGAACAAAAGAATAGCTACTCCAATTTCGTTCACACGAAGAAGAGGAGACCGGTTGTGCCAATATCCTCTTGGCAATTGGAGTAATGAGCTTTCCACACGCGCCTTCAAAATCCCACCAAGCATGTGCCGACAATTGCTGTTCATTCGGCTCCAACATGTTGTGGAATGACGGTTCCCTAAGTCAAAAAGCGACAAACTCCTTCACAACCGCGGTGTAATCTCCTGGTTTACAAATTTTCATGAGAACATGCTTGCATGCCTCTATTGCATTTTGATTGTCGACTAATTCTTTGTCTTGCAGAAGGTAGGGGTTCAGAAGAGCTCCTGCAAAATGCAGATCGGTCTCTACCATTTTGCGTCAGTCTTTAAAATACGCCAGCAGCGGATCGGCAAGAGCCTTGTTCAAACAAAAAGACTCTCCAACCAAACCGGAGACGTGTTTTTCTAGATTTCTCATAATGTGCAAAACCTTGCCTATGCAGGGCGTCTTCGCATCCAAATCACGTAGCCTATACACAACAGGACCCACCAAGTCCTTAAAATTCTGACAACAGCGCCAGAAATGCTCGCTCATAAGTATCTTAAATACCTCTCGACAGTCACTGCGAGATTTCGATGTCCGGCCAAACTTCCTCACGTACTCATTCCACTACGGGTCCATCACTGTCTGTTGCAATGGACCCTTCACCTTCAACAAACGTGCAATAGTGATGAAATTGGAGGCAAATCTTGTTTCACCCGGCATCAACAAGCTATACTTGGGCTCGTACTTCCGATATATTGCAAGCGGTTTATGCCTCATCTTGAAGAACTTCACTACGGTTTCCGCGTTGTCCACTTGGTCCAATATCCATGCTTGTTTTCCCCAATCTCTTAGCAACAAATTCAAGGCGTGCACCGTGCAACCTTGGAAAAAAATGTGTGGATATGTAGCAATCACTAGAGCACATGCTGCGGGGTTCACAGGCGCATTATTTGTAGTCACTTGCACCACATTTTGAGGGCCCACTTGGATTATGAATTTCTCTAGGAGAGCGGCCAAATACGTAGCGTTCTTATCGGCCCCAGTCGTATCCACCGCTCCTAGGAATTGCTCCCCCCGCAGAGGACACTAACATGGCATTTATCAATGGCTGATTCCCAGTCGAGCTCCATCCATCAATGGACAGCGTTGCTCCGAACTTTCTAATGCTGTCTTCGGTCCTCTTCTGTAAATTTGTCTGCACCTCCGCCTTTGCTTCGTCAAGCAATTTATTGCATATATCATTGTACGATGGCGGGATGTAGGGCCTACCAAACTCAGCTGTTCTCTTCACTGCTTCTTTGAATGCTGGATTTCGAGCTACAACAAATGAGATGTTGGCCGCATAAAAGAATTTGGCCCAGATTGCATTTAGAATCCGTTTATTGGCCATCTCAAATCCATCCGATAGCCTGCTCTGCCTCTGCGGCCTACTGCTTGATCCCCGCACAGTGTCACGTTCGCTTGATGTTTGTTTATTTGGATTTCCATCAGAGGCCACACAAAAGGATTGTTGCTGTGTTGTACACGAGTCTTCTTGTGTACAAAGAGACGTCTGCCTCCCACTTGAAAGATCATTGGTGACCACAAGCATGCCATTGCCATCCTTATTGTCTCCTGTAGATTTTCGTGGTATATCTCCATTGCAGCGAAGAAATAGATTTTGAACTTGAGATGTCAACTTTGGACAAAGGTTTATTCCGTTATCTCTCAAACCTGATGCGCCTTTATATCCTAGATGGCTAAACAAATGGCTTGTTTTCCTCGCAAACACCAATTTGCAAGCTCTGCATTCCACTTTACCAACTGATGGGGTACCATACCAACAAGACCAATCCTTGCTCATAGTGACCAATTTGGACTATTTATATTCGAATGAAATTGTAAAAGTAACACAGTAACGGGTTGATAAATTTTGTCAAAAACAAGACACACAATGTGTGCACAAAGCCTTGATAACCAAGGCCCCCCTGTCCACTGAACTATACATTACCAAGCAAGGGACCCAAAATGGGTCGGAACCTAGCCCTTGGAAATCAAAGCATTCAGTTTCTCAAGAGTGCTTGCAAATGGCAAGGGTCTGGAATTTATAGTTCTGAGGTCGCTAGTGACCGTCGAATAGGGAATGAAGAAGATTATTTTGGTCCCAACGGTCAGGTGGACTGTCGGACGCAGAGTCGAACGGGGTCGGACGGGGTCGGACGGCGTCGGACCGTCCTAACGATCGATCGGATAGGGTTCAAAATTCGGTCGGCAGGTCGGTCGGCGCTGCACAGGTTGGACGGGATCTCCGTCCGAACGTCGGACGGTCAGTCGGCGGTGCACAGGTCGGACAGTCGGTCAAACTGACCGATTTCTGTTTGGGTTCACAAAGTGAAGGGCTCAAGCCTCAAGGGCTTGATCCTTACATGCCTAAGGCCCTATCTAGCGTATCTAGCTTGTGAAAAAAGAGCATAGACTTATGGAGTTATAGTTGGCGCATTGTATGTTCTCCACACTCAAGGAAATTGTTTGTTTTCCAAAATCAAACCGTAGACGTGTTCAATGTTTTAATTTATTACTATTATTAATATGCACACCAATCTCTAGTGTCAAATTGCATATGAGTTGAAAAAATTTGAAAAAATATATGTGTACTTCTCATGCCCATTATGTTTGACAAATTAGGAAACAAATTTTTCTTGGGATTGGACGTGAGATGGACAACTAAAAATCATGTTAGCACACTAAAATACACTTTTAAAATTGGTTCCTTTGATTTATATATACGTAAAAAGCTTTTACTTATTCCATTTTGATTTTTGAGATGGAAATTACAAAGTGTTTTCTATTTTGCGGGCAGTTATGGATTTGCTATTGTAAAATAAACTTTGAAGTCTTGTATTTAACTCAATTTTTAATAGTTTTTGGAAAAAATTAAAGCAAAATAGGTACATTGTCTAGGGCAACAGTAGAACCGTTGGGATTGAGGTTTTTCAATTGCATAATTATATTTTTTTTAATTTAGTGTTTTGAACCAACCTCTACTTCTTGCGTCTTCCTATTTTTTTCATATATGTTGTACAATTCCAAATGATCTGAAAATTTTCAAGCACGTATCCAAATTGGTTTCAAGAATTATTTTAAGGAGTAACCACCATTTTGGACATTTTTCCATTTAAATGTGACCTTGTCAAGTGCAGCGGCCCTTTTTTTGGCTGCGCCCGAAAAAGTTTTTTTCAGCAATTACAAATCTAATACCTTGTAATTTACAAGGTGAAAAATTCTGAAATTTTTCCTATTCTACACATTAACAAGTTTACTACAAAATCTACGAAGCATGTGTCCTGGCATTTAGGAATTCATCCATCAGTGACAGAAAAGTAACTTGTAATAGAAGGACGCAAATCACATAATTGCCCAAAAGGGATAGCACAAAATACCATAAACTCTTAGCAAATCAAAACATATTTGCATTCTGCACATATTCTTATATTAAAAGAAACTCATAAATACTATGGGTACATTGCTTTAGTGGTACTACATTCTCCTGAGATCTAAACAACACTCCACGCAATTCTACCCTATTCCAAAAAAAGGCCACCGGCACTATATATTATTACCACTACGTTCCCCCGATACACGAGACAGACCCTCATCACCCATGAGTCTTGCACTTCTGCGGCGAGGCGTATACACAAGACTTGTTTCAATGGTGGGCCCTGCGGACCTAGCTTCCAAGTCAATGAGGCCAAACTATCGTTTTGTTTCCGGAGAGTGGTCATCGTCATCTTCCAACCTCCGTTTCTGCTTCCGCTTGGGAGACAAGTCCACTTCCCCTGCCTTCAACGCTTTGAGTGCACTATCCACTCGACGGACCAAGGCGTTGACCGCTGCGTCATCATCTTGCATGTATAACCATGCAGGTCGATCTCCTCCCATTAGAAACACCCTCCATGCACTTATGATGTCGCCCACCCTCTTATCGAATTCCCTTGCCACATCCACATAATAATGCCCTGCAATTGACATCACATCTATTTCCACAAAAGCACGAACTTCTACGGCTTGTTCCAACTTGGACAAAAGAAGGGCCCTGCCTATCAAAGTGTGATTGTACGCCGAGTATTGTTCATGGAACTCTTGAGCATGCTCTTGTTCTATCCAATTGCCATCTCCATCTTTACGCACCTCCTTTTCCGGAAATCGGAAGAATTTCTTGTGTTGCATGCTCCAATGTCCTCCCATGCTGCGACAAAACATTTCACAAGCCTCGTCATCCACAATACCTCTGGCCCGCAACTCCACTTCTCTGTCTTTGGTCATCCACACGTAATGATCATTTTCACATGAAGACGCCTTGGTTAGGTCGTGCACTTGGGCTAGTGAATTCCACATTATAGGTTTTTCCCAATGCATGTAATTTTGAAATTTGTATGGTGCTTGGTCAAGTGGAAGGTTCCATCGATTGTATTCGTGGCCGGGGGGCATACCTTCTGAGATCCCAAGCATTTCATAGAACCTCGGGCAGAAAGAAGTTTTACACTCAGGACACCGTGATTGAATGAGAGATGCTTTGACAATGCATGTGACATGAAAAATGTGGCGGCATTGACCCATTGTTAGGGCTCCTTCCGGACCAGTATGACTTAGGACCTTGCACTTAAACCACGCAAATAACGACTTTGCGTGGTTTAAGTGCTCAAACATTGCATCCATGTCTCTCCAATACGTAATGTCGGTGGATCCCCTCGGATGTGCCTCAAACATCTACTTCAGTCGCCAAAAAGAGCTCTCCACGGCATTGCATTCATCTTCCGACTTCATTGCTAATTTCAAGAGCCTTTTCATTGCTCGGGATACTACGGTCGGTTTGTCTTTGAGCTTCTATACCTATGCCAACCATCAAGAGTCCGCACTGCCCGATGGCATGTTGCTATCCAACCACACTATTCGTTTCAAGCGCACCACCTCAGACCAAGCATGGGCATTCTCTTTGGTCGCCTCATCCAATTTTTGCTTCAATTCTTCGACCTCACTTCCTTCCGTTTGCATGGAAGCATCTTGCAATGTTGGAGTAGGATTACAAATGGTGATTTTAGGGTTTACTTCCCTGCTTTTGTGGCCCTCCACAGCTGCATCTTTTTCAAAAGGAAGAGAGAGTTGATCACTCTCTTGAGTCTCTTGCACCTCTTATGTTATGGGCACCAACCCTGGAATATCCTTCATCGGCTGCTCAAATGAGCGCTCATGGATCCTCTGTAGCCTTTCGTACTTCTTTTTCAATTCATCACATTGTGCCTTCCAGTTGTCATTGGAATCGTTCAAGGCCCTCAACGTCTGATTTTCTTCTGCTAGAGCAACCAAGTCTTTCAGCTTCTCGTACTTGTTGTCAAGGAATGGTAATATAGCCTGCGTGTATTTCATGAAAGCTACGGCACCAATGATCAGTTCAGGCGATACTTTGGCCAATTCCTCTGCAAATTCCGTAACCTTCGGGGACATTTCTTGCACCATCCCCGCTGCTGTGGTCAATGAGACAGCGATTCTAGCAAACGCCTCCCACCTTGTGTCGGATTTAGGAAAAGTATCAGAGCTGCTCGCCTCAGCATCTGATACGGATGGGCTTACCCCTATGTGAAGTTCCTTCCATCGAGCAGAGCACTGCACCAAGGCTTCTAATTCCTTCAGATTTGGCATGTGACGGAGAATCTCCAATTGCGAGGGAGGAATAGCTGACACTCTTGGATACTTGCTCGCAATGTCATCACCATGAATGGTGGAATCCCGAGTCACATCATGGGCTGGTGCTTTATTTTTTATTGACCGACGCCATTGATCTCGAGGGCTCAATATTGGGCTCGGCGACCCTGTCTCGTCTGGGTTCAAAGGTACATGTGTCAAGGGATCTAGAGCATTGCTCTCTAAAAGATTATCAATTGTAGCATAGGCCCTTGCGACTTGTTCCGGTCTAGGGTCCTGCTTATGTTCTCGTCGCGAAAAATGGGCCCCACATTCGCTTAGAACGTTCTGCTCGTTCAGAACCATACTTACTGGAACCATGGTTTCTACGTTCGGTGTGCACATCAAAGCCGTTGGAGGAGTAAGAAACACCTCTCCCTCCGGATCTCCCAAGGAGGCACGACGCACTGTTGTTGAGGTCTGCGTAGAAGCCAACGATAATGCATTACTTGGGCCCCCAGAGATGATTGTCTGCGACACTTAAGTATTTTTTAATACTCTTCTTGGTTTTGGTGTCTCACTTGGTCTTGCCTGTGGATTGTACAAATCCGGAATATCTTTTTGATTGCGATTAAGATGCAGTGGCTCTTTGGCTGTCGTTGGAAACGTGCTCCAATCCACCTTCCGGGCTATTTGGAGTTCTGCATATAGTCATACACCATGGAGGCCAAGCTATAGTTTATGTACCCTTTACTCATTGGTTTGTCCCCAAAAAGTGTCTTCCACACCTCCAACAATCATTCCTTAAAATGCTGGTCGTTGCAAGTCCATGGCTTGCAACTAAAATCATGCGTTTGAGCGGCATGGGACTCCCTCGGCCACAATTTGTTGATGTGGTACATTTTTACATACTTCTTGCACATCCTGGAGTTCCAATATTCCGCAATCTCCTTCTCCCAATCTGGCTCCGCTTTGATGTTAGGGTCGTCCGTAATCTCCGAATGGAGCCCGTGGAGTGCCCCCTTCCGTTTAGTTTTCTTACTGCTTTCCGCCCCTGGATTCATCCTACCAATATCTGCAACACCTTCACCGCTCATGACTGTCGCTTTGAATTTGTAACCGCTTCAAAAATCACTGAAAGTGACCCCCTCGAACCACGTGTATTTCAATCGAAAAAAGAGCGTATGTCGTTATGAAAAATGAATGACCCCAACTCTCCACCATGTAGGAGCAGCTCGCGCAGTGAAGCAAGAGCAGAACATCCAACACGGTTCTAATACCTCTGAGAGGAGAGAAGAAGTGAGGAAAAATGAACATCCCATCCGACCTTATAGCAGTCAGACGGCAGACCTAAGTCAGGTCCGGTACCGAACCTGTCCCGGACGTCGCAAAGCGTCCCTGGACCAAAGGTTCGTCGGACGGACCGATGCCGACCGCTTTGAGGTCGGACGGGCAGCACGCCATCCGACCGCCAGATCGAGATGTCCGACCTCCGAACCTGGCCGTCCGAACTCAAAGCGGATTACGGCCGGCTGTTGGACGCCGACGGTCGCTCTGAGACTACCGTCCGATTCCCCGACCGACCCCCATCCGATGCCCAATCCGACCAGCCGTCCAATGGCCTGTCCTACACTCCTACCAGCCGTCCGATGCCGCTTGCGACCCGCGTCCGACCCCCGTCCGAAGCGCCGTTCAGACCCGCCGTCCGACGATCGGTCGGTCTTCGTTCGACCGACGTCCGACTCGCCGTCCGATCAGGTTTCCGGAAGTATATAAATATAAAATTCAGTGATCTTAGGATCTTTTTCCAAGGCCCATTATTCATGAAACAAGCATCCAATGCGACGACGGCTGCTGAAATCAAGAGATAAAAAAATCATGAACTCATGAACTTGCAACATCAAAGGTCAATCTGAATAGGCGGAAGTAGTGGCCTCCTTCGTCCTTCGAACTCATTTGAGTTTGAAGTGGTCTCTAGTTCAATTCCCAGTGACATCATCTACCTTGTTTGATGATGTCACCTCCCTGATTGTAGGATTTGGTTTGGTCGTGGTAGCCAACCATACAAAAAAAAAAAAAAAACGTCCAACCAATTTGTGTTTGTATTTGGGAGGGAATCACGATTTGCTTGTGGAGAGGGGAGGTGTTGAAATGGAGTGCTTGGAAGGGGTGATCTCAAGTTTAGAAGCAGGATGTTTGTAGTACCATCCAACTACAAACATTTATGTTCTAAACTCGAAATTCTCCATTCAAAACCCTCAAGATTGGACACCTGCTCCTTCCACATGTAAATAATATTTGCTACTCACGTACAATCATGCTTTGGCTTGACGGGTTTTTTTTTTTTCTTTTTTGGAGGGGGGGCGGATAAATGAAATTTAGAGTGCGACCATGATATGATTTTCATTTGATCTCTTCAAATTAGAACGAAGTTTAAATGAATTGATTTTAATACTTCAAACGTAAATGGAGGCACCATTATTTCATTTTGTGCACTTCAAATAAAACCGAAGCCACCATGATTTCACTTGGATACTTCACAAATAAAACGAAGCCACCTTCATTTAATTCACCTACTTAAAAATAAATCCAAGCCACCATGATTTAATTTTGCTAAATCACATTCAAATCTAGACACCATGATTTAAATTCTGCTTCTTCACATTAAAATCAGCACACCTTGATTAAATTTTGCTACTTCAAATTAAAATCAAGCCACCAAAATTTAAATTTTGCTACTTCAAACAAAAATCAAGACACCATGATTTACATTCGGCTACTTCAAAGTTCAAACTAAAATCAAGACACCATGATTTGAATTTTGCTACGTGAAACTAAGACCAAGCCAACATGATTTAAATTTGGTACTTCACATTCAAATCAAGCCACTATGATTTAATTTTCCCACTTGAAACCAAAATCTAGTAACCATGATTTAATTTTTGCTACTTCACATTAAAATGGAGGCAACATAATTTAAGTTTTGGTACGTGAAACTAAAACCAAGCCACCATGATTTAGATTTTGGTACTTCACATTCAAATCAAGACACAATGATTTATATATTGCCATTTCAAGCCAATTTTGCTACTTCAAACCAAAATCAAGCCACGGTGATTTAAATTTTTCCATTTGAAACCGAAACAAAGCCACAATGATTTTAAAAAGGATATCCAATCATTTCTTTTTCAATATGGTCTGGCGTTGATTTATGTGTTTTCTTAGATAAATAAGAATAACCATTATCCCATATGTCCCCTTATTATGGTGTCGTCTTTAATTTCATAAGGATATCCAATTTTTTTTTCCACTACGGTCTAACGTTAAGTCTGTTTTTTCCTAAAGAAATAAGAATACCCGTATGCCTCCTTATTATGGTGTTGTCACTAATTTCATAAGGGTATCCATTTTTTGTGCATGAGTGTGGTTGATCCACATTTCTTTTACAAGAATAACTAAGTTGTCTCTCTGAGCTTCTAGATGCCCCTCTATTTGGACATGTTCATCATGTACAATTCTACGACACTTGACAGACAATTGTTCATTTGTGATGCAATGTTTTTAAAGAAAACACTAAAAGTCTAAAGCGGGGATTGCATAGGAGTTAATCATCACATTTTAATATAAAATTAGAAATTTCAAACTTCAACAAACTTGCATAAGTACAAGTCTGAACTCTAAATGTTTGCCAAATTTTTTAGGAGTTATAGACTTGTATGCATGGAAGCTTTCAAAATGTGCCTACACAATTCAGTAGTGTGCGTAGAGATTCTTTACATGAACTGACATCATTGCATACTCTGAACAAATGAATATTATAAACGTATTCCAGGTCAAGGGTTTAGGGTTTAGGATTTAGGGTTCAATTTCTGAAAATAATTTCAGGTTCTTCCAACATAGCTTTGGAAAGGAATCTACAGGAGGTTCAAAAATCATAATTCCCTCTGGCATCAATGTAGTTTGAATTAAGGTAAAACTACCTATCACCCCCTGACTTGCAATCTGAATATCTTGGGGCCAATTTCACTAGTGGTACATATTTTTCAGAGGTGTGTGCTTGTTTCACGAATCAAACCCAAGTGGAATTATAATTTTTCGATTAAAACTGTAATTTCTATAAATTTTTGAAGTAATTGGACTGAAATTACAAAACCGTCAGTAGACTATAGAAATAAACGTTCCCTAATGAATCCATAACCGCCCAAGTCAAGTACAAAATACTGACCATTAATGGAGTGACACATTATCCCTTGTTGTCATAAAACATCAGATTTTATCATAGAACGCTTTAACTTCTGTCATAAGACAAATGAAAATGGATGTTTTGTGGACAGATTTGGATGTTTTATGGACAAAATTAGGTGACGGAATTGGGCTGGTCTACTCACTGAGTTGGAAAATTAACAAGAATGGGCTATTTTACCTTAAAAGTCCCCTTTTTTTCCTGCCCCAATATCCACGCCGTCTGATCAGAACGCCATCCGACCACTTGGGCGTCCGAAACTGGAGCCGTCCAAAACTACATCCGTCCGACCTTCTAGCGTCCGAAATGAAGCCGTCCAACGAGGCTTGATTCTGGTCGTCCGAAGTTGTTGCTGATCGCCCGCTGCCCCGTCCAACGATCGGTCGGTCGCTCCGACCGATTTTTCCGTTCCCTCGGTCGTCCACCTTCCGTCCGTGGCCGTGCGATTGGACATTCGAAGCTTCGTGGCCGTCCGATTTGGGCGTCCGAACCTGGAGCCGTCCGATGTCCAGAGCGACGTACGCCCCGTCCGACTATTTAAGGGCGCGTCGGTCGGCTCACTTTTCACAGTCGTTTCCCTTGCAGAGTGGGCTGATCCAGCGCCTTTGGGATTTTGCGCGCCCCTTCCAGCTTGGTGTGTGAACGGCTGTGGCCTGTGGTTCGAGATTGAGGTGCTGTTAGTCCTAAGTCAGGTTTTGAAAATCGAAACTAAGTTGTTTTTATAATGTGCAAGTCCCCTTTTTTCATCCACATTCTAACTTCATAGCATTGCACGGATGTGTTGAAAAAATCAATTAAAATTCTAAAATCGACTCCTAAAAACGTAATCAAAGTTACCATGCCACGCTGAGAAAGTGCACCGAAGGGAATATCACAAGAGATGAATTGGGCAGAATGGGAAAATCCTCTTTGCGTAGCGGAGCCAGGATGGCAAGAAGAGCCCAAAAAAGTGTGGGATTGCACAACGTGCAAAAAGTATGTGAAAAGGACACACATCTCCAAACTGTGGTCACGTGCTCGTGCGGAGGTACAAGCTCGATGTTGGGAAGGGCAAATGACCATGTGCAATAGCGTCATTTTGTTCGCCGGTACGAAGAGATTCTATCAGCATGCGGTTTACCAATGTCGAAAACAAATGTCATGACCTATTCGACTATGGCCATGGTGTAGGCGGAGATTGTACTCCACAAAGACGTAGATTGGAAAACAGTGTATTGGAAAAATGTAAAAACTCTAAATCGCCGACAGCATATGATTTGTACCAATTGGGTTGGAGCAAGCGATTGCTTGCCAGAGTGGTCCAATCGAGGACATTTTGGAACACCGTCGGTTGTGTTGCCTGACTCAGAGGATGATGTTTTGGACGATGATGATGTTCCCGATGTTGAAGCACCTTTGACATTTGGAGAGAGACACGAACGGCGAGAAGCTCGCGAAGACATTGAGTACGAGGAACAGATGTGAGAGGCAATGCGTCGTAGCGTGGAGGACTGTGGTCGACAACATGGGCATGACCGATCGCACCACCTTGACCGTGGTTCACGTGCCCCACAAGATTCAGGAAGAAGTTCACAATACAGTAATGCATCCCAAGGTGGCTCTTGAAGCACACGGTATGACGATGCTAGCCAAGGTGGCTCCCAATACTATCTTGGGAGTACTGCACCCGCTTCATATCATCATCATGGAGGTTCTTATTATGGTGGTTCAAGTGAAGGAGGGTCCCAGCACAATGTTCCCATTCCTCCTCCTCCTCCTTTTGGAGGTCCTTACTACCCAAATTACGAAAAAGTAGTGGCTTCAAGTGGACAGGGAGACACCTACGGAGGAGGACCATATCTTGGTGTTTATGGGTGTGGTTCTAGAGGCCCAAATAAGAGAGATGATACCGATTCTAACTCAGAGTGAAGCGGTGTTTTGTCTTATAGTGCAAGCCTGAGCAACTTATCCATTGATTGTAATGGCCGTGGATTGTTGTTGTCGGCAAGCATTGTACAGTGATGTTGGGGAATTGCAGTTCCTGATTTTCTAAGTTAGCGGGATTAAGTTTTTATGTCCATATAGAAGTACATTGGTAGCCATGTGATGGTATTATCCTTGAATACCGTTGTTGTATAACCAATGTTTTTTTTTAATATACATATGGTATCGGTCCGCATTCTACAACTGAGTGGCGTATGTAAATCTCCAACAAAGAACATAATGACTTCCGTATTGACCTCAAAAAATGCATTGTATAAGTTATTTTTCCAAGAAATGATTGACGCATCACATTGTGCCCCCCCAAACATAGTCCATACATTCTGAATCATGCTTGTAGTCGAAATTGAGTGAATGAAAACTTCACATTTAAATCCGAAGCATAATGTTACCGGAAATTGGTATTGTTTCTAGTTTTGGTGGTGGATTTATATTACCTCCCCTTCTTTTTTTTTTGCTTCTGTTTCATTATCATTCATTCCATCCACCTTTTTTGCTTTTAGTTTCCTTTCCATTCATTCCCAATTTTTATTAAATTTGGAGTTTCAGTACTTGGACTACAAATGAGAGACCCTGTCGCAAAAAATCTGAAGTTTCATTATCATTCATTCCCCATCTTTATTTGTTTTCAGAGGACCATCATTCTTTTCCAATTTTTTTTTGCTTTATGTTTCCTTGTCATGAACTTGCACATTTTTTTGGGCTTTTTGTTTCGTGATCATTCATTCCCAATTTTTTTGGGCCTCACGTTCCCTTGGCATGAATTTCCCAATTTTTTGGGCTTTATGTTGTCTTGTCATGCATTCCCAATTTTTTTTTGGTTTATGTTGCCTTGTCATGCATTCCCCAATCTCCATGTTTTCGGACTTTCCTTTTCCTAGTCGTTCATTCCCAATTTTTTTTTGGCTTATTTTTTCCTTGTCATGCCATCCCTATTTTTTGGGGGTTTTCTGATCTTGTTAGTCATTCCCCAATTTTTAGGGCTTCAAGTTTTTTTGTCGTTCATTCCTCATTTTTTTGGGCTCTCAATCTACTTGTCATTCATTTCCAATTTTTTTCCAAGTGTTAACCCCTAAATGTCAAAGCCACACAAATGTGGTGTTTGCAGAACCCGTCCGATACCCCGTCCGACCCTGACCCCAACCGAGAACCTCTGCGTCCCCGACCGACAACCCGGCCAACCGAACTGTTACAAAACCCGTCCGAACCACCCGTCCGAGAACCGCTGCGTCCGACCTGTAACCGTTTGAAAATCTGTCGGATACCCCGTCGGATACCCGTTACAACCGTCCGATCGGTCGGCTTCATCGGACGGCCGAGTCGCGACCGACTGATCGAATGGCGAAGGCCATATTCATTAAAATGAGACAAAGTGTAGTCTCAATTTTATCTTCGACTCGAAGATAAATCGTTATAACTATTTAATTTTGAGACTATTCGGTAATTTGAGACTTTCATATGTCAATATATACAAAAACCTTTGAATGTTCAAAGGTTGCACTTGCATTTTATCTTCGACTCGAGGATAAAATCACTAAAACGTTTTTAGGGTTGAAGTCTCAAAATGACCATTTTGTCTCATTTTAACGAATTTGGCCATGGTGGAGAATCGGGCCGACTACCGAGAAGGCCGTCCGACAAGTATAAGAGTGGCGGACGGCCCGACCGCCCTCACTCTTGCCTTCTCCCTTGTGTTTAACAAGAGGAGCAGAGAGCTTGGTGGTATATCCTCCATTGGCTCCTTTCTTAGGGAAGGCAAGAGTCGGATTACAGGGGCCCCCTTATTGCTGTTTTTTTCAGTTTTGGCGTGACGGTGTATGCATTATTTTTGATTTGAAGTGAAATCCCGAGTTCAATTTCATCTTTTGAATATTCATTGATAGTACAGTTCAGCAAGATGCCGAGGCCAAAGAAGGGAGGGAAAGGCAAGCGGGTGCTGTCAGATGATGAAGAAGCTAGGATAACTAAGGAATATCCCACAGATGCTTGCAAAGCATTTTTGATCGAATTTACTGTCAAGTTTTATGAGTCCGAAACCACCACGTCCCTGGATAGCAAATATGTTAGATATCAAGAGAAATGCATTCAAAATTCAAAGACGACATGACGCAGAAGATGTTAGAAGCACTGAACGTTCCGCAATGGAGGCATGAGATGGACAAACCGCGCTTCAACAAATTCTTGGCGAACAGGGTGAACGATGCATTTTGGAATGCCAAAGTGATAGTAGAAAAATTCAGCAAGAGCTACCATGCACAAGATGCAGACTTCGAGCAAATCATTCTCAGGGCAGACTTGTTTATTCAACGGTGCCGTCCATTTGCTAATTCACGGAATAGGCAAGGGTCAATGTTTTGGTGGAAGAGCGTTGAGGGAATGGCGGAATTGCAGAAAGGGCGACGGCATCTCGTAGCGCTTCCAGAAACAGCAAGGGTGATTGCACAAGATGACAAAGTCATGATGGACGGGTATGCAACAATTTGTAGTGTCCGAATTGAAGGATGTCCTGGAATACCCGTATTTTGGGAGTTTGCATCAAAGGTATCTCACCAACATGGTATACAACCAAAACTCGCAAAATTGGAACACCAAAACGAGTCAATGGCAGTGAGGATTCCACATGATGGAGTCATACGATTTTATGCAGTGCATGCAACAAACAACGAAGGGTATTCATACTGATGGAACAGCGGAACACTGCGGCAAATGTTGAACTTGGATGTGCAATATCCAGACAACATAGGTATTGCTTTGGCTTGTGCAAACACTGATCCCGAAGAAGTGATTCGAGCTTTCCGTCTCGCTCGTTGGAGGAGGAAGCGCAAGGAGCTTGCATGGGCATTGCTGCACATCATGAATGCAGTGCACAATGCTGGACATCTCCACAATGATATTTCCCCGGACAACATCATGTTTCATTTTCCCGAAGACGAGTCCCTAGTCTACATTGGAGTTTGCGATTGGGGCTTGACTTCCGTAAGTAGCGAAGCACCCAAATCCTTGTACACATTCACATCTGCGGGTGAGAAGGAAGAAGCTTTGCGAAGGAGGTGGTGGGTAGACCCCAATATTGCATATTTGCATAAGAGAAATGCGGATGTGGAAGTCATTCCCAATTTATCACAAAAATCAGAGGAATATGCGGTGGGTCGAATAGCTCAGAAGATCAACAAACAGTGCATGTCAGTGGCCTACCACAAGTTACTCCGGGAAACCCAAGGACATACAAAGTTTAGCCATGAGGATTTGGCAATGGTGTTTCAACAATACTTGGAGCGACTTTGCAATGAAGACAACGATTCACGAGGTAGTTTGGCTGAAATTACCAATCGATTTACCAATTCTTACAATTGGCCAATACCAGATGAACACTTCCGACATTCATATTAGTACTTGAGCGTACTATATAGACTATAGAACTGTAGAAGTATTTAATCAACGTAGAAGTGAGGATTTACGTTTGCGGACCATGTGGCCTAAATAGTATTATTTTCCATTTCCAGTATATACCAATTTATATGCAATTGGATGTATGTTTTGGATTCTATAGTGTCCGGAAATTGTATATCCTCTCCATCATTTTTTATATGAAATACATAAACCGCTTTAACAAAAAATGCATAAATTCTTGTTGATGGATGTTGGATTGATAAGCTTCTGTGAGAAGTTGTAGGAATTGTCATATGAACGTGCATGTAATAGGACAATGCAAATGGAATATATTATATTTAGGTTTTCAGTAGTGTCTACCCATTTAAAAAAAAAATTGAATACCCTTTAGGGTATTCAATTTCCTATTCTACCCTTTTTTAACAAAAAATTCAATACCCTTTAGGGTCTTCAATTTCCTATTGTACCCATTTTTTGAAAAATTGAATACCCTTTACTTCTTTTGGGTATTCAATTTCCTGTTCCACCCATTTAAAAAAAAAATTGAATACCCTCTAGGATAATCAATTTCCTATTGTACCCATTTCTTTAAAAAAATTGAATACCCTCTAGGAATCTAGGATATTCAATATGTATTCTATCTAGTTTTTTTTCAAAATGGAATATCCTTGAGGGTATTGGATTTGAAGAAACATCCATTTAAGAAAAAAAATGAATACCCTAGAGGAGTAGAGGGTACTATATATATCTATTGTACCCATTTTTTTTCCAAATTGAATACCCTTCAGGGTATTCAGTTTCCTATTCTACCCATTTAAAAAAAATATTGAATACCCTAAAAGGTATTCAATTTCCTATTCTACCTATTTTAAAAAAAATTGAATATCCTCTACGGTGTTCAAATTCCTATTCTATTCATTTTTAAAAGAAAATTGAATTTCCTCTAGGGTATTCAATTTCCTATTCAACCCATTTAAAAAAAAATTCAACACCCTAGAGGGTATTCAATTTCCTACTCTATTGATTCATTTTTTTAAATTTAATACCCTCCAGGATATTCCATTTCCTATTCTACCCATTTTGGGTTAAAATTTGAATACTCTAGAGGGTAAGAGGGTATTCAATTTCCTATTCTACCCATCTTTTTTAAAAATTCAATACACTAGTCCCTAGAGGATGTTCAATTTTCTATTCTACCCATTTTTTAAAAATAATTGAATTTCTTGTAGGGTATTCTATTTCCTATTCAACCCATTTTAAAAAAATTTGATTACCCTACAAGGTATTCAATTTCCTATTCCACCCGTTTCTAAAAAAAAATTCAATACCAACCGGGGTATTCAATTTCCTATTCTACCCATTTTTAGAAAAAATTCAATACCCTAGAGAGTATTTAGTTTCCTATTCTACCCATTTCTTTTTGAAATTGAATACCTTAAAGGCTTTTCAATTTGAAAAAATATTTATTTAAGAAAAAATTGCCAGTCCGACGCCCGCTCCCGTCTGACTTTCCTCCAGCCCGTCCGACCTCCGACGCAGCGTCCGCATTTCCGTCCGACCTCTGACCCTCTGTCCGAAGTCCCATCTGACCTCCGACGCAGCGTCCGCATTTCCGTCCGACCTCGAACGTCCCGAAGGCCCGTCCGACCTCTGACCCTCTGTCTGAAGTCCCGTCCGACCTCTGACCCTCTGTCCGAATGCCCAGGGACGTCAGGAGGCCAGTGTCCTGGGACTCTAATTAGGTATAAATTCAAACAAGACATGTTACAAATCTCATAGGTTGCTAAAACACAAAAATATCACTTATAGAGTAAAAGATAATAATGTTTGAACATGAGGGTGTTAAAACTACAAAAATGATGTGAAGTCTTCCCATCCTCTTTTCAGTTTTCACAAGTCAAATTTAAAAAGTTTTTGACCCAAAAAATATGAGTTTAAATTGCCTAACATATATAACCCCAATCAATTTATGGCTTTTAAAAATATATTCTATATATTTTTTTTAATTTTAAATAAATTTTGAATGTGATTTTTTCTCCAAGATCTAGTGTTTTCAAGGCACATTTCCAAAAGCTCTCAATGCTACAAAAAGTCAAGATTGCAATGGGTACCCTTGCACAAAGTCTTGAAACGAAAAATCACTATCATTTATTTTTCAGAATAGACTATTGATGCTATAACTAGACCTCAAAAAGAACTTCCTAAAAATAGCAACTTGGATACCACTAAAAATAGCAACTTGGTTAGGTTTTATTTAACTTCAAAGTTTTGCCAACACTAGATTTGGGTGCCTCGGGCATTTAGGCAAAAAACCCGTCCAGATGCCCGTCTATTTTTCCGTCCACAGAATCGTCCAGTTACCTGTCCGGATACTCGTCCACACGCCCATCCAAATACCCGTCCATCCCGCCTGTCTATATACCCGTCCATCACGCCCGTGCCATGCCCGTCGACGGAAGCATGCCCGTCCAGCGCGGCCGTCAACGGAAGGTCGCCTGTCCAGCGCGCCCATCGACGATGAACATCCATCCATTTCCATAGTTTTCATCCTCTATCAACGGTTCTCGTCCAGATTTCATCCTGACGGACGCCGAGGTTGAATCTTGACGTCCATCTGGACATCCTGACAGACGGAGAGGACGTGACGAGGACAACCCTGGTATATAATGTATAGTTTGTACTTTTTCAAGTTTAGTATGTGGCAGTTTTATAGGAAGACCACACTTTTATACTTAGAAGAGTATATGTATTTTGCAATTGCTACATAAAGACATGAATGTATGGTAAAAATTTTGTAATATAGAATTTGGTCTTTCTTCCATCATGGCAATTGTATGACTTTTTTGAATTTATGAATGTTGAGTAAGCAAACAACTTTGAATGCAAAAGAACATGGGCATATGGTAGATGCTATGGGCACCTTAAAATTTTGAAAGAATCGTAGCTCGTAGCCCGTAAGATGTAGAAAGGAATGACTTTGAAATATATAATACTCTTCAATATGAAAATGAAGTGAATTCCTAACTGTTTTAATTCACCAAGATTCCGACAAAAAGCGTGTCTGAGTGAGGTAGTGAGTGAGTGAGCAAGCCAACAAGGGCCCCCTTACCTTTACTTTGAAATTCACAATGGGAAAAAAATGGTTTGATTGAACAAGGGCCCCCTTTCATTCCCAAAAAAATTACTTGAATTTGTGTCTAATTTAAAAAAATGTGGTTCGCGTGAACAAGGGTCCCCCCTTGTTGGAAGTTATTACTTATTACTTATAAATTCAAAAGGAATTATTATTTTTTCGCCTACAATGGAAAAAAATATGGTTCAATTGAAAGAGGGCCTCTTTAGTGCTCGTTAATGGCAAATGAATTAAATTCATTCGCCTACAAGGAAAAAAAATACGAGTCCACGGAGCAAGGTTTGTCCTCTTTACTTATAAATTTATAAAAAATTAGTTTTTCAGTACATTGTGCGACTAGATGTTTTGACTTTGAACATTTTTAACTTTAAATTTTTGCACTAATAAGTTTTGAGCTTTAAATCTTTACAATGGAAAATTGAATTGAGAGTCTAGCAAAAAAAAGAAAATTCAAAAAAGCTTCATTTTCATTATTAAAAAAAATGTTAAGTAGAAGTAGGTAGGAGCTAGTAGGAAAATCTAAAATAATATCTTTTATATGGAATGAAAATGCATTAATTCCAATGGTGAGATTGTTCTACCAAAAAATGTCCGCGCCCCAACTACTTCCATCCGCGCCCTGACTTCCATCTGCGCCTTGACTTCCATCTGCGCCTTGACTTCCATCCGTGCCCTGACTTCTGTCCGCGCCTTGTCTGGCGTCCGCGCCCTAACTTCCGTCCGCGCCCTATCTGGCGTCTGTGCCTCTACCGGTGACATCCGCGCCCTGGATCCTATTTGGCAACCAGGTGGCGTCAAAGTGGCAGCCACGTCACCATTTTTTTTCAATGGTAGAATGTCAACTTAGTGTTGACCCTATTGGACGGACGAGACCTCTATCGGACGGGCGAACCGGACGTCCGTCCACTATGACAACCCTGGTATCCGGAAATGAACCGGAACACTACCACCTACGGTCTTGGGATCCGGCCTACGAGGCTAAGGGACATGCCTTGGGAACGGAACCCTAATCCTATTCTAATCCGGGAACTAGCGGCAGCACATTAGCTACTCAAGGGCCACCATTGCCCCATCTCTCCTCACTTTTTGAGTTTCCCAAACTCCTTCACGCGCAATTAGTTGAAAGAAAGTCTGGTGAGAGTGCGTTGATGGATAGAGAGAGGTGAGGCCGGATTAGGATTTAGTCTGTCGGTGCAGATATGGCGGAAAGTAGCAGAACGAAATTTTGGATGGTCGGTCATCGCCCGGATGGTCAGTCCGACCATACCGACTGACTTTACCGCTCTCCAGGAATTGGAGCAAGACCTAAATTGATTAGGATGTGCCGGGTTATTGGAGAGGCCATGGAACTTGAGAGGGGAAGATTTGATTCAACTGATTGATGGGACTTCAAATCAATATGAATTGACGATGCGAGGACAGCCCAAGGGATGGACGGAAGACGTATGGACGGAAGTCTACTCGTTCCAAAAATTCAGAGAGGGACTAGCCTCGCAGGCGGATAAGTACGCCACTAGGAAGTTCCGGAACCCACCTCACGCAAAGGAAGGGTATGCAATTAGCGATTGTGTAGATGAGCACCATAGAAGGGTGTTAGAATTTCTAATCTCCATACTGTATCTGGAAAAGCCTGGCCAGATCACAGTCCGGTCACCAACACAATATTTGGGGCGATGGAAGAGAGGGTAATACATTGGGGGCGAGTCATGGCGCAGGTGCTTACGAAGCTCGCGGATCATGTGTCCAAGAGCAGGTACAGCCCTATCAGCCCCTACATGTTCCACCTATACCACCACGGGGATGTGCTGACGTAGGACGAGGTGTTAGTTTATAAAACCGGATTGGCGCTGCTCAAATATGGGCTCACGAATGAACTGGAGTGAGACGACCCGGTTTTCGAAGGAGAGGACACTATAAGAAAACGCAGGAAAAAAAAATGTCAAAATTGACGTTTTTTTTGACGTGCTGACGTCAACTGTGATGTGCTAAAAAATCCGTCAAAATGGACAAGCCAAAAACGCGGCCATGAATGTGGGCTTGACGCCACGTCAAACCAAAAAACGCATTTTTTGACGCGCGTCAAACTTGACGTCAAAATTTTAGCATGGGCATGCCATGTCAGCAAATAGGGACACGTAGGATCACTTTTCATCCATGACGTGTCCTCTGACGTGGACCCCTCGAAAATCTGACGTGGACTCGGAAGAAAAGTGACATGGCATGCCACGTCAGCATGCTTTCAAAACATTTAAAATTTTTGACTATGTTTTTTGAAACATCGATTTTGACATCGATTTTGACATCGTTTTTGATGTTTTTTTGGACATCAACTGGAACAGACTGTAGCAAAGTGAATTGACAATAATTAATTAAAATTAATTAAAATTAAAATGAACAAACAAAATTACTGAATTCAATAAGAGAAAAAAAACTTACCCATTTACCTTAAGATGGCCAAATGAATGAATTACTTCATTGAATGTAAAAATGAAGGGTGGAGAAGATTTATTTATACTAAAATCCATGGTTGTCTAAGGTGTGACAAAAGATATGGGATAACTTGAACAAGGAACTTGACTTTGGATGTTGTTTTTGACATGCTGACGTTGTATTTGACATTTTCTTGACGTTGTTTTTTACATTTTCTTGACGTTGTTTTTTACATTTTCCTAACGTTGTTTTTTACATTTTGCAAGGATGTTGTTGTTGATGTCATGCTGACGTTGTTTTTGACATTCTGCAATGATGACACTTCTTTTTACTTATCCCATATAGTTTGTCAATCCTCCTACCACCCCATTAGTATAAAGAACTCCTTTTCTTCATCCATTGTGCCCATCCATCCACTTCTTTTTTTTCAAAATATGCCAAGTGGTTGCCTTTTTCTTAAATTTTTTTAAATTTGGTCAACATTTTAGCATTGACCATATTAATTTCACTAATTCATCCATAGCCAAAAACTTTGTTTGCTGACGAGGCAATCTTTGTTTTTTTTGACGTCACAAAAAACAGACCTAATGTTATTTTAGACATAACTTTGAGCAACGCATCGGAATTGACATTCATCTGGATGTTGTTTTTTGTAATTGTGTCACAATGAACGTCACGCAAAAACGTGCATTTTTTCTCGTGTTTTTTGAAAACAAGTGGACGTAAAAAAAAACGCGTTGACGTCACAAAAAACATCGCGCATTAAAGGAAAACGCAGGAAAAAACGCGGTTTTCTTATAGTGGGAGGATCCGGAGGGAGAACCCTTGGAGCAAAAGAAGCCCAGGCGCAAATCAACGGACCCGACTTCACGAGGGAAACAGCTTGAGACGGATTCGGGTGAACTCAATTCAGCTCCGGAAGAAGAGAAGCCGGTGCTCAGAGAGTTCTTCGACATTGGGTTTGACTGGATGCACCAAGCTCGAAACTTGCACCAGAAAGCCGTCGAATTCATGGACAAGATTGCGACGGAACTCAAGGTGCCACTCGGGGAAATACTGGAGGAGATCAAGTGGAGGCCAAATCCAGAAGTCATCCGGCAAAAGAATGAGCAAATCCGGGCTTTTGAAAAAAGCCGTGAAGAGGCAGAAAGTTGGATAAACTGGGCGCAAAGGGAGTGCGAGGCGGCGCAGAAGAATGAGAGTGACGCGATGCAACTAGTCCGAAATCTTCAGGCACTGATCGACCAGCCGGTAGACGTGGTGAACAAAGCAAGGCTCTACGATGCATAGCTGGTGTCCGGTGGCCACGTAGCTGGATCAAAAGTCGTCATGATCTTGATGGACTTTAAAGCACGGATGAAGAAGGTGCTCAAGGAAATGCAGGCCTTAGTGACACGAGTCGATCCGGATAGGACAATGGACTTCTTGTCCTTTCCGGAAGCTGACCTCACCACCAATCCATATCTCCAGACTCCAGTGAAGCCAGTGGTGGCGATTCCGGTCCTGTCACAACCAAGAGGATTGGTATCCCTTCTGAAACCCCATGTATAGCGGGAGTGATTGGCATAGAGGAGTTACTCTTCGGTCCAGAACCAAGAGGATGGGCAGAGTGTTCCAACACAGGGAGGAACTCCCACCCAGACCTAGACCCCGTTGCGGGAAGGAGGGGAGTAGATCAAAAGTAACCTGCTTGACCGGATGGGAGCTTTGGAGAATCCAGCCAAGACTCATCCGGAAGATTTCAAGCACATGCAAGAAGAGACTCCACTGAAGCCTCCATCACCAAAACCAACCGAAGAGCTGATTGATCTAGATTTACCAGTAAGGCCCGTGGAGATCCTCGAGGATTTTGAAACCAAATCCACCATAGAGATAGATGAAGAGGAGGACTCTCCGCCGAAAAAGAAGAAGATCCAAATTCACGCGGCCGAAAAGCTCACACCTCCACCGAAGACCAAAACGAGGACATCTATGGCGCAAACAGGGAGCAGCTCGAAAAAGACAAAGAAAGTAGGGTTTTGGTAGTTAGAATTTTGATTTTAGTTTTCAAGAACGGATTTTCCGTATGTGGGCCTATTTCCGTATTTTTAGGGGTAATTTGCATTGGCATTCCAGATATCTTAGATGCGTCAGCGATTGGCTACCTTGATTTTTGGATGTTTCTTTTTCCTTTTTGTTTTAGTTTTAAATGGTGGGTGTGGGCGCTGGATTACCCACCCTTGATAATAGAGCGAACACCGACCAGGTTCTATGCCTTTATCCACATTTTTAATATATGGGAGTGATGTGAGCTCGGTCCACTGTGCCTTCCAAGCAATGGATCTTTTTTGCTAACGTTTCCTAAGTGTCGTGGATGGCAGCAAATAATTAGAATGCATGTAGTAACTCACAAGGTAACTGCAATGCTCAGGGGTAATGGTAAAATTCTATCTCCCTAACTATCTATCCTATGTCAAGGGTAGATTAGGTAGTTGGCGTCATTTCTAATGTCCCTAACCACGTAAAAAGGGGAACCCCTATGTTCCTTCCAAGAACCTCTAATATTATCTTGGGTTTTTGAACTCCTCCTTAGAAGTTCTACTTTTAAAAGCTATCCCTAAAGTTTCAACTCTTATTCTAACTTTGAATTGCTAAGTGTACTCTAGGTTTTTAGCTTCCCAAACTAACTAGAGAATTTAACTTCAAAATTTAATGCTATCGTTTGACTTTGTTTTGACTTTTGACTCCAGGTTTTTATTCCTAAACTAACTCTAAAATTTACCTTCTAAAGCTAACTCTATGTTTTGACTTTAACTTCAAATTCTCACTTTCCTATTTTTATTCTAAATTTACCTTTTACGTAAAACTCTAGGTTTTTGACTTTTAACTCTAAATTTTTACTTCTACAATTAATCCCACATTTTATCCTCTAGATTTGACTGTACGTGTTCTAGATTTTTTTCTACTTCCAACTAACTCTAAGATTTACCTTCTAAATCTAACTATAACTTTTCACTTTTTACTTTAGCTTTTTACTCTAACTTTTTACTTCCCAATTGACTCTAAAGTTTAACCTTTAAATTTAATCTTAATTTTTGACTGTAGGCTTTTGACTTTCTACTTCCCGATTTAATCTTGTCGTTTTAATCCTAGAATCTCTTTCTAATTTAAACCCCTAAGTTCCGTCCATGATTCTTCTTGGATGAATTTTACTTAAAATTCCTCCATCCTACCCCCTACTGCTTAACTTAGCCTAACGCGGTCGATTTAAAGCCAAATCCTAAGTGTAATATGTTTTTGGAAACCTCTATCCCTAAACTATCACTTTTTGAATCTAAACTTCTAATTTGCACTAATCTTGGATGCTAATCACGCTCTAAGGGCTGATTAGGAAAATAAATGCTAATTAGGGAGAAACATCAAAGATTAAATCAAAAGCTCACTTCTTCCCTACCGGTTTCGGAAATAACCTCATCCACGTCCACGTATATGTCCTCATGCTCCATGGTAGTCTTTGGTTTTGTTGTGAATTTTCTCCAAGCTCACCGCTTATTTAGAAAATATTACAATTTTTGATGATCTAAACTACCTCTTTTCCTTCTTCCTTTCTTTTCTTTCTTCCTCTTTCTTCTACACTAGCACTATTCCACCTAAGCTTTTATGAGTCTTACATTATAGTTTCAAACTCCAATAAGGGTTTAAATGTTCCTCCTACCCTCTTACACAACTTTGCTTTGTGTCATCCTAATCCTCCTCCCATCGGTCACTATGAATTTTCAAGATTTCCTTTCCTAAGCCTACCTACTCCTAACCTAGGCTACTATTTATTGTCTCTCACCTTTCTTGCCTACTTCTTCTCCTCCTTTCCTAATCTCCTTCCATTGTGTGTAGGTGTGAGTAGTGAGAGGAACAATTTTGTGTGCAGGTACGGTGGTGCTCCGCTCTCTTCTCCCTCTTCCTTTTGTATTTTTGGCCCTAATCCTACTTCAACCCCACTTAGCACAAAATTAGTCCAACATGCTTTTGGTTTGGTTTGTCTTTGTTTGTGTTTTGGTTTGAAAAAAAGAAAAAAGAAAAAAGAAAAGAGAATCAAAAAAATTGGGGAGGAGCCCGAGCGGCCCTAGCTTCCCTTGCTGAACCGAGAGTCTGTTGGCCTTCCGGCTGGCTGGGGGGTCGGCACAATTTAATTAGTTAATTTTTTAATTAATTTTTTTTTTTGTATGCTGGTTTTGATTGCTGGCTAGCTGTTATGCTGGTTTTGATGTTGGCTGGTTGTTATGCTGGTTCTGATGTTGGCTGGGCGTATGCTGGTTCTGGAAAACTGTATTTTTAACTAAGGCTACATAAAAGACTAGATTTCTAACTAAACTAAAAAGATTAGATTTTTTGCTAAGGCTAAATAAAAAGACTAGATTCTTGCTAATCTAGGGGGGAATAGAACTTTGGGGGGTGCTAGACCCACTAAGATTTTTGGGATACAACTAACTAAATAAAACTTTGGGAAACAACTAAACTCTCTAAACTTGGGGAAATGACTAACTTCACTAATTGCAAAGGAACCTACATATCTTGGAAGCTAAACTCTAGAGGTTTCCGCAAAGGTCTTGGAAATTAGACTTTGGATCTAAACAAGGGGGAGGTGCAACGCTTTGTTGTTAAATTGGTTTTAACACCAACTTTAGGACTCCTTGACACCCCGGGGGTTCAAAGCTCTGCCGTCTACACTTTTAACACACGCTTTAGGACTTCTACTTTGTCACTTGGAGCTTTCCAAGGGGAGTCCACACAATAAGAGAGACTTTAGAAGAGGAAAAAAAACTAAACGTTTAAAGAAAACACAAACGAGTTCAAAGCTTCGCCGTCCCGGGGGGGGAGGGGTCCATTCAACAAGGAGAAGGTTAGAAGAGGGTTTTGGGATAAACTTTAGCAAAACATGTACAAGGAGGTTCAAAGCTTCGCTGTCCCGGAGGGGGGTCCATTCAACAAGGAAAAGATTAGAAGAGGGTGAAACAAAACACAAAGATAAACACACGAGTTAGACCGCGTGGCAATACAAAGCTCACACGCTAAAGGCCCCCCAAAGCGGCATCTCCAAGGTACGGTGGGGGGTGACTTTAGGATTAGTGCAAGAGACTAAAGACCCTTAAAATTCCACAAGTTAGACCACAATATGCACAAAAGGGAGAGAGAGGCTCTCTACTTACAACGAGGTACCAAAACTTCACAAAAGAGTACACAAAGCAAGGTAGAAGGACCCCCAAGGACCTTCAAAGCTTGAGAATAAGCAACAATGGAGCCAAAAGTGCTCCGAAAACATCGTAGAGGTTTTTGGCTTAAAACGCCAAAATATCCAAAATAACTTGGACCCACGAACCCAAAACAAGAATTGGGGGTGTTCAAGAGAGAAAAATGGGGACCTTAAATAGGTTTTCAAGGCCCCACCTCTCCCTCAAGAGCTCTAAGGTAACCTTATCAACTTGGATTTTCATCCTCATCTTCAAAGATTTTCATCTTAATCCCTAAAAAACTAATTTTACCTATCTACGCTGGATCAACCTCCTAACTTTTGGAGATTAACTCCAATCGTCAAACGGATTGCGCCATTGGCTCCAGATCGCCGTATTCAGTCCAGGACCCCCCTCACCCCTGTACCGAGGATAAAAAACCATCGTAGGCTAATTTAGTTTAAAAACTAAACCGTGGTAAAATCCTAGATCTTGGGGGTCTCCTATTTTGAGAAATGTAAATAGCCTAGGGTCTCCGATAGGTGTGAGGGAGTCGGAAAAGACTCTTGGTTGACTTCGTTTCGCCATCGTATGGTCCTGGGATGCCAGTCAACGCGGCGGGGACCCCGCCACGTGAATAATTCTCAAGGAATCTCGCCGGTTCGGGTACTTGCTGCTATCGGAATGTTGTGAAATTTCACGGAGCGCATTATTAACATAAAACAAGTTAGTCTAATTTTTAGTGAGATTTTCTGGCAACTTGGGTAATTTCCATGAAATTTCCGTTGGAGGTTACCAGGGTTGACCACCCGCAAAAGGTTCTTCTGCAAGTCGGAAGATGACGGGATTTTTCACATGACCTCTCAGAGGGTCACATGAAAGATGTGCAGGTGTGTTTCCGTACCTGGCACAATTGGTCAATGGAGATGAATTGCCCATCTCCTTGACTTATCGATGGTGCGGAAATCTTTTGCAGATAGAGGAATCTTGGCGAATCAATTTCGTTGTTGGACTCCTGGCATGGAATTTACCCTAGGACACCATCCTTGGGCTGTAGATTCCTTCACGGCCCCAGTCTTGCGTTAGTGGCTCCTGCATGCTAATAATCGTGGTTTGGGGAATTTTTAAACCTAACTCCAGGACTCGACCTAGTGGCCTCGTTGTGGATCCCTCGGACCGACTTAGCCATGAATTGCCACATTTATGGTGGGATTTAGCCCTTTTAGGCCTATGTGACTTGAATCTTCCAAATCTAACCATTTCGTTTTTTCTACCTATTTTTGGGCCAAGTTTGGTGGGATTCTAAGTCTAAACACAAATCTAGACCAAATATTATAATGGGTATGTTACAACCCTATTTTGGTTCTACACTCTGTTTATGTCTTTTTGTATATTTTTCTTAACTTTAAATTGTAAATTTCTAAAAAAATATTTCTACGAGTCCCAAGTGACAAACTGGGAGCTCACAGTGGGCAGGTCTATTACCCATTCATTCCATAACACCATATTCATTAAAATGAAAGTTTTCCATTGAAATGAGAGGTTATTTAAAAAAAATCAACTAAAGGTTTTATGTCAATTAGCTAAAATTGAAAGGTTTTCTGTCAATTTAACTCGATTCGAGTTAAAATAACACAAAACCTTTCAAGATTTGACCTATTATTGAAAGGTTTTCTGTCAATTTAACTCGATTCGAGTTAAATTAATATAAAACCTTTCAATTTTAGGTCAATATTGAAAGATTTTCTGTAAATTTAACTTGAATCGAGTTAAATTGACAGAAAACCTTTCAATATTGACCTAAAATTGAAAGGTTTTATATCAATTTAGATCAAAACTCTCATTTTAATGGAAACTAATGTTTTAGATCAAGATCAGCATGATTATTTTGAGAGGTCTCCAATCTCTCATTTTAATGAATATGGTGTTCCATCCTTGTGTGCTTTCATGTTTGAATTTCATTTCCTTACTTTAATCCGAGCCACCAAGTGGACTTTTGATGCTCTAAATGTTGTACGGAGGGCTTGGGTCGTGTGTTTGCGTGTTTGTGAGGTGTGAAGAGGAACTAGGAAGGAGAAATCCGGATTCGTGTTGTTCGGGTTTAGAGTTTGAGGAAGGATTTGTAACAGAGTTAGATCTGATCTGAAAGACTTGTACATTAGAGTCTTTAAAATACTGGAACGGTAATCCGATTGGAGTGGTGCGGGTGAGGTTCCGGGACTGAAAGTAGTTCCATGCGGAGTTAAGCGTCCGCCAGGGGGAAAACCCCCACTTACCAGAAGATCTACCAACTGCAGTGTTAGACTAATTCCTAGTAGATTTTCCCTTGTGTGGAATCCGGATAGTGTGCACCTATTGTTGTAGTGGAGAGGAGTGACTAGATCTTGAGTGACCTTCTTTCCGGATAGGCCATTTGGAAAGTTGTGAGGAGATGGAAACTTACTTCGTCGCAACATTGAGATCTGTTGGTTTTTTTGGTTTGTTTTAGAGAAGTTAGAGTGTGAGATTTATAAGTGGTGGAGTCCCTGTCCTTTTAAAGAACAAAAGTGGACCCCCTGAAGGTAAAACAGGGGTATAACAAACCAAAGAGTAGTAGAACCAGATTCCAGAAGTGGACGGGTCCGGATTGATTCTGGAAAATAATGAGTCCCGAAAAGTGAGGAAAGAGGTTAGTGTCTCACTTGGATGCTTTTGAGATAATCCGAATAATCCAAACTCATAGCAACATAGTAGAGTCTCCTGGGACGATATTTCGTGTCATCTTACCACATTTTTGTGTTAAAGATACTTACGTGCTAACTACGAGTGCGACACTTCTAATCCCCTCGTATGTTGTAGAGGATTCCGATCAACTGTTCAAATGGATCATTGGGATCTGTCTTCTTGGAGCCTGACTTCTCCACTTTCGGTCCCTTGTCCGGAGCAAACTTATCTCCATGCGGTGATCCTCTTTCGTGAGGAGATGTGGTTTTCTACCGCTTGTTCGTTGACCTCTTGATCTCTTCCTCTTCTTCCGTCTCTGGATTGGATTTGGTTCCTTCCTCGACTTCGTCATCTGTTTCCGACTCTCCGTACTTTAGGAGGGTTTCTTGAGTCCTCCATTCCTTCTCCTCCGTATCTGTGAGGAGTTGGTTGTGATGATACAGGTGGAAGAGGTAGGGATACAAAGGTGTGGGCCTACTCCTTCCGATCCTTGTAGCGAGTTAAGACACCAGATCAAATAGGATCCGAGCCCAGTCTGCTTTCCGGTCTTCGCTCAGGGCATTGAAAATTGTGTTGCCGAGGGTTATCGTCACCCTCGTCGATTTCTCCGGGTGGAGGATTGGGATGAGAAACTGGAGGAGGTTCCGATGTCGGTCATCTACACAATCTTCGACCGCGTATCCGTTCTTTAAGTTCACTGCTCCCCGGAACTTGCCTCGGATGAACTCGTCTCTTCGGGTGGCCATTCCCTGACCCCTTACCGGAAACCGTACACTGCTCTCTATATCTCTTTCGTCCAGTCAGCCGGAACACCCCGGAGAGTGTTGTCAAACTGGTTTGACAACTTCCTAAGTATTTCCTTCACCATCCGCTCATCTCTAAATTCCTAAGGTTTATCTATCAACCCTGGGCTTTCCATCGCGGCAAGATCCGCCATGAGATGATTCTTTTCCTGCTCTTCGTAAGGAATGACCGGAATCACCTTCCGGAGCTTGATCGGAGCTGCGGAAGGAGTAGATGACCCCGCTCTATGCTTGCGGAGCTGCGGTTTAGGACACAAATCACTTTTGACCGAATCATTTCCGATTCTACCTCATCCACTCCTAGCTGCACGTCTCGTTCTCACTTTCTCTCTTAGATCTCAACCGGAAACCCACATAAGCTAGCGCGCATACAGAAATCTACCCTACAGCACACTTCTAACACAAGTCCATCTTCCGCACACTCATACACTCATAGAAAACCAAAGCGCTGAGCAGAAAACAAGGAGCACAAAGAAATCGTCTCGCCAAACAGAGTTTGGAAAAGCCAAAAAGGGATGCAATTGGAATGGTCCAGGCCTTATATAGTCTGAGGACTCAAGAGTAGTTATCATGACTTTTTCCAGTCCAGTTCTCAGCATTCCAGTCTAACCCTAATCCGATCCTTGAGCACTCCAGATACGGTTCTGCCCTGAGTACTGGTACATGAACCGGATCAGATCTAGTGTTCCGTTACTTTAATGCCCTTGTATATTTTTAATGTCTTCCTACTTCAAAGTTGGATCCGAAATCTAAATAATAGTTTCCGTTCCAATTTTTATGTAAATGAGAAGAAACCAAAAATTTTAGTTGCGACACTAGGGAATGACAGGTGTCATTCCTTATCCTCCTAGTTGACTTTTCCACTAACCCTGCCGTTCTGTAAAATGTGGACCTCAGATCCGAAATTCCCGGAAAGAAGAAGTCCAAGTGCATCCAATTAAAAAGCTCCTCACTAGCAATTTCCTACCTACTTCCAAAAATTGGTTTCCATACTACTGCCTAGATGACAACTTCTAAGTAACTTCCTATCTACTTCCTAAGTCGCTTCGGAGAAGGTTCTTCAAGTTTGGCGGATCCTTTCCTCGGTGGCTGGACCCAGCTTACAGATGGCTTCTTTCTTGGTGTTGCTCTTCCCCTGGATGACGTCGGAGCTTTACCCTTGAAGCTTGACGGAGAGAGCGGTACTGGAACGGAATCCTCTTCTGAATCCGCATTGTAATGAGATCCGGATTTGGATCCGGATCCATTCATACTCCCTTCGTTCTCTGAGTTGCTCGACAACTCATCTTTTTTCGACCCTTGACTCTCCGAAGATACTTCCCTGCCCTACTTACAGGGTTGACGAATTGGAACGTCCGGGGGCAAATCACGTCCAAAAACCAGACGTCCGGACGCAGCGTCCGCGGACGTAGTGGCCACCGTCCGACGGACGGACGGTTCGGACGGACGGTTTTTCGGACAAGCGGACGGGTGTTTTTTCAGATGGGCGGACAGTGCGGACGGTTGGACGGCGGTCGGGCAGTCGCGCGGACCGGCTAGTGGTGCAACGGGACGGTCGACCGACGGGGAATTCGACTCGGACGATCTGGCCGCCCGATGAAGCGGACTATAAGTTCGTCTGATCAATCGGACGACCGAGTTCGCTTTAAGAGGTTTGGGAGTGCATTTGTCGCTGGACCTACTTTAGGTTTGGTTGCGGACGGGTATAAAGGCAGATGGCCCTTCCATTCTTCCTCACTTCTTCTCTCCATTAGAAGTGAAACCCGTGTCGAAAGTGACAACTGTTGCTTCATTGTGCTAGTTGCTCCTATACGGGTGGAGAGTGAGGTCAATTATTTTGATATCACTTGTCATCAGTCATGACAACGCAAGGTACAAGCAAGGGTACTGTAGCAATGACTTCAAGAGGTGGCAATCCTAGGAAGACAAAATCAAAGGGGGCTTCCCACGAGCTTCAGTGGGACATTTTAGATGATCCAAATATCAAGGCGGAGAGCGAATGGGAGAAGGAGGAAGAAACTTATTGGACCTCCAAAATGTGCAAAAAATATGTGAAAATGTATCACATCGATAAGTTGTGGCCTTGTGAGGTCCACATTATGCACACACGAGGTTTCTGTTGCAAACCATCAAATTGCAAGGATGGACATTTTGTCCATCGATCACTTGAGGTTTGGCGGGCCCTCTTCGGGGACAAATCAATGAGTAAGGGTCTTATAAACTACAGCGTGGCCTCTATGGTGTATGCTGAGCTCATATTGGCTCGAAAGGTGGACTGGAGCACATATCCAACAACAACTACGGCTCCGCTCTTGCTTACAAAAGGGCAAAAAGATATTCCCGATTTGTATGATCCAAAGGCAAGTCCAAGTGAGGCACTAAAATCACAGAAGCGACAAAAACATGCTTTAATGCAGGTTAAAAAAGAAATCATGGAGGGGGAAAATATTGGAGTACATTTGGATTCTACGAAGATTCCAACTACAATGTCAAATGCCACGGTGGAAGGTGTTGACGGAGAGGTGTTTTCAACTTCTCGGGCGGATTGAATATGCACACGCAGTTTTACATACAAAGTGGTGCTTCAAGCATGCGGCCCGTGAAGGAGGAACCGGTGGCCTCGTCTGCACCACAAAAACGTCGGGAAGAGGTTCGTCCCGAACAAATGGCAAGGGCCATTGCATCAATTGATAATATCATAGCGAGCGATGCTACGAATTTTATGACACAAGTACCTTGCAATCAAGACTTGCCAACTACACCGAGCCCCGTTTTGAGCCCCGTATTGGGCCCCATATCAAGCCCCATGTTGGGCCCCGTATCGAGCCCAAGAGTTGAAGGGCAGATGTTGCCAAAAACGGAAAGCAACTCGATGGCATGGTGCAAAATGTGTCCATTGATGACAACCCATTAAATAAGAGCTATCCGCATTTGTCAACTCAAAATACGGCACAATTGGAGGATCTTCGTCATTTGCCAATGGCGAGTGAATTGGAAAGCTTGTTGGAAGCTTCTTATTTATTTAGGGCACATCAACAAGACATCTCTCTTCAACCAAACCAAATAATCTAGACAAACGAGGCCTGTCCTAGTAACCCCGCAAACGAGGCGGGCTTGAGTGAAACCGCAAACGAGTCCGGACTGAGTAATCCCTTCGTCGAATACAGTGATCAATGGCCCAATTTTGTGGTCACCTTGAAATGATTGTCGATTATAGCTAAATTTGTAGCTAGCATTGCCCCCAAACTTATGGAAGTTGCTCAAGAATTCACCAAATCCGGGCCCGAGTTGGTGGAAGGTGCCTTGTCGTTTTGGGATTTCGTCACGTCTTTGAAACCATTATTGGAGGAGTGGGTAGAAAATAATCGCAAGCTGCACATTTTGACTGAAGAGAATGAGAAATACAAGGCCTTGAAGGTAGAGCACAAGAAATTGAAAGAAGAGCACAAGCAATTGATTGGTGCATTTGAAGGAGTGTGCGCTAATTATGAAAGATTTGCGAACGCACAGGATTGCCGATATGACACTCTAGTTTCTCAAAGAGAATTTATCGAGAAATTGGAGTACGAAATTGTAGTGCTCAAACAAAAGAATTTGAAGGACGGGGGATGTGTTCTTCCAAAGATCGGCGGAGCCGTGCGTATAGAAGCAGTTGAGGAAAACAACCATAAAGAAGTAATATCCGAAACCGCCATGGATAAACCTCCTCCCACATTCCAAGACGCGTCCATGCAAACGGAAGGCCGCGAGTTTGAAGAGGTGAAGCATGAACTAGAGTCGATAACTCAACAAAACGTCTATTTGGAGGCAGAGTATCAGAAAATGGTGCAAGTAGTGGAGCTAGATAAATGCTTACCAAAGAGCAGTTCCGACACTTGTTGGTTGACGTGGGTTCAAAAACTACAAGACAAACCGTTTGTAGTAACCCGAGCAATGAAGGGGCTTCTCAAATTAGCCATGAAGTCGAAGGAGCAATGCGATGCCATTTTCTCCGACCTCCTATCTATTAGAAGGATGTTTGAGGTACATCATAGGGATTCAATTGACGTCACATATTGGGGGGACATGGATGCAATGTCTGAGCGATTGTATGATGCGCAGAAGATTGCATCAAAGTCCATCAATTGGACCTTGGAAGTAGAAGAAGGTTGGGCCCCTTACAACACGCATTTAGCGCACATCAAAGAGGCGGACAAGATAGTAGTGCATGGTGAAAGTTCAAATAAGGAACTATTGGAGGGTAAATGCAGCCTTTGTCTATCTCATTTTGGTCCCAAGGGCGCCTTAATCATAGGCCAATGTCGCCACACTTTCCATATCACGTGTATGGTGAAAGCATCCCTCGTTCGTTCAATTTGTCCCGAGTGTCGTTCTCATTTGAGCCCTAGGTTTTACGAAATGGTTGGGCACGAGGAGAACATGCCCCTAGCCACGAACACAATCGATGGACCCTTCCACTTGACCAAAAGCCATTTCTATTCCAAAATTACATTCATTGAGGGCGACCTATAATTTGGAATTCGCAAAAACTCATGCATGATGTTTGTGAGAACTACAATGACGAATTGGATGACTTTGACTAGATGACGCGCAATAGAGAGGTGGAATTGCGAGCCAAGGGTATTGAAGACTTGGAGGCTCGAGAATTGTTTTGTCGTAGCATGGGGAGATACCGGAGCATCTCACATCAAAAGTTCTTCCGATTTCCTGAAAAAGAAGTGCGGAAAGGAGAAGATGGCGTCTGGATAGAAGTGCAACCATCCCAAGAGTTCAATGAGTAGTACGGAGTATACAATCACAGCTTAATAGGGAGGGCCCTCTTCTTATCAAAATTGGAAGAAGCTGCGCAAGTTCGTACCGCTTTTAATGTACATGGGCTATCAAGCACAGAACATGCACTTGTGGAGGTGGCAAGTGCATTTGATAAGAGGATCACCGACATTATAACGACGTGGAGGACTTTTCTACATGGCACAGGGCAAGCGATCTCATTGACCCCTCGAGATAATGACAAAGTAGTAAATGCTGTGATAGAAAAGATTTATTCGGCTTTGAGAGCGTTAAAGGCACAGAAAGTAGATTTGTCTCCCACGAGGAAAAATAAACAGAAGATTGAAGACGAAGATGACTACTCTCCAGAAACCAAACGACAATTCATCGCCGTGGACATGGAAGTCCAATCAGGAGGGGGCACAGCCTCCGGGTCGGGTGGTCCTTAAACTCGTAGAGCAAATCGAAGACTTAAGGAACAAAAGGGTGCCTCTCATATTTCCGCAAACGATAGCGATGATGTAAAATAGTGTTTGTATTAGGGGGTTAACCAATGAAATTTGTTTTGTACTTATTTGAATCTCATGAGGATTCAATATTAGTAATGCACAACACTCATGGTATGTCATGAGTTGCTTTTAATTAATGTATAAATATTTATGCAATACAAATATGTTTGGATTTGTTTTTTCATCATGATAAATTTAACCTTATTTATTTGTCAAATATGTTTCTTTTGCGTACCTATTGCAGAAGATCATACCTATTGTACATTTGTACAAGATCATTTCATGATATTGTTATGTTATTTTCTATAACCCCGTGCCTACAAATCACCCATTTTCATTTACACATACATTTCTATTCACGTAATCCACTTGTCTGCCTATCTGCACACTTCAAACATCTTACCGAAATTGTAAAAATCGCCTGTCCGCTCGGCTACCCGCCGTCCACCCATCCACTGTTCCGACAGCCCGGTTTCTCGTCCGCCTGACTGTTGTAGGAGGATTTATTTTTTTTCCATATTCAACGGTCACAAACAAATGGAGACCATAAGAGTCCTGAAATTGACATTTACAAGCACTCCTAAGAAATTGAACGTTAAGATTTCCAAAGGCTAGGAGCTGCAAATTTTTGTGTCCCTTGCTTGGTAATGCATAGTTCAGTGGAAAGGGAGGCCTTGTTTTCCAAGGCTTTGTGCATAAACATTTGAACAATTTTATCCAATTGTTATCATTACGTTTTGAATTTCTGATTCCAATATAGAGAGCCTAAAATAGCCACCATGACCAAGGATTGGTCTTCTTGGTACGAAACCCTATCAAATGAAAAAGTACAATGCAAAGCTTGCAAATTGGTATTTGCCAAGAAGCCGGTCCGTATGTTTAGTCATTTGGGATATGCAGGCACATCAGAGAGTCGTGGCAAAGGAATCAGCCTTTGTATCCAAATGACATCTGAAGTTCAAGGTCTGTTTGTTCGTTGCAATGGAGTGATTCCACAAAGAGGTACTTCACACAATGTGGATGGCAACGACACACCTATGCCTATGGTTGTTCATGCTATGTCAAATGCGAGAGACACTGTGAACTCTACCGAAGAAGACTCATGCACGGCACCAGAGGAATATGTTGGTGGTTCTTCCCAAGGAAATTCAAATACACAAGCATCAGGTGGACGTGGAACTCAGCGGACATCAAGCAGTAGGCCTCAAAGACAGAGTAGGCTAGTAGAGGGATTCGAAAAAGCAAATAAACGCATTTTGAATGCAATGTGGGCCAATTTCTTTTATGCGGCAAACATACCATTTGCTGTAGCCCAAAATCCAGCCTTCAAAGAAGCAGTGAAGAAAACGGCGGAGTTTCACCAACCTTATAGCCCACCATCATACCATGATCTACGTCATAAATTGCTTGACCAAACTAAGGTAGACTTAGAGGTCAATCTCCGTAAGCGGACAGAAACCAGTATTAGGAAGTTTGGAGCCACATTGTCTATTGATGGGTGGACCTCAGTTTCGAATCGGCCATTGATAAATGCTATGCTTGTGTCATCAGCGGGTGAGCAATTCCTAGGATCGGTGGATACAACTGGGAAAACAAAAGATGCTCCATATTTGGCTTCTATATTAGAGAGTTTTATAGAACAAGTGGGCCCTGCAAACGTAGTACAGGTGAGTACAGATAATGCGGCTGTAAATCCAGCAGCATGGAGTTTGGTATCTACTACCTATCCCCACATTTTTTTCCAAGGTTGCGTGGTGCATGCCTTGAATTTGTTGTTAAATTAAAGATTGAGCAAACGAACAATGGATTGATGACGTCGTGAAAGATTCCCAAAAGACAGTCAAATTCTTCAAGAAGAGGCACATGCCGCTTGCAATACTTCGGAAATATTCGATGCAGTACAACTTGTTGTTGGCGATGGAAACAAGATTTGCCTCAAATTACAACATGGTTGCACGTATGCTCAAGGTGAAAGCACAATTGCAACAAACTATGACGGACCCACAATGGGAGGAATATGCTAGAAAGCACTCGCGAAAATCCAAAACACGTTTAGAATTCGAACGGGTGAAGAAGACCATTCTAAGTGGGCATTTTTGGCATCGTTGTCAAAATTTTGAAGATGTAACAGCTCCAATTGTCAATGCTCTTCGTGATTTGGATGCAAAGACACCATGCATGGCCAAGGTGTTACATATTATGAGGAAACTAGAGAAGCACGTCCTCGCTTTAGACAAAGACCCTCTTTGTTTGGCTTTGGACAAAGGCATCCCGTTGGTGAAGGCGTTCTACGAACGACGTGATATGGTGAAGACCGATTTGCATTATGCACGAGCACTTTTGAATCCCTACCTTCTTGAAGACAAAGAATTAGCCGACGACACCGATGCCATGGTTGCATGCAAGCGCGTTTTGAAGCTCATTGCTCCAATTGCCAAGAGGATTTTGGCCCAACCGGTATCATCATCTTCATGTGAACGAATTCAATACTTTGGTTGACCACATTTGTGTGGGACTTCACCCCACACTCTCTCATGTCTTCGTATTGATCATTTTCTTCCGCTCCTACCGTTGTCATGGATGGACACTCGGGAATTCAAATCACTTCATCCATTTGGAGTCTATGTTTCGTTGATTTTCTGAACATGCAAAGCATTCTCCGATCAAATCTTCAAACCCTACAATGGAAGTTTTGTCCGCAAAGAAGACAAACATTCCAAAAGGTTTAGAAGCACGTCCACCCGCGATGAAGGAGTCCAAAAAAGCTAAGAGGAAAAGAATAATGGAGCCTTTTGCAATCTCTCCATTGAAAAACAAAATGTAGGTAGAACCCCCCTTGATGCAAGTCTGCCTCTAACCAAGCGAAAGGTGAAACCAATCCACGACCTTAAGGGAGGTATTGGAAAGTCTATACTAGAAGTCAAAAGGGATCATAAGTTAGGTAGACCAGTGAGATCAGGCGCATCAAAACAAGTACAAGAAGGAGGGAAGATTGTACAATCTTCATCAGATAATATGCAAAATTCATCCAACGACGATGATTCCGGATGGAATACAACAGGTCATAGTAGCGGGGCTGAAGTCAAAGGAGATAGTGACTACCAGCCTTAGTCCATAAAGATTGAGAAGATGTAAACTTGGGTGTTTAGTTTCTTCCCCTAAACACATTATGTTATGACAATTCATTGTTTGAACTTTAAGTTTGTAATACAAATTTGCTCATTCATGTTGTGCACACCATCAAAATTTTGTTTTTTCAAATACCTTAAAACTAGAGAAGAATTTGGACCGTCTGTCCACTTGTCCGCCAGTCCGCCTCGTGGCCCGTCCGTGCCTTGGTCACTTCCGTCCGCCCCTCGGACTGTCTGACCGCCCGTCGGACCATCCCATTCACCCCTCGGACTGTCCGACTTGCGGTCGGACGCTCCCGTCCGCGGAGCGGACGGTCCGAGTACTCTTCGGACCATCCCGTCCGACCGTCCGATCAGGTGTACGTCTACTTAGAAGTTCATATTTTTTTCTCATTTAGTGCAGCATAGGATTCCTAAATTGGCTAGGTCACCTCCAAAGACTGTGCCTTCATGACAACAAGCATCCAATGTGAATACTTCAAAGACATTGAACTCCTCATGGGCCAAACATCAAAGTTCATTCTTCAATGTGCACATCATATTTTTAGGTTCAATCTTCAAATTAAACATCTCAATGATATTTTGAAATGACCATCTTGAAAGATCAAAATGAAATGCTTTGAATGCCAAGAATGGCAAGGGGGGCGAAGCCCCTTTCAAATTAAAAACAAACACGGAAAGATTACATCAAGATGGGAGGCAAAGTGAAATGCCAGACACCATCTCCAGAGTTACAGAAAAGCGAAGTCCATTCCGCTCTAAATGAATTTTCAGTGAAAGCTAACGTATCTTTGTTTGTCAGGACTGTATGGAAGTGCCTCCAAATAGCCATGCCTGTGTGCAAAGTCGACGTCCAAGTTGAACTAATAATCTTTTTAATACTAACATCTTGGTTTGCATATTTCTTGCTACATCTTTCTGTCCATATGTGCCAGACTAAAAAGGATCTTATAATGTCCCAAGGTTGGGCTTTGTAAACAAATCTACCTGATTCTCCTTGAACTGAAGTGTTGAAATGTCCCAGGAGAGCTTGCTGTAAGTTGTGAATCTGAGCAGCTCCATTTGATTGTGTGAAAAAGTTAAACTTCTGCCATAACTCCAGGGTGACCGGGCAATCCCATAAGAGGTGAGTCGTGGTTTCCATTGCCGCATGACACATTACACAGCCGACTTGTGCATTTTGAATCCTCCAAGATAACCATTCTCCCGTCACGATTCCTCTGTTGATTGTTTGCCAGAGAAATATAGCTTGTTTCTTCGGTCTGCTATTGTGCCATAAGAATTTAAATGCTTTTGTTACATCTGGCTCTGTGAATCCCAAATTTATAAGTCCTTGGACTCCAATGGGTCTATCTGCTTTGGATTTTAATCCTTGTAAGTAACCTCTGCGAGCTGTATATCCAAAGAAAGGAGCTTCTTTAAATTTATCTATCTTGCTCCACATCCACTCTTGTGGATCCCAGTTTAAGTGTTTGACTTCTCCTTGTCTGAAAACCCATACTGAGCTTGGTCTGTCTGGTAAAAACTTTGGGTTACATTCCGAAAAAGCTCAAGTCTTGGCGTCCCATAGGATGACTCTTGTCTGGCATAACTCTGATGTCGGTAATGGTACTTGCCCTTCCCATATGAGAACCCGTTTCAGTTCGTCTAATTTGAATCTGTTAGTCTCACTGCCCTGTCCAATAATCTGATGGTGGTAAAAGTCTAAACTCCCAGGTGATTGTAGCCATGTGACTGTTTCTCTATCTTGAAACGCTCTAGGGTCCCATGGGATGTGTAATATAGTCTTCAGCCTTCTTGCCCTTCCCCTCTCTGTCACTGCTCTTCTTCTTGGAAGTTTTTGCTGTAATTCTTCAATGTCCAGCCATTCTCCACGTACTTCATCCCAAACATCTTTAATGTTTTTAATCCCTGCTTTAGCCCAAAGATGTAGTCCCATGTTTGTGCCCATGCCTAATGGTGTGTTGTCATCTTCTAGTATGAGAGGGTTGCCAAAAAGCTGCTGCCTGAGTATATTTGATGTAGTTGTTGGACTTTTTTGTGTCAGATTTCCTCTTACCAAGAGGAATGCTTTTAAACACGAGGCTAATAGAGGAGAGTGATTTTTTTTTTTGAGCCCTTTGCTAAAAAATATCCAGTTATTAGATGGATTCCATTTAGCATCACCTAGGGGTCTGCCCATTATGATCTTGTGCTGTAGTAATTTTTTCCAAGGCTCTCTCCCCGGTGATAATCCACAAACCACCAGTTTTGCTAATAGGGCTTGAGTTTGTAAGAAAGGATCAAGGAGCTTAATTCCACCATCTTGTTGTGCCATAATGCAAGAGTTCCACCTGACCCTTGTTGCACAACGTCCTTCCTCCTTTCCTGTCCATAGGTATTGTGTCAACAATCCCTTTATGATGTTACAGTTCCTGGTAGATATATCGCAACATGCTGCTGTATACCAGCATGTCGCCAATAGGACTTGGTTGAGTATAATAACCCTTCCCGCTGTGGAAACTGTCTTAGCTGCCCATGAGCGTAATTTTTTTTTTAATGGATGCTATCAATGGGGCTGTGTTTATATCTGGAGGCAGATGAAATCATATCAAAAGACCTAGATATCGCACTCCTGTTCTTTCTGGTACCCATTTGACTCCCAATTCTTGTCCCCATGTAAAATTTTGTCCATTCCGAGAAGCCCATATTGCATATGTTTTATCCCAATTGAGCTTGGATCCTGACCCCAAGCAAAATATCCTCAAGACCTCATATGCCTTGTTAAGGTTGTCTATCGTCCCCTCTAGGTATAATGCCGTGTCATCTGCATATGATGCATCAATGACCTTTGATCCATCTGGGAGTATAAATCCTTTGACTCCGTATGAGTTGTCTTCTAGCATATAGCCAAGAGCATCCAACACCACCACAAAAAGGAAGGGAGCCAGGGGGCATCCTTGTCTCACCGATCTTGAGAGGCTGAATTGTTCTCCTACTTCCCCATTCACTATGACCGAAGAGGAGACATTCTTATAGAGAGCCATTACCCCTTTAATAAACTTTGGATGGAATCCTTGTTTCACTAATACTTCCTCCATGAATTGCCAAGATATTCTATCATATGCCTTCTCAAAATCCAATAGTATTAGTGTCAAATCCTGTCCAGATTCCTCCGCATAATGCATGGCCTCTTGTGCTAAGAATATGTTATCAATTATGCACCTTCCGGGCACAAAACCTGTTTGATTTGGCCTCACAATCTCTGGAAGGATTTTTTGTAATCTGTTGGCTAATATTTTGGCCACTAATTTGTAAAATGAAGAAAGCAGCGTAATGGGTCTGAAATTTTTAATCAGACTGCTGTACCCTCCTTTAGGTATTAAGGCAATAATGCCTTTGTTGTGTTGGCCTGAGAGCTGTCCAGTCTTTAACGCCTCTCTTACTGCCTCCAGCAAGTCTTCTTGTACTGAGTCCAGACATGATTTAAAAAAATCTGTAGGTATGCCATCGTCCCCGGGAGCATTTCCAGCAGAGAGGTTCTTTACTACTTCCTGAAGCTCTTTCAACGAGATCTGGCCTGAAAAGTTTCGGTTTTGTTCCCTAGTGATGATCTTTGGTACACTTCTCAATATCTGTTCTCTCGCTGCCGAGACCTCACTGGTATCCGCTTCTTGTGTATATAGATTTTTATAAAAATCTGTCACTGCTCTTCCCTTATCCTGCTGATCAGTGATGATTGAGCCATTGACCAATAATTGGGATATTGGTGATCTTTTGTGTACATCCCTAAATACATCAAAAAATTCCTTGGTGCATCTGTCCCCTTGCCGAAGCCATCATGCTGATACCGCGTGATATTGTGCATCTAGGTTTTCCATGGTAAGATTGTGAAGAACTGTGCGAGCACCGTCAAGCTGTAATGTGGCCCTTATATCTCCCGGGTGAGTCTCTAAATATACCTCTACACGCTCGAGGTCTCTCAAGGCTGCATGTTTAAGCTTGTATTTGGCCCTCTTCCATTCTTTGTCAATCTTATTGGCTTCTTTCAAAGCCCGTTCCTGAGCATCATGTATCCAATCCATCCAAGATTCGGAGGCTTGTGGTTTGTCTGCCATTTTCCAAGCTCTCTCTAATCTGTCCCTAGCCTTCTGATTTTGGAGTATTGCAAAGGAAATTTGTTGTTTCCTTGGCTTTGGTTTAATGAGAGAGAAAAATTCAAATTGTAGAGGTGAATGGTCAAAAATCTTTACGTGTGGATGCGCTGTGATGACTCCTCCTTGTATCATCAATGCAGTAGACAGATATATTCTATCAATGCGTGCTACCCTCCTTTCTAGTCCCGACCTATTGTTCTCCCATGTGTAGATTTTTTGTGACGATTTTCTGATCGGGTCCTGTTGCCAGACGTCCTCAATGCCATAGTGGTTGAGTAATCGGGTCCAGGCCGCTTTCTCCCTTTGGTTTGTGTTGGTGCATCCTCTGGAGCTGCTAAGTTTGTCTTTTTCATCTTCTACCATGTTAAAGTCCCCGGCCAGTATATATCCTTGTCCTAGTAAGTTGGCTTCCACCAGTTTATTCCAGAATAAGGCTCTGTTATGAGATGAGCCTAGTGAATAAATGTTGAAATTAGTAAGGATGAAGTTGTTGTTGGACTGTAATGAGACATATTGTGCTCGTCCTTCCATTATAATACCTTCTCCTATCACCAAAGGGGCTAGTTTGCGGGCTATAAGAATCCCGGTTCCTGCCCTCCATCTACATGTCTCACTCTGTATTGTTGGATTCCATGACTTGTGCCCATTTATGTATGGTAGGCTGCGGCTCTTCTTTGTACACCTATTGTCATCCATCCAGTGTTCTTGTAGTAGTATAATTTGTGATTGTCTTTGCATTCTATCAAAAATCCTCCGTATATGTACCTGCTTAGATGACCCTTTGGTGCCCACCCCAGATCCTCTAATATTGGGGGTGGCTATTGAGAACCCTAGATCCATCACAAAGCTGGAGAGGGGAATCCCACCCCATGGGTTTTGTCATAATCTGCGAGTGTTGTGTCAATGTTAGAGTCTTGACCAGCTCCATTTGATGAAACTAGTCTGGGTTTTTTTTAAAGTTGGTGTGGTGATGCCTGCGTTCCTGGATGCCACCCGAAATCCTGCTGCACCTCTGTTATACCTCCCAACCAAGCATGCATGAGTACATTGGCTTTCGCCCTTCCCTTCCAAGCTGCCAAGGTTTTAACCTCTGTAGAATGCCACCATAAGCATCTAACTCCCTTGAGACATTTTGCTTTCTGTGTAACTCTGATAACCGCCAATACCGAAAGTTCATGCTCATTTCCTACGCTGTCCCATCTGGAGGACCAAGTTATTGATTCCCACTAATGGAGATTGGGGGGTTTCCTCAGTTGTTCCTTTAGATGTAACTTGATCTTTTCTAAAATATGGGCTTGGATGATGTTGTAGTCCAGTTCTGAATCCTTGTAAGCTATCTTAAGAGCTCCGGTCAATCCCAGTGTTTCCCTTGTGGTATCGAGTAATATTGAAGAACCACCTTCCTGATCTTTATAATTCATTGGCCAAATTGTAAGAAATTTGGTCCCCTGCGGCGGTTCTATCTTCTTCGGTGTCTTGAAGACCTTCTGTAAAGATTCTGCGTTCCAAGAACCCCACCAGTTTGCTATCAAGTTGGTCAAATCTCTCTCTGATTTTTGTGACCAAAACTTCCCTTCAAGAGGGTTAGCTTCCATAAAGGGCTGCTTATCCTCCGTGTCGCTGTACTGTGGAGCCTCTGATAACGGCAGTCCCTTGACCAATTCGACTATTGTGTGTTGATCTTTGTCTCCTTCCTCAACTAATTTCCTTCTGATAGACTTCCCCCGCTTGAGCTTTTCCTTTTGTTTGTTCTGTGCATTTCCGCCCAAGGGTGGAAAATCCTCCTCCATATTATCGGAGATAACTGTAAATGGGTTGACTGATGTGATATCGCTTTCGCCGTTCCCTGTAGTGTCTCCTTCCGGCGTATAAATCTGAAATGAAAGGAGGGGGACGTGTATTTTACCCGATGGAAGTTCTGAATCTTGCTGTTCCGAGATGACTGTGTTGTTCGTTCCATCTCTTCCTTTGATAGATGTGTCTGTGTTGGTTTTCTGGTGGTCGGGCGCTCCTTGTATCGATGCTCCCGAATCTTAGTCTGGGTTGTCGATGCTTGTCTGCTCTCTGTTGTCCCGACGTTGAGATTTAGGTATCCAGATCTCTTTGCCTTTCCCTTCGAGATCCCTGTGCCTTGGGTTTTTTTTCTTCCCTTTTGATTTACGTTGAACCACCATGAAACCATCTTGATCCTGTTCCGGTCCTTTGTCCACCTTTATAGTCGTGTCTGTCTCTACGGTCTGCTTGCTGTCTTGTGTCGTTTTCTTCTCTGTAATCTTACAATCTGTGGCATTGTGGCCAAATCTACGACACCGATTACACTGGTTGGGAAGTCCAGAGTAACTGACTCCTTGATCTGTAAATTGTATCCTTTCCGAATCCCCCTGAAGAGAAGGAACTCTGATAAAACCCGGTAATTTAGATATGTCAATAACTCTGACAAATATAAGCGGTCTCGAGGGTCTTTTACACGCGGTGGATATTTGCTCTATCTCTTGGACTTCCCCGATAAGTCCCGCCAATTTGCGTAACCATTCTTGAGAAGAGAACACCGGATCCAGGTTTGGAAACTGGACCCTAACTAGGAACCCCGATTGGATCTCTGGAGAGGGTGTTTCCGCGGAAAACCCCACTGTCCAGTGATAAAACCGGACCATTTTGCCCCCAATCTCTGTTCCTCTTAACGCTAGACATCTCTCCGCTGCGTCCTCATGACTGAATTCTATCCTGAAAAAGCCCCTAGATAGCATTTGTAATGAAGAGAACTGGTCTTTTAAAGTATTTAATAAGAATTCTGAAATCCCTACAAACCCCGGTGATGATCCGAATACTTTACCAAGGATTAACCGCTTCTAGATCTCCTCGCGTGTGGTCTTGAGCTCCTGAAGTTGTTCCCTTGAAAGCTCCAGCTTTAGTTTCCACTCCGCATCGATCTTCGGCTCTTGGGCTTCCAACTCTGTCGTTGTCGTCGCTCCAGTGTCTACATGCGATGCATGCCCCTATAGCGTTCGTGATTTTGTGCTCTGAGGTGCGTCCGTCGAGGTCCAGCCTTCTCCCTCGAGCTCTGGTAGTTGCGCCATCTGAACATCTTCCATCTTCGAAACCTCAGTCCAAAACTGAGTCCGTTCTTGCTAGTTTCTTCCCATGCATGTAACAGCGGTGCTGATCCGAAATTATCGGAAAATACCTAGGTTTTATCGACAAGCTTCTAGTTGACGATTTAGCTACGGAAATTGCTATCAAGGTAAGTTGTTTTCTTAATCTGCTCGTCTAGGTTGTTTGGAACTCGTCCAACCCCACAGATCTGCAAAAAATTTCGAAAACAGTAACAAAAAGGTCCCCCAACCCTAATCTCCTCTGCGACTGAATGCTGTCCAAAGTTCTGTACCTAACGTGCCAAGTTCTATCTGGTTATGCTCTAAATTCCTTAGCTAGAGCAGTATTCTCCTTAACGGAGCAATCTGTCAACAACTAATGCATCAAGACAAGAAGCCAGTCTCGAAAGAAAGAACCCGTAAGTTCGGAAAACAAAAATTCTATCGGCACTCTTCAGTTTCTGAATTCAAACCCAAATTCAATGACCTTGGACTTGTTCTGATTGTCTATGCTCCGCCTTCTGGACTGAAGGGGTTCACTATGATTCTCCTGCTGAAATCCTAAGCAAAAACAAGCCGAAATCCAGAAAACGGTGAAAAAATAGTTTGGCGGCCTTAGCGGCGCGCCTCCTGAAATCACGGAGAGAAATGGTGGAGGGGAACGTGAGGATGATGGTTCAAAATGAAATGCTACCTATAGTTCTAAATTTTTTTTTCCTAATTTTTCTATAATAGATCATAGATTTAATTATTCAAAAATTTATTTGGATTTTAATCATATATTACTATATATTGTAAGACATCTCAATTTTTAAATAATTGTTTTTATAAAGAAATTTGTCGAAGTAAGCCAAATCCGACTTAATGTCATGAAACTAGAAACAATTGCTATGTACTTATATAATACTATTGCATCAAAGTCACGATTTTTGAAGATATTTGTATGCAAAGTTGTAGTATAGGGTTTAGGATTTAGGGTTTAGAATTTAGGGTTTAGGGTTCATGTCATTCATATAAGTGTTGTCCAAATTAGAAGTGTATTTTGAAAATGGATGTGTGATAATATTCTGATGTAATATTAAAAAATCATTTCGGTCATGATAGTATAGATTGATACCTAATTATCTACTTATAAGAAATTGCCCCATTCAATCAGGGTTGTCTATCCAGACGTGACGTGGGGTTTTCACGTCCGGATGTCCGTCGGCGTTAGTCCGGACGCATCCTGACGCGTCAGAATTGCGTCAGGATCAAAAATTTTTTTTTTTTTTTTTTTTTTTTAAAGGACGGCCTGTCCGTCGACCTAGACGGACCGTCTGTCCACAAGGACGGACCAGCCGTCCACAAAAAAAAAAAAGATTTTTTTTTTTTTTTTTTTTTTTGAGGACGGCCTGTCCGTCGACCTGGACGGACAGCCATCCACAGGGACGGACCAGCCGTCCACAGGATGGACAGACTGTCCACAAAAAAAAAAAAAAAAAAAAAATTCTGGACCCTGACGGACGTCGGGGTTGAATCCTAACGTCCGTCCGGACATCCTGACGGACTGACAGGACGTGACGGGGACAACCCTGCATTCAATGTCAAATAATGTTGTCAAAAATTATTTGGAGTTATATGTTGCAGTCTTGCGGAGTTAGAAAAAGCATATAGAGTTGTCTTATGTTTCTAGAATTCAAAATTCTTGATTCAAAATTGATATCAAAGAATATTAATTGTCTATTAGAATATTTTTTTCATTGGGATTAACAATTCTTCAATTCTTCCAAAAGTTATTCACGTATTATTTTTCATACAATAGTGTTATAGTGCACCAATTTCTACTTCACAAATTTAAAAAAATGAATGTGTAGTTCTTTTGAGTTTAACCCCTAAAGTCCCATTGTCCCATCGGGGGACAAAATGGATGTAAGATTTTTAGGCAAGCTCCTACGGCCTCAATATTTTTTGTAATTTTTTGAGTTTTTTTGGTATCTTTTAGAATAAATAACTAGGAGGATTCATTTCTAAATTGAATTCTAACAGTTAAAAAAAAAAAAAAATTTCACGAGGTCTAGATTCCTTGCTAGAACAATCTCACCGTTGAAATTAGTATATTTCAATTCTATCTTAGAGCTATTAATGATTTAATTTTTCCTTCGATCTTGAATCTACTTCTACTTAACAATTTTTTAATGAGTGAAAATTAAGTGTTTCTTTTTAAATATCTTTTTTTTAGATTCTCAACTCAATTGTTTATTATATAAAATTAGACATTCACCATCACTAGAGTAGCCTTTTTTAGTTAAAAAGGTTCAAAGCCAAAAAATGTAGTTAAGCAAGGTGCCTAAAAAGTAGGGGTTAAACATTTCACATTTATTCATAATTCAATTGCCTAAATTTTGGCTAAAATGCACAAGGTGAAAGACGTACGATCATATTCCTAAAAGGGTTGAATGACCAAACATCCCAATTTAGAAAAGCTAGAGAAGTAAACATTTAATTTTTAAATTCCATGCACAATTGCACATTGGTGAATTCTTTGAGGTATAAATTCATTCAACTAATGTGGGACAATGGTGTTGATAAAGTTACATAAAAAGTCTATTGTTGAATTTGTTTAACAAAATATATTCACATAAGAAATTAAAAATTGACTTCAAAGCTTTATTTGCGAACTTGTCCGTGCTATGAACTAAAGAAACACCTAAACCCAATCAAGAATCCTCAAGCTAAGTCTTTAATTGAAGATGGGCCATATATTTCTTGAGGAACTTAATTTGCATTTGTTTTCATATTTTAAATTAGTTATGATTTCTTACATTTGTGACTTTAGAGTATACAATTTAGGACTTAGGTTTTAGGGTATAGGATTTAGAATATAGGGTTTAGGATGTAGGATTTAGATATTTAGTGTATAAGATTGAAGATTATTGCATTAAAAAATCGCTGGAGTTCTATTTAATGATTCAAGTTCTTTAAGTAAGAAAGTGAATCTCGATGAGATTTTTGTCTTTCCCATCCTTGTCATTATTTGCTGGTCGAGGTCGTTTTAGGAGTCAGATGATGCAGCCGTCCGCCTGTTCGGACGGCCTCGAAAAATCTCTTAGTTTCATCTCCACTTGAGAGGGGCTGTCCGATCTGGCGGATTGCCCACGCGCCCGCTGATCGGACGAGCCCGTCCGACATTCCGACGCCTTTGCCGAAATCGTCCGATCAATCGAACGGCCCAAAGCGGACGGTGGCCGTCCGATGAGTCAGACAAGTGGCGTCCGCCTCGTCGGGTCTGTCCGACCAGGCGGACGGTCGAGGCGTCCGCCTTCGATAAGAGGGCCGGACGGCCCAGAGCGGACGGCGGCCGTCTGATTCACCGGGGCCGTCCGATGAGTCGGACGGGTGGCGTCTACCTGATCGGACGGTCCTGACGAGGCGGACGACAATCCGTCCGCTTCGTCGGGTCCGTCCGATCAGGCGGACGGTCGAGGCGTCTGCCTTGGATAAAAGAGTTGGACGACCCGTCCGATCCTCACTTTTATCTTCCCCCTTGTGTCATGCAAGAGAGAGCGGAGAGCTTGGTGGTTTATCCTCCATTGGCTCCTTTCTAAGGGAAGATAAGAGTGTGATTTCTAGAGGGTACTTGTTGCTTTTTTTTTCTAGATTTTGTGTATGATCATCTGGCAAATCGTATATTGCCTTGTGAATTAGAACTTGCAAGTGCACTTCTAATCGTGATTTCATCACGATGCCAAGACCAAAGAAGGCTGCGAAGGACAAACAAGTGAAGCCGGACATTGAGGCAAGTATGGACGCTCCCTTTCTCGCTTGCAAAGCATTTCTCATTGAGTGCATTGTCAAATTTTATGAGTCGGAAACCACTGCGTCGTTGTATACCAAATATGAGACGTATGAAGATGAGTGCCCAGATAAATTCAAGGGAGATATGGTACAGAAGTTCATGGATGTTTTAAACATACCTTACTGGATTTATGAAATGGAGAAGAAGGGCTTTCAACAATTTTTGAGGAACAAGGTCCATGATGCATTGTGGAATGCAAAGGTGATCTTAGAGAAGTACGGGAAGCAACACCGCGTAGGTGATGGCGCTTTTGAACAGGTCATTTTGAGGGCAGACTTCTTTGTTCGCCAGTGCGCCCCTTTTGCAAAGAATCAAAATAGGCGAGGTTCAATGAGTTGGTGGAATAGTGATGAGGGACTTGTGGAGTTGCAACGTGGGCGACGACATCTCTTAGCGCTTCCGGAAACAGCAAGGGTGATTCCACAAGATGATCAAATCCTGAGGGGTGGATACGGAACAATTCAGAGGGTCCGAATTGAAGGATGTCGTGAGATACCCACATTTTGGGAGTTCGCAGCGAAGGTATCTCATCAACAACGCTTACAACCTCAGCTCGCAACGTTGGAACACCAAAACAAGTCAGTGGCAGTGAGAATTCCACATGATGGAGTTATCCGATTTTCTGTTGTTTATGCAACGCGGAACGAAGGGTACTTGTATTGGTGGAATGGCAGAACATTGAGGCAAATGTTAAAAATGGATAAGGAATATCCCGATAACATTGGCATTCGATTGGCTTATTCTCAACCGACCCTAGAAGAGGTGACCAAAGCTTTTTTTCTTGGTCGTTGGAGGAAGAAGCGCACAGAGCTTGCATGGGCACTGGTGCACCTCATGAATGCAGTGCATAGTGCTGGACATTTGCACAATGATCTTTCACTGGACAACATTATGTTTCACTTTCCCGATGATGAGTCACGTGTTTACATTGGAGTTTGCGATTGGGGCATGACTACTTTACATAATGAACCAATGAAGTCCTTGTACACGTTCATCTCTCAGAGTGAGTGGACTGAGACCTTGAAAAAGAGGTGGTGGGTAGACCCTTCTATTGCATACTTGGATAGAAGAGATGCGGATGTATCAACAATACCGGATTTATCATGTAAATCGGAGGAATATGCGGTTGGTCGAATAGCTCAAGCCATCAACAATGGTTGCATGTCGGCGGACTATGTGAGCTTACATCGGGAAAATGAAGGACATATAAGATTTAGCCATGAGGATTTGGCAAAGATTTTTCACCTTTACTTGGAGCGCCTTTGTGATTCGGTGATTGATTCTCGCGGTAGCTTGTCCGAAATCATCCATCGATTTACCAATAATTACAACTGGCCTATTCCGGATGAACACTTCCGCCATTCATATTAGTGTCTATGGTGTAAGTGGACTACATAGAAGTGATAGAACTATAGAAGTATTAGGTAAATGTAAAAGTGAATACAGAAATCAATATGATTGTGTGCAAGGATTTTCTAGTATATATATGCACCATCAATGTATGCCAATATATGTGCACCCTTATAATTGATATAAAATTTTGAAATGTTTGTGTGTTTTGAAACTTCCAATGTCCAATGTCTACCATCTATTTATGCATTCATCATATGTTTTGCTTGAAATCCTTGGATGAGAAGTGCAATGCAACAATTATTGTTGATGGATGTTAGCTTAGTATGGTTGGGTTCAAAATTATGTAATCAATGTTGTATACATATAATGATAATAGAATTTCATTGTACGCAAATATTTTTTATATTGAAAAGCAATACAGTTGATACTTGAACGATACCGCTATGATGATACCAAGTACCAACCTCCAAATACATTTTAATACAATATATTTACATCAAAGTATTTAAGTACGTAAATGCTATTCGTCGAGATGCCGATATTGTTGTACTATGATTGCCACACTCCATAATCCAATGGCAAAAGACTCCAAGGCCCACTCGATTGTGAGACAATGACTAAAATAGCTCTACCTACTTTACTCGGAATCTGAATGGATGTCATCTCCACGTTTTGGTGGTGTGGAACCGGATCCATAAGTGCCAAGATATGGTCCTCCGCCCCAAGTGCATCCATAGTCGCTTGGCGTAGCTCCTTGATTGGGATTTCCGTAGTAAGGACCTCCAAAAGTTGGAGGAGGAACTACATCACGGTGCTGAGACCTTCCTTGCCTTGGTTCGACATGACGAGAGCCTGTGTGGCGCTCATATGAACCACCCGTAGTAGATCCGGAATAGTATTGGGAGCCTCCTTGGCTAGATCCAAAATCATGTGTGGTTCCATGGCTTCCTTCTGGGTTGTAGTAAGTACCTCTGGGGTCGTTAGCGTAGTGTAAGACCCTTTGACCATCTTGTGAACGAGATGCAGTACGATCATGTTGGTAGGACCTGTCATGCCTATGTTGTTGACCCCGATCCTCCATGCTTCTACGCATAGCTTCTTGCATTTGTTGATTGAACTCGATGTCTTCCCGAGCTTTTTGACGCTCATGCCTCACTGTAAATGTTACGGGTGCTAGATTGTCTTCTACATCATCATCGTCCGACCATTCATCCTCAGTATCCGGCAATACAACCGGCGGAAATCCAAACTGCCCTCGATTGGACCACATTCGCATACAATCGCTTGGTTGAGTCCAACTCGTATAAAGAACAACGTCAGTGCGCTTCATACTGTCAACATTTTTCCCGTAAATTGTGCGCCAGTCTACATCTTTGTGGAGTACAATCTCTGCCCAAACCATGGCCATGTTTGAATAATTCATAACATTTGGTTTGGAGTCAGGTAGCTCAGCCCACCGCGTTACTTCCTCGTATCGGTGCACAAAGTGTTGGCTCTCGCACGTGGAAATTTGTCCTTTCCAACGTCGAACTTGCTTGTCTGCTCGTTCTTGTGACCACATTTTAGAGAGGTGCGTCATTTTGACGTACTTTTTGCACATTGTGCAGTCCCAAACCTTCTTGGGCTCTTCTTCCCATCCAGGTTCAGCTACACACATTGGATTTGCCCAATCTTCCCAGTTCATGTCCTGGGATTTGCCTTTCTTACTAGACTTTGAGCTTTTATTGCGAGGCATGATAACCTTAATTAAAATGAAATGATTTGATGACGAAGTTCACATGAATCTTTAAAACAACTGAACAAAATGTTTGACACTTGCCAATGAAACGGGGGAAGTTGTTAACAAGGCCTTCAAAACCAAGTGACCACCAAAATAATTTGGTACACTTCAGTATCCGAGCACAATCATTCACACACCAAAACGAAAGGGGCGCGCAGAGCCACTGAGAGCCATTGGATCACCCACTCCGCAAGGAAAACGATTGTGAAGAATGAGCCGTCCGCCGCGCTATTTATGGCATCCGAAGGCGGATCAGGCAATGCGGACGCGTACGTGCGAATCGGACGCCCCAGAATCGGACGGGCAGATCGTGCGGACGGGAGCGTGGACGGTCGATCGGACCGTCGGACAAGCGCGCAGACGCCCTGTCCGCACGATTTTGTCCGCATGATCCCGTCTGCACAATCCATCCGCACGATCGCGTCCGCACGATCCTGTCCGCGAGCCCAACGCCCTGTCCGCCCGAGGGCCCATCCGCGAGCCCCTGACGTCCTGTCCGACCGTTGGACCATCCGCGCCGAGGTCCCGACTGTGCGGACGACCCGACCGCACGAACGGGCCGTCCGACCGTCCACTGGACGGTAGGACGGCCCGTCCAGGGATGTCAAAAGACGACCGAGGGTCAGCGTCCACGTCCGTCGGACGTCCGGATGTCTAGACGTCCTGTCAACCCTGCCCACTTAGGAGTGATCTTCTTCTTCGTGGTGTGTGAGTGTTTTAATCTCCCCCCTTCAGAGGTAAAACGTGCACACGGATTCTAGCGGCATGAAAAGTAATTTCTAGGGGATGAAATCAACATAGTGTTCTTTGGCCTTCCAAGCAATGGACACTTTGTTATGTTGGTTTGGATCTAATCTAAGTAATTCAAAACACACTAATGGTTAAAGAATTAAAACTTCTATAGTTAGTTGAATGCAATTAAATTTCTAATTAAACCAGAATCTATTCTAAGTTACTAATCTAATTTTAGGGATTTCGGAATTCTAACTAGCTATTTGGGTTTCTAATTGTTAATTTTGATTTTTTAAAGTCTAATCTAAAGAATGAAAAGAAAAGTCAAATGAGTTTTGGAAATCATACCTCGGTATTGAAAACATCAACAGTTCCGTCGTCGCAATACACGAACATGATCGTCTCCTCGTGGTCCTCCATTGTCTTTCATGAATCACGTCATTTTAGTTAAATTTGAGTCAATTGTTGTTGAGTTGTAGTTCTAAAACCTATCTAAAAGTCAAATTTTGTTAGTTTTGGCAATTGAAAATAATCCTTTGGTTTTAGGGATTTAAATTAAATGATAAATTTAATTCAATTTTTCCAAGTTTTCAATGAATAGTAGTTTTATTCGATTGCCAATTGTTTAATAGTTATTTTGTTAAATATTCCAAGATATTAGTTGGTGTTTGTTTGTATCTATTTGGCTTATTAGGCCTAATAAAACAAAATCCAAACAACAAAACAAACAACTAATTTGTCTTTGGAATCCTAATTAATAACTAAAACCAACCGAATGAATAGTAATCTAATAAAATAAGCTAAAATAATCAAAACAAATCTATCGATGAATAGTAAAAAAAATTTGCAATCCAAACAATCTAACGTCAATAGTAAGATGCTAACGAAAAGAATAGAATAATCAAAACAATCCAAAATTCAATAGTAAGATACTAACGAAAAGAATAGAATAATCAAAATAATCCAAAATTCAATAGTAAGATACTAACGAAAAGAATAGAATAATCAAAATAATCCAAAATTCAATAGTAAGATACTAACCTTAATTCCTTTTATTCTTTGTCTTCCCTTGTTAACCTTCTTATGATCTCGCTTTCTTTCACTTCTTATGATGTTGTTGTTGTTTGAGGAGTTATGGCGTTGGGGAGATTTGTGAGTTTTGGAGGACTTCTTGGTGTTCAAATTTCTTCCGAAACTCAAAAATTATGGACGTGGCAACAACCAACCCTTTTGTGGATAGTATTTTGACCTTAATGTTTAGACATATACTTGTTAGAAATGGTTTTTATATGCAAGATTCAATTAGTTCCAAGTATAATGGTGATGGAAGTACTTACCAGAGTTTATAGCTTAATTTTTGGGAGTTGAACTCCTGGACTTGCTTGAATTTGAACCACCCTGGAGTCAATCTCCCTGTGGCTGCCCGAAGTGGCTGGCTCGTCTCCTTCCTGTCCTCGCTGGACATCCCTGGGCGTCCTGGTTGCTCCCTGCGGCGTTCCCGGTAGTTCCATGCGACTGTTCCCGACTACGTTCCCGGCAGTTTTGACTGCGTTTTTGACAGTTGGTTCCTTGCGGCTGGTTGACCTCCTTTGAAACTGAAATTTTTCGAAAATCCAACAATGACTGAATTTTTGAAAGTCTAATAAAGGAATGAATTTTCAACTTTTAAAGAAACCAAGCACTTTAAAAGGGAATGACCACGAAACTAGAATTCAATATAAAAGAAAGTTAATTTTTGTAAGTTTAACAAAAATATAGAATGCTAAAACGAAACTATTTTCTATTAAATTTCAAAGTAATAAATCTAGCAATTTGAAATGAAAACAAAGTAATAAATGATGAAATTAAAAGCAACAAAAAGGCCACTTGGAGGCAAAAATACCTTCACCAAGTGTCTACGCAAAAGAGAAATGAAACAACGAACTTTGGACTTTAAATAAGATTCAAAAGAATCTTATTTTGTGATTCCAAGTCAAAGCTTCGCTGTATGAGGTGAATCTGAGTTTCAAATGGCAAATTTTAACTTTTAAGGGTCAAAGCTTCGCCGTGCGAGGGCAACCCCAGGTCAAATCGAACAATTTCAAGTTTCAAGTACCCGTTTTCAGGTTTCAAAAAGTCAAAGCTTTGTCGTACGGGGGCAACCCCAGGACAAACGGAGCAATTCAAGCAAATCTTAAGTTTCAAGTACCCGTTTCCAGGTTTCAAAAAGTCAAAGCTTTGCCGTGCGGGGGCAACTCCAAGACAAAACCAGCAAAATCAAGTTTTAGTACCCGTTTCCAGGTTTCAAAAAGTCAAAGCTTCGCCGTGCAAGGGCAACCCCAGGACAAACGGAGCTTTTTAAGCCAATTTAAGTATTTCGAAAGTTAGAATCTAAAGGAGGTACACATGACAGTGTTTAACCGAACATTAGAAACGAATCTTCCAAAATTTCAAGTCAAAGTCAATCAACTAACTGCTAAAGGAAGTACACATGAAAGTGTTTAACCGAACATTAGCAATTAAACCTCAAATTCCGTTATACAACGAACTTTGAGTAGGAAATTAGTCTAAAATACTTTTGGCAAGGTCAAGCCTCGCCGCTTTAAGTATTTTAGTACCAAATGCGTTCACGCGTTACAATGGTTAGTATTCAAGTAAATTAGGCAGAGACTCAAGTTTTGGGGTTTTCGACCTCCAAATTCAAAAGGAAAGCAATATGTTTTGAAGGGACCCTCTAGTCCTTCAAAACACAAGAGAATTAGTGAAGAGTACAAAGAATTAGAAGGAATTAGCCAATTTTTGGCTTGAAAGTGCTCCAACAACGTGTTGGTAGCACAACAGAGCAATAATAAAGAAATGGAAATAAAGTTTGGTCTGACAACGTGTCAGTACCAAGAAAATGAGAGTGAGGGTATAAGAATGAGGGTACCGACAACCTCGAGGGGAGGCCTTTTATACTCGAGCCAAGCCCTCCCCGGTAAGTTGTTGGTTAAAAAACGTTTAACTAACTACCTAACTAAATTCTAAACTACTATGAGATATTTTGCATTTAATCTTTGTTTAATAGGAAGGAAGGTCCTCAAGCAAGTTCCTTGAAGGCTTTAATTAGCCTTGAAATCTTGCCTAAATCAAATCCTTGATTGTCCCCAAAGATTTTATGAAAATAACCCTAACTAACCTAGATATTTTGCAATTTAATCCTAGGTCAATCCCAAATATTCTTAGTTTAATCTAAATTGGCTTTTAAAAGAAAGATTTGACATCTTAACTAAATCCAATCTTCGATTTTCACCAAGATATTTTGTTAATTAACCTCGAATTACCACGAATTACTCTAAAAAAGTCAAACTAAGAGCTGGCCCTATCTATCTTTTAGGGAAAAACTCCAAATTGAAAACCAATTGTGCCATCGTGTTCAAAAGACCCCAATTAGTCCAAGGGATCCCCTACCTCCTTCTTCCAAGCTGTAAATATTCGTAAAAACCACTAACGATAATTCTAGAGAAAAATCAAAATTCCAACTAATGTAATTTGAGTTTCCCGAAAAAACTAACTGACTAGGGTTGCTTGGAAGGTTTGTGATAGTAAGAAAACATTCCTTGTTTGCGACATTCGGACACCGTTAGCTCCTGGCTCGCCGGTCAACCCGCCGTCGTATTGTAAATTCTTGTTAAACTTGATGTTGTTGCTGATTCGGGTACTTTTGACTATCAAAAAGTCTTCAAACTTGACAGGTCGCTTATCTAATACATAAAACTCTAATCTAATTTTTAGTGAGATTTTACCGCACTCTGGATAATTTCTAAGAAATTACCATCAGTTTCAAAGGCGGTTGACTTCCCATGGAGTCATCGTGGAGTTTTGTAAAATCCCGAAACTTTTGGGCAATCTTTTGGGAAGTATCCAAAGGCCAAGGGCAAAACCAAACCTCCAATAAGGATGCTAATTTTAGCAATTCCTTAATAATTTCCTCCCGGGGGGAAAATTATTCTAGTACCGGGGTTGTTGTGGATGATTAGCTCCGCTATTGATCTCTTGGCATGCTTTTATCCTAAAAGCACCTTTCTGTAAGCTCCAATCACCTCGCCTTTTTTCTACTTTGCATTCTGATTCATATTCTTCAACATTTATAGGTCTTCATGTAACTAGTCCATATTCTACATGAATTGGATCGAGATACTTCTAAACCTTAATATAGACTCTTACACTTTAGCCAAGATGTCACACGTATTCACATGTCAAGTGTTACATGGACAAGACACTAGAACTGGCTAACTCTCACTTCATCACATCTCTCTAATACGTTAATATGGACTCTAAGACACTGAATTTAAGACATAAACATAGAAAAGCATAGTATTTTGTGCTTTCCATGAATTTAGGAAGGTTCCTCACTAATCTGGTAGGGACTTCTACCAAACTCCTTTCAACTACTAATTCATGCTATTTTGCGAGAATTAATACTAAAAACTAACAATAAATTGCGAAAAATAAATCCAGAGCTTCAAGTGCTAACTTGAGGGCTCACATGGTGCTAGGTGTATGCGGAGAAGGTTTGGAACCCTTACTTTGTGGAGTCTGGAATTGAGATCCTACCTTCTGGAACTGCTTCTTTGATCCGGATCCATGTGTGGAACCTTCCTCAGCTTCGGATTTTGACATGGAAACCTCCTTGATTGGAGTCTTCTCTTTCACCAGCTTACTCTTTGGCTTCTTAGGTGGTGGTGGTGACATGAGTGAGGTCAGCTAAATTGGAACCTCTTTTTGTCTTGGTTCGACATCCTTTCCCTTCTCGGAAATCGGATACTGTCTTGCTTGATGTAGGGCGTCTCGGATCTCGTACACAATCTTCTCCATCGTCTTCAAGTACTCGGCCAACACCATCACTGCCTTTGCCCCTGCTTCCGATCCGGCCATATGGATTTCTTTTTCATACAACTTGGCCTTGTTCACAACGTCCCCGGAATGTTCAATGAAGACCTGGATCCTCCTAAACGTACCCTTGGCTTCTGCCGACAACCTTCTCGTCTCCCTACTACCCTCTCTACTCTGTTCCAACTGTCTTTAGAGCTCTAGATTCCTCTCTGTCAGTTCCTTAACCCGATTCTCCCACTTCTAGGAATCACTATCCCAAATCAGACCCTCTACTTTCTCCGCGAGTTCAGACACGTCAATCCCTCCTAATAGACCGCAGACGTTTCGGACTGATCCTCTCTCGATGTCTGACTCCTCCTTGATCTTTCTCAAGTCCTCGATAACCCTTCCCAATGAATCCGTTCTGTCCACTTTCGGTTCCGAGGACTCATTCTTCTCTCGGTAGGATCCTTTCTTCTTACCGGATTGCGTGTGCCTCTCATCTCCTTTCCTCTTCTCTGAGAGCCCTTCCTATGCTTTGATGAGACCCTCCTAGATCCTTCATCCTGTCCTCTCTTCCTCTCCTCACTCTCTCGCTCTCGTGGTGGAATTATGTTGAGTTTTAGAAGAGTGGTTACTGCCTTATATGCGGTCCTCTCATGACCTCTCAGAGTCCCTAAGTAATCATAGAGGTGAAAGAGAAAAGGGCCTATGGGTGTTGCTTTGGTATTCCCTAGTGAGAAAACCATCTTCCCAACTAAGTCTCTCAAAATGCTTCCCCAGAATACTTTCCTCTCTCCACTCAGCGCTCCAAAGAGGGTGTTCGCCCAAGTCACTGTAATCCGGTTTGGCCTTTCCGAATACAAGATTGGGACAAAAAACTCTAGAAGTCTTCAATGTCTCTCCACTCTACAATCTGCTACTGCGTAGTCATTCTTAGAGTGGGGAGGATTAACGAACTTACCTTCCGCAAACTTATCGGTCCAAGATGCCATCCCCTCTCCTTCGCGCAGAAAGTCATAAATCCTCTTCCAGATTTCAAGAGTCCATTTGCTCGGAAGCGCGCGGTTTATCTTGTCCCACTCATTCGACTGCTCCCGCTTCAGCTCCTGAATCATCTCTTCATCCTTCAAGCTCCATGGTTGGCGTAAAAATCCCATGCATCCAATCGGCCCCAGATCCTCCTCCACTTGTTTCCATCCTTCCTCATCCTTCGGGATAACCAGACTGACAGTCTTTACCTTGATTTGTGCAGCTCCGCTTCCTTCTGCCTTCACCATCTTCTTCTACGTCTTTGTTCTTCCTCTCAGATAACAATCCTCACACAATCCTTCTAAAATACCAAGCTACGGAAACTTTTCTTCCTACGGCGATCCTTTCTCCTCGACCAGAACCGGAAACTCAGTTCTTCTCTTCCTCTCCTTTCTTAAGCGCTATTAGGAATGTAATTCATGCTTAGAGGACACTAAACAACCTCTAAGTGAGAATGGCAAGTAGGGGAACTGATCCTCAGCCAAGCCTCAAAGTTGCATCCAATTGGTCAGGGTAGCCATTTCCGCAATGATTGTGGAATACTTCGACCATTTAACGGCTATCATGAAAGTCCGATAGAATCGTTGACTGCCCGGATGGTCTTATTATCTTTCAATAGATCTTCCGGTACAATTCAGTAGGCGCCAATACCCGATTTTGTTATACTAGACAATCCTCGATTGGTTAACCAGATCTGGATCCGGTTTGGATTTCCAGTAATCACAGAAATCCTTAATTGCTTCTTAACTTAATTATCTATCTAATACTATTTTTATTGTAGAGAACCTTAATTTCGATAAGATCTTTTGTTTAGACTTCTGAAAACAAAAAAATGTACCAATATTAAATCGTTCCTCCAACTTTCTGGATAACTAGGCTTATCTTCATATTTTGGTATACGACAGCGGCCGCCAGGGGGAAAACCTCCACTTACCAGAAAATCTGCCAACTTCAGTGTTAGTCCAGTTCCTAGTAGATTTTCCCCTCTGCTAAATCCGGATAGTGTGTATCTGTTGTTGTAGTGGAAAAGAGTGACCGGATTATATATGATCTACTTTCTGGAGAGGCCATCCGAAAAGTCGTGAGGAGACGAAAACTCGCTTTGCCGCAACATCAAAATCTGTGGGTTGTTTTGGTTGTTTTAGAGAAGTTAGTGAAGTGATATTCATAAGTGGTAGAGTCCTTGCCCCCTTAAAGAACAAAAACAGACCCCCCTAAAGGTAAAATAGGGGCATAACAAACCGAAGAAGTCATAAAACCAGATTCCGGAAGAGGATGGAGCCGGATCAGAATCCAGAAAATGGTTGGTTCCGAAAAGTGGGGCAAGAGGTTTTGTGTTCCACTTGGGTGTTTTGGGATAATCCAGATAACTTGAACTCATAGCAACATAGTAGACTCTCCTTGGACGATATTCGTGTCATCTAACCACAATTGTGTGTTAAAGGTGCTTACACCTAGATTACGCGTACAACACCCACCATGACTGACTTGATCATCATTCTTTGGGTACAACTTGGTGGCCTTTTGTTTAGCTCCCAACTTCATAGCATTTGCAATGTTGGATTTGTTTTTTTCCTCAAATAGAATTGTCTCATTATATTTCATCCCTCAGCATCCATTGCAAGAATAATTTCTTGTTGCACAAGTCAAATAACTTCTCAATTAGATTTTAATATAAATAATCAAACCATAAAATACAAAAAAGTAATTTGAAAAGAAAAAATACATAATCAAATTCTCACCCGAAAAATGAAAGCCATGAAAACGTCAATTAGAATCAAGTATCAAGTTTTTCTAAACATCTGGAAAACATATTTCTTAACCTCTGATGGCCTCAACATCTCCATAAACTTGGGCAAGGCTAAAAGGCCACACTTTTGCACCTGGTACAAAATATGAACCAAGTTGGTCTTCATATGGGAGTCCTCAATGGATCTAGATTTCAAATGAGGTGATGAAAATCTTTTCATAAACCTTGAATAGCAAACAAATTGTAAAATAAGTCAAACCAAAAATTTATCGGATGGATTTATAAGAAGATCCACTCACTTGTTTATATCATGCGTGACTTACATGACCAATTTCATCTGGCTTTTGATATCAAGGACAATATAGTGCACTACAATGTGCTAGGTCGCCTCCGTTAGATGGAGCCTAGAAATGCGACTCATCCATGAAGTCTTTTTCTTTATCTTCAATAACATCCTCCTTCCTATAATAACTACAAAAAAACAAGGGTATAAACAACTTATTCACTATAACTGCAAGCACAACAATGATTACAAAATGACTTTTTTGCAATCATTGTCGACAAAAAATGACTACTACAGTCATAGTGGACAAGTCGTTTATATTTTGTTTTTTTGTAGTGAATTTCCAAGGTTCTTCATCAACTTCTATTTTAGGCTAATTTATCTCATCCGTCCCTAAAATCTCTACAATCCACTCTTCTTGAGTTTGATTTATAGAAGACTCCTCCATCAACAATGACAATTCTAATGAACTCAAAATTTTGGAACAATACAATCATAAAGTTGAACACAAAGTATAAATATAAAGATCAAGTGTTAAAAACCATACTTACTGTTAGTGACATAAAGCGCTATAACAAATGGATTCAAACATCCATACAAAAAATTCCTATCTTTGGTAGGCCTTTAACAAAAACATACTAATCTAATAGCTCTCATAGGATATCAATTCCATTATCAAGGAATTGATAGCAACAATAGCATCTAAGTCTGAACTATGGTCAATGAATACCACCTCATGCTTGCCAGTTGTAGCACTACATGCACTACATGTAGCAACCACATTTTCTTCAAAATTTGGACTAGTAGCTGCAATTGAAGATTCTTCTTCTGAGATATATTTTGTCTCAGAGCTATCGTTGGAAAAGACGCGCTACTTCTGTTTCAAAGTCTTTGGATCTGTGAAATGACTAGGCACAAATTGTTCTAGATGGTCAATTGCACAATTGCAAGCATCCATAATGTTTGCAAAACTTACCAACTCAAGGTGACCACTTTTGTTAGCCAATTTGTCACTAGAAATCTTGATGTTTGCATTTGCCAGAGACATTGGCTACAATGGACTTGCTACATCCGCAACAAAGATTATCCATGATGCACCATTAAGGTTGAAGCCTAATCCACATCTCTTCCCTGCACTTGAACTTGCAACATACAACAAAATAATGTCAACAATTGATCTTTGGACAAGAAAGGACAAACAAAGATTACTTACAAAGTCCAAAATAAAATGTATAATCTTTAACAAAAAAATTAAATTAAATTATAAAACAAAATTTTTAAATCTATGGTTCTCATCAAATACTCTTGGTTTAATATACACTATAACGATCATCAATAATATATGCAAAGATGTCACATTAAATAAATTTAAGAAAATTCAAGACTTAATCAGTGTCAATAAAGATTATCTTAGTACCATAAACTTCTCAAATTTGTTTATAATTAGAATGAATTAGAAAATGAAACCATCTTTAACCCATAAAAATATTACTAAATATTAATGGCAAAAAAATCCTAAGTTAAAATTTCCAAGCATGACGTGCCAAGGGTGCCAAGCATTATGCCTACAACAACCCGACACGCCTTCCTAATTGACTCTACCATTGAAAATTCATAAATTCTTGAAAAAGGACAAATTCTAAGGGGTCTAATTGAGGTTGGTTTAGGGTCAATTAGATCTCACCAACCTAGGAAGACACTTTGCTGCACCCCCCAAAATTAGTACACAATTGGATTTGTATGTCAAATTCATAAATACATTACATTTCATTTTCAAAAAACAAACTAAGTTTCAATCTAGAACAACCAAGCTAGGTGCTCTTCAATTCGACTCACACTCACTAATGTGAATTAATATTTGACAATAGGAATTCAAAATCCACTCGTCTTGAAGTAGGACGAACATGCATCCATTATTTATTATTTTATCAACCACACCATAAAGATTGGAAACAGGAATACCAAAACTTGAACCAATTTTAGAAGACCCAACAGTGACTTCTCTAAGATCAGTTGGATCCGATGGATGTTTGAATTCAGAGGTTACCAACCAGACCTCCTTTTTTTGATACCTAAAAGGCTAAAATATAAATTCAAAGAACAATTTTTTTTTCTTTGGGTACCAAAAAGAGGAGGTGAAGCTAGTACCTCCAGGACCTCAGTAAAATCCGACGGATGTTTCATGGATACCAACCTGACTTCCTATTTTTGGTACCCAAAAAAAAAAATTTGAAAAAAGAAAAAAATTAAAAATTTCTTATTTGGGTACCAAAAAGAGGAGGTGAAGCTGATACCTCTAGGACCTCAGTCAGATTCAACGGATGTTTTAGGAGAACTAGCCAGACCTCCTATTTTTGGTACCTGAAAAAATTAAAATTACTTGAAATAATTTTGGTTTAATTTTAATTTTATTTATTTATGTTGAGTACCAAAAAGAGGAGGTGAAGCTATTATCTAGAAGACCTTAGTTGGATCCGACTAATGTTTTATGGGTACCAACAAGACTTTCTATTTCAATACCTAAAATTTTAATTTTAATTTTTGAAAATAGAAATTGATTGAGTATCAAAAGTAGGGGGTCTTCTTGGTACCTTTCAAGATTTTAGTCAGATCTAAGGTAGGAGTGTTTATATCATTGTTATTTGCCAATGTTAGACGGGGCGTTGGTTTGGAGCACAATGACAAAATACTTCCTTTATGATCTCCACATTGTTTTTGAACAACATCGCTGCATCCATTCATCTCCATAGTTTCCTTCTTCAAAATTGAATATCTAATTTTGCTCTAAACTGTTGTATTTCAATGTTTTGATATAGAAGTCTTCACTTTTGATTGCCCTCTCTGGGCTAGAGTTTGCTACTTATCAACAACCATCAAACTTTCTTTTAAGATAATGTATGTTACTTTTAGGACACCTAAGTTTTTTTCTGATTCTTCATGCTCACTAGAGATTATAGAAAATGCCAATAGCTTGTTTATGAAGCAACAATGCAAATAGTGAGCTCCAAAGTAATATTGTTAATCCATTATAAAATTAAAAAAATGCAAACAATCCAAATGAACTCACGTTAAAAACTAGACAAGTAAATATAAAAACCTACCTACGTCTTGTGTTTGAGCACCGCCTTTCTAGCTCTCTAGAATTGTGGTTGGAGTTGTATTACTTTATGTACATCTTTTTTTTCTATACTATGATGATCATTCATGTTAAACTTTACTCCTATAAGCTTGTTTGAGTTTTTTTTATACTCTACCTCTATGTATTTGATTGTACTTGTAGCAATCACAAAAAGCTTGCTATCAATTTCAGTAACATTCCAAACTAGATCTAAATCACTTGGCAATACCTTGCAAGGAAGAAGGTTGTTAAAAAGATTAAAAGACCTAATGTTGCTTGGCATAACCTTTGATCCCTCTTTTTTGACCATTGCTCCTATACTACAAAAGCTAACTCCGCATCTTTGGGATGTACAATCACTATGGTTGCCACCCAAAGTTGTTGCCTTCTACCTTAGGGGATTTGAGAGCCAAAACAAGAGTTGTTGCGCTTAATCAATTTTTCTAAAGCAGTTGTCCAAGCCACCAGTGTCCAATTAGCCTTCTTCTTCTTCTTCTCCTACTTCTTCTTCTTTACATTTGTAATGTAGCCCTTCACCATCTAGACAACAAATTAATTGTTGGTAATTGATTGAGATCCATAAATCTTTTCTTGCAACAACATTCAACTATATATTGATTGTGGTCAATTTGGGGCACTTTCCAAATGAGTCTTCAACTTCTGCATTGGTGATGAAGGCAATATCTACAGCAAAATTAGGATTTAGTCTTCCACTACCTAACCCCCTTTCTTTTTGAAAAAACTTCTTTGTCTGTTTGTCGAAAAGGCAATCTCTTCTTTACATTTATCTCAAGCTCATTGTTTAGGTTCCTCTCAAAATCCTTCCCTAAAATTTCTTGGTGCAAGACCATTGTATGGTCGGAGGTGCCGAAGGTTTGGCATGTTTTGACAATGACCAATTTCAATCGGAAGGAGACTTTGCTATTGCAACATATGGGTTTTTGTTTCCAAAAGTGCCCTACATTATTGCCATGTCATCTCTATAAGACTTCAACATGTCAAAGATTTTGTATGATCATCCGCCACCATCAAATCTAGATGTATATCCAACGGTGAGGAACAACCAAACTATACGTTGAATTGCAAATGCCCCAATACAAGTGGAAGAGTGCAAGCAATGTTAGAGGACAAATTGTGCAAATGACCTTGACTGTTTCTTTTTCTAGAGCTATGTGCAATTGTGTTGCTAGAAATTGGGATAGGCCATAACAAAAATGTATATCAAATTACAATGAGTATGTTCTCCATGTACTCATGCCCAAACTTTGTGAATGTGGTTGTTTTTACTATTGGAGGTCATCAACAGTTTGTGAATTACAAGTAATTTCTCTATTTGTACTATTACTTTTGCAAGATGGACATTTATGATAACAAATTCATTCATGCATCAAGTTAAAGCTTCAACAAGTTCAAACTTTTTTTAATTCAAGCAAGGATCATCAATATTTTAGAATAGGCTTGGCCACATTCTTCAATGTATTTCATTTGTATTATATTAATTTATGTTTATTACAATTGAAATGCTTTGAAATTTTTGGAATGGAAAATATTTATGTATTCTGTATTCATATAGTATTGGAATTGGTCTTGTTAGTGAAATATTTTGAAGTAAGAAGGTATGAATGGCCAAGAACTAAAACTATAAACCTTAACCCCTAAAGATTTCTTACAACATTTTCTTACCAAAATCGCTCCAAAACTGCCATTTTTAGTATAAGCACCAATTTTTTTTTTAAATTATTTGTAGACACAGATAAGCTAGTGTGAAAAGATGTGGAATTTAAAAAAAAAAAATCCATAGTGTAGATTGCAAGTTATTAGCATTTGAAGTGAAAAAAATCCTTTTGGGGGCTCTACAAACATCTAGTAGCTGAACTTCACAAGGTCAGATCATTATAAAAAAATGTCCAAAATATTTGTAATTCTTTGGATTCATTCTACAAGTCAAGGTGGCTACATGCTTGAAATTATCTAGAACAATTGGAATTGTACAACATATGGAAAAATAATAGTAAATAGAAAGAAGTAGAGAATGATTCATATTACTAAATTATTAAAAATTTATTTATAGAATTAAAAAATACCAATTTCAATGGTTGTAATGTTGTAATAAACAATCTACACCTTATTTTTTTTCATTTTTTTCCAAAAATATTGAAAATTGAGTTAAATTAAGGACTTCAAAGTTTATTTTAGAGTACAAAATCCATACCTACTCACAAACTACATACAACTAAAACTCCTCATAAATTTCATTTCATAAATCAAAATAGAATGATTCAAAGCTTTCTATATATATGAATCAAGAAAACCAATTTCAAATTTTTATTTCTCAAAAAAGTGATTTTAAAAGAAGTTTTCTTTGCTACCCAAGTTGCTCATTGAACAATGAAAACTACATAAACACCATATTCATTAAAATGAGAGATTGGAGACCTCTCAAAATAATCATGCTGATCTCAATCTAAAACATAAGTTTCCCTTAAAATGAGAGTTTTGATCTGAATTGATACAAAACCTTTCAGATTTGATCTAAAATTGAAAGGTTTTCTATTAATTTAACTCGAATCGAGTTAAATTGATAGAAAACCTTTCAATTTTAGTTGAATTGATATAAAACTTTTGGTTGATTTTTTTTAAATAACCTCTCATTTCAATGGAAAACTCCCAATTTAATGAATATGGTATTTATATCATACAATAACTTTTTAACCATGTATTCAAAAGTTTTGAAAATTAATGGCCTTTAAAGCTACTCTTTGGAAAAATGTTGTGTGATAATTTCAAAGAAAAAAAAAATCCTGTGTAAGGTGAGCTGCCTAAAACTACTATGTTGCCAAAAAAATGCCATTTGGTCCTTTAGGGGTTAATCCAATAATGCACATAAGAAAATGCAATCATATTTTTTTTTTTTTTTCATTTTTTTTCCCGTTTCTTCTTTTACTTTCTATTTTTATTTCATTTCTTTTCATTCTTTATCCATTTTTTTTTCCATTCTTTTAGAGGACGTCCTCTGTATTTTATATTTTTTTTCCCTAGAAGTAGTCTCTCTTTTAGGTTGAGGAATATTTGTGAGAAGTCTATGAGATTATAATCTAATGTGTTGGATTCGAATCCCACGAGGCCTCAAATTATGCCAATGGGCGCAATTTCTATACTAAGCTTATTGTTAGAAGTTGATTAAGAGAAGCTATATTGGAGGCTAGGTAATATTTGCTTTCGTTTTTGTGAGTATTATTTATTCATCTGAGTATGTTGTATTCTATAAAAAATCTATAATTGCGTAGAAAATAGAATTGTAGTGGGTGAACTCAGTGCTCAACTATGCACTGAAGTTTGAAGGTCTTTGTCCATTAGAATTAGTGATTGACAACCTCTCCCCCAAATGAACAAAATCCATGGTTGTAGGGGTAGTGGTTATAGGTCCAAAAACTTACTATAAATTATAATTTTTTCTTATTTTTGGAAAAAATATTAGAATTTATTTTTGGAAATTTTATTTTGGGGGGCTCTAGGTTCACAAGCTCCACGCTCATAGCTCACAAGCTTGCCGCTCCAGGCTCACATGCTAGCATCGTTGGACCCAAAAAAGGATTTTCGTAACTTCAGATGCTAATATCTTGCAATCTACATGGTGAAAATTTCTGAATTTTTTTTCACATCTTCTCAAACAGTTTTCCACAAGATCCTACATTTACATTTGTCCAAAAATGTTTTTTTCTAAATGTTTTTACTTGTACTAGAAACGGCAATTTTGGAGTGAGTTTGGTGAAAACATAATAAAAAAACTTTACAGGTTAATACAAAAAATTCTCAAGTTGAAGTTGAAGGTCTACAACCACAACTTTAAATATGGAGTGATGTAAAATTTTTCTATATATCACAATGTTCTATACTATAATGTACTACTATTCTAAAAAATTTAGGGTTTTTGAGCATGATGTGTACAGAGTATTTGATATGGATTCTCTTCATTTATTTTTTGAAAATTAATGGTAATTTGAAATTTCTACAAAGTATTTTGAAAATTTAGTGGCATGTACTAGACACGTGATTTCATCTTTGAAAAAATATAACCAGAAAAATTCACACAAAATTAGAGAAGAAATGGAAGATACAAAGTAAAGAACTTCCAAGTTTAACTCCAAGGTCATAAGATAGTAAACTCATAAAGTGACCTTTTAAGGGCTGGTCGGCCCTTTTTATGGTTTTTCAGATACACAAAAGTATTTTTCTTTATTTTTCACTTGAAGAGAAATTGATGTGGAATCTAATACCATTGGTTTCATATTTTTTGGAACATTTATGAATTATTTATGAATTTCCAAAGAATTCTGCTATGGGCACCTATTCCTAATCATAGGCCTTGCAAAAACTGTACACACAGTCTAGACAACGTTATTGCATTACAAAAAACAAGCATCACGGCATGCAAAAAGTAATACACAAGGTTCCAACCACTACACAGAAACGCTGTCATTTTCTGTCAATTCGGACACTTTTTTTGTCAATTTGGATATTTTTTGTCAATTTGGAAGTTGTTTTCTTGTAGTGAAAATGCAACCATTACTAAACCCAGCCCCTACATCCCAAAGGGACCAAAAATGTCTTCACATAGTTTCATGTCCAATTCAAAGTATTATAACTTTTGCATCGAATGTCCAAATTCAATAAAATTTGTTGGAAAATTTGCGCTCTCTTTCTAGTTTGTGTGGTAAAGTTTTCAAATCAATCCAAGATGTATTCATTTTTTGAAAGTTAATCAAAGTTCGCAAGTTCAATTTGAGTTTACCAAACTACATTTGATGGCTACAACTTCAAGGGCTTGTATCTCCTTCATCCAATGTTTGTTTTCAATAAAAATTTGTCAAATTATGTTCCCCATAAAGTCTAGTTATTGTGGTAAAATTTTCATGTCAATCCAAGTTGTTTTGAATGTTTGGGAGCGATTTGAAGTTTAAAATCCCAACATTCTTGGATTACAATGAACTTTGAAGGCTTGTTTTTCTTCATATAGTGTTCACTTCCAATAATTGTTTTTAGAAAAATTGCGCATACTAGTGCAATTTGTATGGCTAAAATTTCATATCAATCCAAAAATTAAAGTTATGAGTGACTGAGAAGCATTTTAGTAGAAGGAGGTTCAACCTTCAATTTGTTTCTTGCAACTTTTCTTGCAAGAATTTGGTAATCACTTGTCTAGTATCTTCTTAGTTCCAAAATGGACCCACGCTGGCTCCTATTCCATCTATTGGCTAAGTATAAACCAATCTCTAACAAACCTTAATATGCTCTGACATTATCAACAGTCCATTTCAAAATTGTTTACTCTCCATTTCAGAGTCTTATAGAGATTGTTTAAAGAAGAGGGTCGCAATAAGAGCCCACTAAAGTAGGTGGCTCAAAAAGCGACACTTTAAGGGCTGTTGGACCTTTTTGATGGTTTTAGATGCCCCCAACATTTATTTTTTTTTTTCACTTGAAGAAAATTTGATGTGGAATCCAACACAAGTAGTTTCATTTTTTTCAAAGCATTTATGAATTGCTTATGAATTTTCAAAGAGTTTTGGTATGGGCACCTATTTATTAACTTAGGCCTTGCAGAACTCACTCATGTGCAATTTGAAAAAAGATATGGCTTGACCAAAAACAAACACTGCAACATTCAAAAGTAATACACAAGGTTCCTAAATGCAACCCTTACTAAATTGAAACGGATCCTACATTCTTTTAACATTTGTAAGAAGGCAATTGGGCAATCAATTCCCATTTAGAAAAATTAAATATGCACACCTCGGCTATGAAATGGACTCTCCCTAACTCTTATTCCATCCATTGACAACCCTTAATCATGCAACACTATGCACTAAGAGAGGTTGGCAATCCATTTTAGAACCATTTACTCTCCATTGCAAAGCTCCCTACAAGACTGTATGAAGAAGAGGATTGCATTTTGAGCCACCTACCTTACTGTAGTGGGTCCTTCTTCCCTACCAAAGCAATCCACCAATTAACCCAGACAACAATCTCACTATACAATTCATAGAATTCACATACACTAATGACAGATTCTCACAGACAACAATAGATAACAAAATCCAAAAATACCAACCATTAATCAATAGCATCATTGCCCAAGGGTGGAATGTAGAGCCACTCATTGTCATCACAGCAGGAGCCAGAGGAACAACACATGCCCCATCAATAAAACTCCTTGAAACCAAACTTAATCTACCCAATACATCCTTAATAAACACTTTTAAAGCAATCAATACCATTGCCATACAATATGCTGGATCAATCATCCTGCACAAAAGAAAAATAGAAAACAACCAACCACTCCCAACAGAATAAATATAAAAATCACATAAAACAAAACAACTGGAAACAAAAGATTTGACAACATGCAACAAAAGATTTAGTGATGAAGATCACTCTTTATTGTGTTAACACTGGATGTAAACACTTGTCTCAGATTGGGAGGATGGGGCCGGTTGGTTGAAACAACTTTCCTGCCTTTGAGTATTCACTAGCAACACCAAGCCATGGCTATCATGTCACTGCTCAAACGAGCCCGACGGGAATCGAACCCGGACCACATAACCATGATACTTAGTTCCTCTCCAACCAACCTCCGAACTCATGGCTTGGTGACCCTCTCTACCTACACTTTACAATTATAAGCCATTTTACACCCAGGCACTTCAAACCCTTTACTTTACCTGGCTACTGATAACTAAAGTGTCTATTCTCGAAAGGGAAGAGTAGTTTTGAATCAATGACCATTGATCCATTGGACAGTGGCTCATTGTCAATACGAACAGACACTTTATTCACGCCGGCCTTCTTTGAAAGACCGGAGTTTCTATATATAGTGGGTCCTTTGCGAGTTAACTAAACAGAATTGAAGAGAATATTCAGAGAGCAACTGAACGACTCGCAAACATTCATCCCTAACAGACATCACGTATTTAGTACGGACGGAGTACTGATTACTTCTTCACGTCAACGCCATCGCACAGAGCCTCCATCGGAAATGCAGGGCTTCCGAATTCCGATCCCAACGGAAGAAGACAGAGCAGCCCACTGGTGGTGCAAACGGAAGAAGACTCAAACCCTAATCTCTCGTTGTCGTGAATTCTCGTTCGATTTAGATCTAAGGTTTGAAGTGACCGGTTTCAATCTTTACTTAGGATGCGGCTAAGGATATCCGAGGCTGTCCTTCGTCGGGATTCTCGGATAAGCAGGGGTTCATGGTTTTGCTGCTGGCCAGACACCATTTTGAGGGGCGAAGAGGATTCTTGGGACCGTGGATTTTAGAACTTTCAGTTCTGCTGTTGTCGCTCAAGGCCTCAAGGGAACCCTGGATTCTAAAATTCGAACTTTCCGCCTTCATGTACAACAGCTATCTTGCCCGAGTACTCCTGGACAAGATCATCAAAAACCCCAAAACACCGTTGCATGGTGCGACTGCACTACTCAACCTCGACTGTAGAAATCGGGTCTTAGGGTTGGTTGGTGAGGTTGACGCATGTGGTGTCTCGCCATGTCGTCTTGCTGCACCAGATTTACCTGCCCGCTCGTTGAGTCTCCACTGCCAGGTACAATTCCTCACTGCAGCATGATATCCTTTCTCTGCAGCAAAGTTAAATTTTGAAGCTGTTTGCATATGTTGAGAGTTGTGGGCGTTGTGGGTTCTCTTCCTGCTTGGAGGTTTACTCGATTGGGGAGGGAAGCTCAGATATTGGGGTTGTTCATGTGAGATGTTGTGGTTTAGGTTTTTTCTTTTCATGAGTTGCGATATCTGTTGCTGCTTCTTTCTGGCTTTAGAAGAGTGTGTACGGGATTAGAGAATCTTAGAGATTGATACTTTCACATTTGAGGTTTCCCCTGACTACGTTCCAGTCCAGTTTTCTGAAGCTGAAGTCATTTGAAGTCGTTGATGTTGATGTCAAGCGCTGCAGTTGTTCCTTCCTCCGTGCTTGGTGGCCTGAGAGTTCCGGGTTGAGCAGTGTGAAGAATCGAACAGACACAGACGCAACGGAGCAGAAGGTCGTAATTTGTTTGACTGAAGCTAAGTATTAAGACTCCATACGTCGGTTGTGTTTGATGCAGGGAACCAGTGAGTGTTTTTTTCTCTCAGAACCCTGAGGGCTGAGCAATTTGGAGGGGGTTCCAGAAAGCAGTTTACAGTTAACGGGGAGCGGAAGAAATCAAGGGACGGATTCGTACTTGGAACTTTTGTGTGTGGACTGAATTGAACTTCTAGTCAATAAATTGGAAGCGGCAGACATTGGAATTATTGGTGCTGAAGGCCGAGAAGGAGGTATAAAATCAGACAAACAGTTGGACAGACTTGAAGATATTGCCAGTCATACATGATACTTTGTGTCTCTGCTGAAGTCGAGTTTTGAAGCTTGTTGTGTTCATTGGACGTTGCTGATGTTGAGGTTGGGGTTGTTGAACGAAACTAGAATTTTTCTTCCTGCCTGGAGGTTTAGCAATTTGAGGAAGAGAAGGAACTCAGTTGAAGGGAGCAGATTGATACTTATATGCTATTTTTTCAACTTTTACTCAAGGTTTGAGACATGGCCTGGATATGCAGAAGGAGCTCTTTTCAGCTGATGGAGGACGTACACTTGAAAGGGGGCCAAAGACTTGAGGAGATTCACTCCTATACTTTTTTCTAGATGAGAAGTTGGATTTCTATCTGTGGTGTTACTCTGTTGTTGAAGCGGAACCGTTAGAAGTTTGTATACACAGAGCCACAAAATGTCCGCATTAATGCACCTTTTCTCGCATCCTAGGCAGCAGACGAGAAGCTATTCGGTGCTTGGAGCTGGTGCTCGGGTGAGTGAGCGTTGACTTCCGGCCATTCACCTGTTCTACGGAAGTACTTGGATGACTTGTGACTTGTCTGAACTGAATTACCGTGGTCATGTTAGCAACACATGTGTCCGATACATTTAGGTTCGTCGACAGCAGTATATTTGATCAATACGGTGTTACGCTTCTCCCAATCTGACAGGACGTGAACTTGGTGGTTGGACGTTAAACATAAAATCTTAGAATCGATGAGTGCCTTATGCTGAAACTGATAGCACTTGAATGTTTTTTTTGACAGACTGTCGGGGATTTGTATGATCAGAATGCCTGTGTGATCACACTCTTGAAGTCTCCATGGCATTTGCAGCCGTGTATTTTATGTGTCTCAGCCTCCTATGGAGGAAGGAGCAGCGGACCCATTAGGTGTTCATCGTCATCAGTTTGGAGAAAACCCTCTGTCAATACCAATTTTCGAAGGAGAAAAACTTTGCCCGCTAGTGCGAAAGCGCCAAAACAAGCAGCTCAAGTTAGTGGTGGGAGTAAGCGCATGCAAAGCGCAACGAACGCTAGTGAAGCAATTCATCTTTTGAAGAACCGACTACAACAGGGCATTGCAATAGACTCGTACTCCTATGTTGAAATTCTGAAGCGGTGCTTGAAGCAGAAAGACCTACCCGCAGTAAAGCAGGTTCATGAGTGCACCATGGAGAGTGGCATGCAGCAGAATATATATGTGGCAAACAACCTATTGAGTGGATACATCAGATGTGGGAGACTGGAGGATGCATGCAGAGTGTTTGACGAACTTGCGAAGAAGAGTGTTGTTACTTGGAACGTCATGATTGGAGGTTATGCTCAGCACAGTTGTGTGAAAGACGCCATGGAAGTTTTCCATCGCATGCGGAAGGAAGGTATGCAACCTAATGCAGTTACTTACTTGAGCATCCTGAAAGCCTGTGCGAACCCATCAGCCTTGAAGTGGGTCGAGGAAGTTCATGGATATATCAGAGAGGGTGGTTTGGAATCAGATGTTCGCGTGGGGACTTCGCTCCTTAAAATGTATGCAAAGTGTGGGATCATAGACGAGGCAAGGAACACTTTTAATAAGTTGGCGAGTCGCGATGTGATTACCTGGAATGTGATGATTGGAGCATATGCCGACCGTGGGGATGGTGAGGAAGCATATCGACTTCTTCTCCAAATGAAACGGGAAGGCTTCAAACCAGACGCCTTTACATATGCGAGTATCCTGAATGCATGTGCAAGCGCGAGGACTTTGGAGTGGGTCAGGGAGGTTCATAGCCATGCCCGTGAAGCCGGATTTGAGTCGGATTTGCGTGTGGGCAGTGCGCTGGTGCACATGTATGCGAAGTGTGGCAGCATCGACGATGCGCTACTGGCTTTTGACAAAATGGAGGAACGGGACGTGATTACTTGGAACGTGATGATTGGAGGACTTGCGCAACATGGCTGTGGGTCTGAAGCATATCGACTTCTTCTCCAAATGAAACGGGAAGGCTTCAAACCAGACGCCTTTACATATGCGAGTATCCTGAATCCATGTTCAAGCGCGGGGGCTTTGGAGTGGGTGAAGGAGGTTCACAGGCATGTCCTTGAAGCGGGACTTGAGTCGGAGATGCGTGTGGGCAGTGCGCTGGTGCACATGTATGCTAAATGTGGCAGTTTGGATGATGCACGAGTGGTTTTTGAGAGGATGGAGGATCGTGATGTCATCACATGGACCGTGATGATTGGTGGACTTGCAGAGCATGGATGTGGATGTGAGGCGTATGACCTGTTTCTTCAAATGCAACAGGAAGGCATTAAACCGAATGCAGTCACTTATGTTAGCATTCTGAATCCATGTTCAAGCGCAGGGGCTTTGGAGTGGGTGAAGGAGGTTCACAGGCATGTCCTTGAAGCGGGTCTTGAGTCGGAGATGCGTGTGGGCAGTGCGCTGGTGCACATGTATGCTAAATGTGGCAGTTTGGATGATGCACGAGTGGTTTTTGAGAGGATGGAGGATCGTGATGTAACCACATGGAACGTGATGATTGGTGGACTTGCAGAGCATGGATGTGGGCATGAAGCGCTGGAAGTCTTCAAAAATATGATTGCAGACGGTGTGAAGCCCAATGAGATCTCATTCGTTGCAGTGTTGTCAGCTTGCAGTCATTCAGGCCTTGTGGATGAGAGCCGTAGACATTTTTTGGCTATGACACAAGATTATGGCATCGAACCTAGTGTGGTGCTTTGTACCTGCATGGTGGATGTTCTTTCGCGAGCAGGACACTTGGAGGAAGCAAAGTTTTTGATTGACAACATGCCGGTGGAACCAAATGGTGCAACTTGGGGAGCCTTGCTTGGTGCTTGTAGAACGTACGGTAATGTGGAGTTGGGCAAACATGCCGCTAATGAGCGTCTGAAGTTGGAACCGAAGGATGCTTCTGCATATGTGCTTCTCTCGAATATCTATGCTGCAGCTGGCAAGTGGGAGGAGGTGTTGTGGGTGCGCACTATGATGCAGGAGAGAGGTATATGCAAGGAGCCAGGGCGTAGCTGGATTGAAGTTGATAACAAGGTCCATGACTTCGTCGTAGGGGATACTTCCCACTCAGAAGCGAAGGAGATCTATGCTGAGCTGAGGAGATTGAGTGAGACAATTAAGGCCGAAGGCTACATTCCTGATACCCGGCTAGTGTTGCGGAACATTGAGGAGGAGGAGAAAGAACTTGCTCTTTGCTCCCATAGCGAGAAGCTGGCTATTGCTTATGGACTCATGCGGACACCCGCTGGACAGCCAATTCGGGTGTTCAAGAACCTTCGAGTGTGTTCAGATTGCCATACAGCAACCAAGTTTATCTCAAAGGTGACTGAACGAGATATTGTTGTGAGGGATGCCAATCGCTTTCACCTCTTTCAAGATGGCGTGTGTTCTTGTGGTGATTATTGGTGACAAGGTTGGCAATCTTGATCAATTGTTGGCTATCTTGTTTTTTGAATCTCTTGACCATGATTTTTGCGTACAATTGTTATTTGAAAATTTTCTTTGTAATTTGTCATCATCTGTGAATATAGTTATCAGGTTGATTACTGATTGAAAACAATTGCATTGGTTGGAAATGACTTGAGGGAGGTATTCAAAGAGGTTGTCTCTGCATTTTCTTTAATGGTGTTTTTTGTGAAGAAGTCGAAATCAAAGGATGAAAAAGTTTAGTTAGAACTAGTGTGCGCTTGTGCTGTTGCACAGTCAAAATAGAAACAAAAGAATTTCTTTTAATTTTTAATTCAAAAATAATTTTTATACACAGAGTGCAGAAGGCTTTGTTGTTATGGGAGAGGTTGCATTCTTTACGCAAACAAAAAGCACGAAGTGCAAAGGCCTTGCGATTTTGCAACCCTTAGACATGCACTGTAAAAGTTATGTTTTTTTCAAAATGAAAGGTAACTTAATTCAATTTTTTGATCCATAAAGAACTTTGAAATTCAATAATTTTCACACCAAAGGTCCAAAGGCCATGAAATCAAGTGCATGGACTTGTCTTTGCCAAGAGCTTTTGAGTGGCACCAAAAGTGTTGTCAAGCACCTCACAACTTGTTACATCTCAATATATCAAACAAAATAAATAAAATAAATAAAATAAATAAAATAAATAAAATAAATAAAATAAATAAAATAAATAAAATATGGTATTTAAATATAGTAAAAAAATCTTAATTATTTTAAGGTAGCTCCATCTTGATCCCCCTCTAAAAATTCAAAAGCAATGAGATTGAAAAAACAAACAATCTTGTCTCTTTTGAAAGTCAATTGCCATGCAATTCAAAAAGAATACAATAATTCTCGGTGCCATGCAATTTGATTTGAAAAAGTTGTGAGTAACATTTTCAATCTGCTCAAGTCAATTGCCTGCCTTTCAATATTTTAAATGAGGGTCACATAAATTGTATTGAAATTTGCCCATGTTAGGATGTTGCTGGAGAAGACAATCAGCAACCATAACATTGTTTAGATAAAGTGCGGCAATGTGCGGCAATTTGAAATTACAATTTGTACATGATAAGTGAAGCAAATTTTGATATTCTTTATGAAGAGCTTGAAACTTGGCAAATTACGGTTACCTTGACGTAGATGCAAAGTCACTCAAAGGTGACCTTGATAGGATGTTTCTTGTTTGGATAACTATCCAGACTCTTATAACTACACCAACTTATTACTTACATTACCAATGTTTGAAAGAAATGCTTGGAGATATGTTAGTTAATGACAATTGATTGAAATATTAATAGAATAGCTATGAATGTTAAGTTGACAACATGTGCAAATTGAGGCCTTCATATGCAAAAGTTCTAGGATCACATCACAAGTATCCAAATTGACAAAGATTACATTAAGCAATATTTTTCACTGTGCAAAATTCTCAACAAATAGAATGCTTGCTTGGGTGCACAACTAAAAGTTGTTGCCATTTTAAAACAGAACATCAACTAGGCTCTTTAAGGAGTTCCCTATGGACAAAATTTGATATTTAAAAGACAAACTTCAAAGAAGACATTTTCATTTGAAAACATAAAGAAGTATGATTGATAACTTGCATTTGAAGAACAACACTTGCACTTTGAAGATGGAAGTGTTGGCTACATGTTTATTGTGGTCGGATTGAAGTAGTGTAGTAGGGAGTCCAAAGTGGTGATTGCGGGACTATGAAGAATAAATTATAGTTTATTATTAAATTTTATTTTATTTTTGTAGAATTTAAAATTTTAATGTAATTTAGGATTTGCTGCAAGAAGAAAGGAATTGAAGAGGAATGAAGTAAACTAGGAGATTGATTGTTTCAAAGAAGGAATTTTAAAATGATTTTTGTCTAATGGCTACATGCCATGTGTACAAAAATTATTACCTGATTACTCTACTATTAGGATTGTATGTAGTTGTACACTACCACCTCAAACAAGACAATAAATACATGTAATACTTGTATAATATGCATCCTTTTCTTGGCAACTTCAAAATGTATTGAGAAGACTATTCACAAAAAAAAGTGTCAAAATGATTGTTTTGAAGTTCTTTGTTTAAGATGGCCATGCTAAGAGTTATTTTTTCTTAGTAGCAAGGTTACTCTTGTTGTTATTGTAGTTGATGTGTTTATAAATAGATAACTCAATTTTTGGTCCTTGCTTTGGTGTGAATTCTGGAAGTCAATGTTGAAGCTAGGTAATTAGAATTAATGAGATTTATGTTAGTGTGGCTTTGAATTCAAGAGAAATAAATCGATTTTGATCTTGGATGTAAGTTCAATGTAGTCAAAGTTTTGAGTTTACACAATACAATTGTCTTTTCCTTCATTTCTTGCTCTTCTATGTGTTGTTTGGTTGGGTTTGTCTTACTAATTGCTATAAGTGCCCCATTTGCACTCTAGTTTTGGAGGTACTTATTTGAGAGATTTAGTGTGATTTTTAGGCTTTTCAATTGTAGTAGGGGATTTGTGTTCAGGAATTATGGCTTGGTTGTTACTAAGGTGATTTTTTCTATTAGCGTGGGACATTCATTTACAAAAGATGCACTAGTTGTAATATATTTTCTTTCAAATTAGTGTGGCATGAAAATATTAAAAATTAGTGCGTTTTACTAATTCCAACAAATTAAAAGTAGTATTTGGCAAATCTTTTGACCTCTCTACAATTTAATGAATCAATGGTGCTAAAATTAGAGCTAATATTACACTTGAACCTTTGTAAAGATTGTCACTAGGGACAAATGGGCTTCAAAATGAAGTTATATGTATTTGCAACTTCAAAAGCATGTGAAAATTGTTCAATTAGGTATGTACACAATATTACAAATTCTTAGGATAAATTGATATTGTCTAATTACAAGATGTATCGATAGAAAAGGTTGAGGTCATTGATTACCTTTCTATGTTCTTCTGCAGGTTATTGACTTTTCTATTGTCAATTTCGTTCAATTGGCTCACTTTTATACTCTTGAGTTGTGACATTCATTTGCATAGATATCTAGGATAGGTATTCTTTATTAAATTTTTATATTTTCAAGTCCTTAGTTCTAAAAATTGCTAAAGTAGTGGAATCTGGTCAGATGAACAACATTGATGTTTTCTCAATCATTTGTAAAAGCATTCATCAACCAAATTCCAAATCTGGACATTTGAGATTCAAGAATACCTGGCACTTTACATGACTCAATCATTGATTATCATCTCTATCTTAGTCAACTAAACAGGCAATGCACATATTGCAAAGTGTGCTGCTAGGCAAAATGTATGCAATTTAGTGTATATGTTTTGCCGTTGAAGAATGTTGCCAAAATCATAGTCTATCTGTGTAGAGTCTTGCTTTCAAAGCAAAGCACTAGGCTACGGTTTGACATTCCTTTTATTATCTGATGAAAAAATGTCCACACACTCAAGTGTGCCAGAATTCCTTCACACTAAATCAGAGACTAATGCTTCAACCACACAAAAAAGAAAATTGGATAACCATCCATATTCTTTGTTTGCACAAATTAAAGTGGCTAATTTGCATACTAGCTAGCTGTGAGTCGTGCACTCACAAATAAACTAAGATTTCAGTTACAAATTTCAAAGCTTGCTTCACTTCGGCATCACCACAATTGACTATTGAATGGCCAAGACCATTGTTGTGTGCTAATCTTTAAAGAATTGATTAAACAACTATCTGACTAACTTCCAATATAGTTGATTTTTATGTGCAAGTATTGGGATGGTGAAGGAGCTATAAACCTTATTTTAAATGGACACTCTTAGCTTCAAGATTCCCAATTTGCTCCATCGACAATCGTTTTAGCACTCCAAGATAGGTTCTCGTTGTCTATATACAAACACCAACCGTGAAGGAAAAGATATGTGTAATTTCATATCAATGGTTGGTTAGTATTGGAGCATTTAATTTGCAAATACAAAGTGATTGATGGTTTGAAAAGTCTACATGAATTGGACATGAGAGCTTGCTCGCAATAACATAGCTTAGAGCATGAAAGTTGATGCCCACAAGAACTGAAAGTCATGATTTGAAGGGCAAGTAGGTCAGCTATGATCTCTAAAGTGGTTGTGGTACAATTGTATAATTGAAAAACTTGGGGACTAGGAAGCTGCAAAGATGTTGACTAATAAATGTGGGTATGTGTTGTAAGAATCTGAGCATGCCTGGTTTCTATCATAAGGTAAACAAGCCTATTACCACTATGATTTGAAATTTGAATATCTTGCCACGTGGCCAATTCCAAGAGGCGCACATAGTTTCTAGAGGTGTGCACTTGTTTTACGGATCAACCCTTCACACTAGAAGGCCAATGCCCTCCAAAGTGCCTACATGACAAAAAAATGCTTACATGGTGATAGATTCTCTACCATAGTTTGGATCGGCTAGAAATTACTATAAGAAACTCATGTTTTTTTGTGGTGTTTGAAAAAACAAGGCCACGCTTCCATTCTGACGCAAAAAGAATCAGCACTGATATCACCTAAAATCCCTTATGTTGGACGGGCAAAAAACAAGCCAAAAAATCTAAAAACACGCTTTTTTTGACCTCGTTTTTTAATGACATCCCATAAAATATGGTCTTCCAAGGTTACCAAAATGTGCCATTTGGTGGACATGTCATATCCACATCATATCCACGTCGGTGGGCAGGGCCACGTGGGAATTTTTTTCATCCATTGCCCTGATTATGTGGATTGTGACTTGGACCCGTTCAAATCTAACGTGGCACACGGGCCTGTTGACATGGACAGAGGATAGTGTTGTTCTTCCTAGAAAAGGAATGTTCAAGTGGGGGAATGTTAGGAAGGGAGTGGGGAGCAGCGAGCACGGAGCGGGGAATCGGGGATTGGTGAGTGGGGAGCTAAAATATTTGAAGGAAAAAAAAAGTGGAAAAAAATGGATGAAAAAGTGGATGAAAGTTGATGGAAAAATGGATGAAATTTGAGAAAAAATTCACAAAATTGAATGGAAGAAATGGAAGAGAAGGTTTGGAAAAAATGAAATTGGAGAAAAAAGAATGGAAAGAAATCGATGCAAGTGATTAGAAAAATTGGATGAAAGATATGGATGAAAATGGATGAAAAATACAGATGGTTTGTACATGAAAATTAGAATGAAAGTGGACTGAAAAATGGATGAAAAATACAGATGGTTTGTACATGAAAATTATGAATGAAAGTGGACTGAAAAATGGATGAAAGCAGATGAAAAATACAGATGACACTAGATGAAATTTGAGATGACAGTAGATGGAAAAAATTGATTACACTAGATGGAAGAGCATATTGTATTCAGATGACCAAGGCTTGAGAAAATAGATGACACATAGTCAGGAAAGAGTGAAATGAGAGGGAAGAAATGGAAAATAGAGAGGTTAGATTTTGGTTAAAAGAACAAGCCACTTAAAAATTGTTTAAGTTGATTTAGGTTATTTTATGACCATGATGAATTCCTACAATCATGGATAAGGATTACGACACATTTTTTATTTTGCAAGGAACTTCCCTACTGCGACGTATATGTACAAAACATAAGATAAGTGGTGATTCGGCACAGGTAGAGGAGACTTTGGCTATCTGAATTGGTGAACCTCTCATCTGGAGCTTCAAATTTTGTTTAAATCTTTTTAGAACTACTTTTAGAAAATTATGCTCGTACAATAACAAGGAACAAGGACCTTCAAACGGAATTGAATTGGAAAAACACAAGAGAGAGGGACAAGCGGAAAAAATTGAACTGCAACAACATCTCCATTCTTTATTCTAAGAGGCTTGTGGCCATTGTTTTAGGGTCGCTATTCAATTCAACATCTAGAGCATCAGCTTCCCTTTTATTATCATCACAAGCCAACTAACTCAACATCTACCTGACATTCATCATGCATCTCCTACAGCAGACAATGCTCTCATCCATCGATACCATTGAACTAATGAATTGCATGTTCCAGCAAAAAGGCCATATTCATTAAAACGAGACGATTTGGAATCTCATTTTGTTCATGACCCTAAATTTAGTATGCAAAAGAGTCCATTAAATTGAGACAATTCAATAAACTAAGACATAAATAAGCCAAAAGACTTATTAATTTAAGCATGTACATAAAATTGCTTACTAATTTTGGAGTAAAGACAACTGAAAGATGACTTTAAAATTTGAAGTCTAACTACTTTAAAATAAATATTGAACTTAAAGATTGAAGCAAACGCTTGTGGCATATGCTTAGGGTTTTAGGTTTATAGAAGAATTCATCATACAATGTGGTAATGCATCTACTCTTACAAATCCATGATGATGGACACAAAAAATACAATTTACAAATTGAAAAATACACAATGATACACATAAAACAAATTAAATATATATTATGTTGCACACCGACTACAACATTAAATAGTAAAATACCAAGAAAAATAAATGAACATAATGGACTAAAATAATTTGCGGACTAAATCTATTTTTTCTTTCCAACCCCTTTTTTTATCTTTTTTTTTTGTAAACATATTTAAGAAAAACACCTCCTCTATTACAACTACTTCAATTACATTTTTTCTCTTAAAATATAAGAAAATACACTACAAACTTCTAATCACTTCCCTAAACCTACAATCTATCCACCTTCACTCAGAAGATGCATTCATTTGTTGTCTTCTCCACAAACATAAGCATCCACAGATGCCTTGATTATAGCTATTTGATTTTTGGGAATTTTGATTCTTGGATCAGAAGTCCCTGCTCTCACACGTGGCTTCCAAGCAGTCATAATACAGTACATGTGCGTCCAGCTTGGAGAAATTGCCTTATCCTCGCACCAAGAATTCCCTTGTTTTGTGTCCCAATCTCCGTATGTATCCTCCATAACGTGTTGAAAAGATGTAGCCGTCCAATATTGTAGCTCAATTGAATTGACATGCCCTGGATCTGGATTAGGATTAGTAAGTGCACGAGCAAGCCAAAATGGGCGGAGGTCACCATCAGCAGGTCGCACTGCAACAAAATAACCCGCGTACACATCACGGCTAACACGGAATGAAGGTGCTGGATGGTCACGCCTACGACCAACAAATGGTGCATCTTCTGCAAAATCCTTCACGCATTTGACCATCGTCAAGGTATTGGTCTTCCACTTCCTCAGTGATTTGAGAATTCGGCCAAAATCCATCCCGCAATTTCTCATGCATCACGAGGGGTGCGTTCAGAGCGCTTCTGACACCTTCCCAGTATTTCCGCACTAGCTCATTCTTCCTTTGAAACTCTCTAGACAAATCTTGATAAGCCATTGCACCCCACAATGCAATATATCCTTCTAAACCCTTGCAAACCTCATCAAAACAACGCATTTTTGTGGAGCCAAAGGTGGAGGTGTACCCCTTGGCACTTTAGGACCTCCATTTGTTGTCTCCTTCCACAAGCAAATGCCTCCACCCTCCTTTGGCAGCCAATCCACATCAGTACACAAGATCTTGTACTGCATCAAGGGCCATCCACTAGAATCCTTGTAAAATTTGAATTGCTGAGCTTGAGAATGGCCCAATAGAGAATCATCACCTGTATGCAAATACCCCTCTACAAAACACTTGAAATCAGGAACCTCTTCAATGAGATGAGGAATCACAAGCTATGTTTCGCAATCCATGAAAGACTTCATTAACCTTGGAAGTGTAGGGTAATCATTTGTCTTCAATTTGCTACTCCATTGACCAAAGAGAGCATCAATGTCCTTATGAGTGTGTCCAACAATGAGGAAATTGATGTAAATCTCTCGAAAAATAGCTCTATAGACTAGAAGAGAGCAAAATGCAAAAACCCAACGGTTCTTATTGTCACCAGAAGCATTGTCAAGTTGAAGAGTCAATGTTGGAAGAAGGGGTTTAGCTTCCACCAACTCATCTGGGGGTGACCCAAGAGAGTCCGTACAAGTTTGTGAGCCTAATAACAAAGCCTTTGTCAATTTAGAACGTTCACCTCCTGCAAAAAGTTCACAAGATGAATGCTTCGATTGTACTTCCAAATCTCTTAACAATTTTGCAATTGATCCTATGGTATGGTTGGAGTCTGTGGAGAAGATGTCTAAGCCATAGTGCGCATATCGCACATCTCCATGTCTATGAGCAATCATGCCCGTAATTGCCACGGGCATCTTTATGAATGAATTGTTTCCTTTGCTCTTGTGAGAGAAATGGGGAGAAGCGGTTTTTGAGTGATCCATCTTATCATGGATAATGGTCAAAACTTTGTCAGGAAACATCTCTGACATTCCACGATTTCCATAATACAAATCCCTATGCGCCTTCTGTCCATCAAGGTGCGCCTTCAATTTGTAGGCCCACACTTGTTGAGCTCGTGAACCAGGAGTGCAAGCACTCTTCAGCTGCTTTAACCTATTGCAATATCCGCAACGTGCAAAACTATCACCCCTAGTGTGGGCGCAAGATTATCCACCCTTGATAATCAGGCGAACACCGACGAGGTTCTATGCCTTTATCCACCTTTTAAACATATGGGGATGTTGTGAGCGCGGTCCATTGTGCCTTCCAAGCAATGGATCTTTTGTGCTAACGTTTCCTAAGTGTCATGGATGGCAGCAAAACTACTAGAGATGCATGGGCAACTAACACGCTAACTGCATTGACCGGGGTTGATAGTAAAGTTCTAAATCCCTAACTATCTATCCTATGTCTAAGGCCGGCTGGGTAGTTGGCGTCATTTCTAACATCCCTAACTACGTGAAAAGAGAACCCTCACGTTCCTTCCATGAACCTCCAAGACTATCTCTTGAGGGTTGACACTTCTCTTGGAAGTTTTAACTCTATGGACTAACCCTAAGCTTAGGTTTTACTCTAATTTCCAACTTCTAAATGTAGCTCTAGATTTTGACTCTCGAGTGCTAACTCTAACTTTTATTTCCAATTTGACTCTATGGTTTGACTTTTAACCTCGGGTTTTTACTCCTAAGTTAGCTCTAAATTTTTACTCCTAAATTTAACTCTAAATTTTTTACACCTAGATTTAATTCTAATTTTTTACCCCTAGGTTTAACTCTAAATTTTAACTCCTAAATTTAACTCTAAATTTTAACTTCTAAATTTAACTCTAAATTTTAACTCCTAAATTTAACTCTAAATTTTAACTCCTAGATTTAATTCTAATTTTTTATCCCTAGGTTAAACTCTAAATTTTTACTCCTAAATTTAACTCTAAATTTTTATTCCTAAATTTAACTCTAGATTTTTACTCCTAAATTTAACTCTAGATTTTTACTCCTAGATTTAATCCGAGATCTTCTTCTAACCTAAATTCCTTCTCTAGTACTTTGGAATTTAACACCTACCTATACTAATCACAACTTGCTACTCCCGCACAACGGCTAATTAAGGAAATCAATGCTAGTTAGGAGAAACACCGAGGATTAAGTCAAAGACTCACCTCTTCACCTCTGGTGTTAGAAATCAGTTCGTCTTCGTCTACGTATGCCTCCTCGCGCTCCATGGTGGTCCTTTGGTCGAGGTTGACTTTTTCCCAAGCTCACCGCTTAATTTGGGAAGACTAGTGTACTCACGCGATCTAACCGTCTTCTTTCCGTTCTTCCTTCTTTTTCTTTCTCCCCCTTTTTGTTCTTCTACACTAAGACTATTCCACCCAAGCTTTTATGGGTGTCTTACAACTATAGATTCAAACCCCAAGGAGGTTTTAATGCCCCTTCTACTTTCTTATACCATTTTATCTTGGTGTCATCCTAATCCCCCTTCTAATGGTTACTACGAATCCTTGAGATTTTCCTTCTAACGCCTACTTAGCCAACCCTAGGTTACTATTTATCGTCTCTCTCACCACCTCTCCTATTTCATCCTATTTCCCTCTAATCTTCCTCCATTCTTGCTAGTTCAAATTGGTGTGAAGAAAGAGAGGTGGTATGTGAGTATTTTGTATGCAGGTTTTTTCAATATATTCGAATGTGCGGCTTCTCTTCTCCCCCCTTCCTTTGTTTTCTTGCAATCAAGTTTCTTCCCAATTAAGCTTTGATCCCTAGTTTTTAGACTTATTTACTTGGACCAAATCAAAATACTAGTATAAGGGCCCCCACTCCCCAATCTTCCTGGACTAGCTCGGCAATCCAACTCCCCTGCTCCTTGGACTAGCTCGGCAACCCAACTCCCCAACTCCCTGGACCAGATCGGCAACCCAACTCCTCAGCTCCCTGGACCAGATTGGCAACCCAACTCCCCAGCTCCCTGGACCAGATCGGAAATTCAGCTCCCTGACCAGCTCGACAACCTAGCTCCCTGACCAGCTCGGCAACCCAACTCCCTGACCAGCTCGGCAACCCAACTCCCTGACTAGCTCGGCAACCCAGCTCCCCGTGACTGACTGACCCCGGTGACTGAACCTACTTGGTGACTGGACTTCCAGCCCCGGTGACTAAACTTCCAACCCCGGTGACTGAACCTGCCCGGTGACTGGACTTCCAGCCCTAGTGACTAAACTTCCAACCCTGGTGACTAAACCCTGCCCTTGTGATTGAACGAGGGTCTGGTTCTAGATTTTTGGCTTCTAAAGGAAAATTGGATTTTTGGCTACCTAAGGAAATTGAATTTTTGGGCTAACTAAGGGAATGCATTTTTGGAGCTAACTAAGGGACTGGATTTTTTGGACTAACTAAGGGACTGGCTTTTGCTAGACTAAGGAAAACTTGGACTTTTGCTAGACTAAGGAAACGGGATTTTTGCTAACCAAGGAAACGGAATTTTTGCTAACTAAAGGAACTTGGACTTTTATTAAACTAAGAAAAGATTAAAACACTTGGGTAACTTGAAACTTGACAACACTAAATATCTTGGAAGTTAAACTCTGGACATTTCCAAAAAGGTCTTGGAAACTAGACTTTGGAACTAAGGCCTGAGGAGATTCAACGCTTCGCCATGGAGTTGGGTTTAACACCAACTTTAGGACTCCGTAACACTCCGGGGCTCAAAGCTTTGCCGTCCGGACCGTTTTAACACAAACTATAGGACTTGACGTTGTTATTAGTTCGAAGCTTCGTCGTTCCGAGGGGGGGTCCACCCAACACGAGAGAAGTTAGAAGAAGGTGGGGCAAAAAACACTTAGGAAATACACCTCGCAAGGTCAAAGCTTCGCCGTCCCAAAGGGCGGTCCACTCAATGAGAGAAACTTTAGAAGCGGGTAAAAAAGTACTTAAAAGAACATACAAGTTAGGACAACATAGAAAACACAAAGTTCACACACTAAAAGGCCTCCAAAGCGGCATCACTAAGGTACGGTAGGGGGTTGCTCTAGGGTTAGTACAAGACACCAAAGAGACTTCAACCCACAAGTTAGTTCACAAGGATACACCAAAGATAAAAAGACTTCCGAATAACAACAAGAGTATACACAAATACACACAAAGTGTGTACAAGGCAAGGTAGAAGGACCCCCAAGGACCTTCAAAGCTTGAAATATAACAATAAAAGGAGCCAAAAGTGCCCCCAAAACACCGTAGAGGTTTTTGGCTAAAACGCCAAAAATCCCAACATAAGTTGGACCCACGGACCCAAAACAAGAATTGGGGGTATTCAAGAGAGAAAAATGGGGACCTTAAATAGGTTTTCAAGGCCCCACCTCTCCCTCAAGAGCTCTAAGGTAACCTTATCAACTTGGATTTTCATCCTCATCTTCAAAGATTTTCATCCTAATCCCTAAAAAACTACTTTTACCTATCTACGTTGGACCAACATCCTACCTTTTGGAGGTTAACTCCGATCGTCAAACGGATTGCGCCATTGGCTCCAGATCGGCGTGTTTAGTCCAAGACTCTGTTGCCCCCCATACCAAGGCCAAAAACCCATCGTAGGCTAATTTAGTTTTAAAACCCAATCGTGGTAAAATCCTAGATCTTGGGGGTCTCCTATTTTGAGAAATGTAAATAGCCTAGGGTCTCCGGTAGGTGTGAGGGAGTTGGAAAGGACTCTTGGTTGACTTCGTTCCGCCATTGTATGGTCCCGGGATGCCGGTCAATGTGGCGGGGACCCCGCCACGTGATTAATTTCCGAGGAATCTTGCCGGTTCGGGTACTTGCCGCTATCGGAATGTCGTGAAACTTTATGGAACGCATTATTAACATAAAACAAGCTAGTCTAATTTTTAGTGAGATTTTCTGGCAACATGGGTAATTTCCATGAAATTCCCGTTGGAGGTTAGAAGGGTTGACCACCCGGAAAAGGTTCTTCTGCAAGTCGGAAGATGCCGGGATTTTTCACGTGACCTCTCAGGGAGTCACGTGAAGGACGTGTACGTGCATTTTTGTACCTGGCACAATTGGTCAGTGGAGATGAATTGGCCATCTCCTTGAATTAGCAACGGTGTGGGAATCTTTTGCAGAGAGAAGAATCTTGGTGAATCGATTTCGTCGTTGGATTCCTGGCATAGAATTTATTCTAGGACACCATCCGTGGACTGTAGATTCCTCCACTGGCCCGGTCTTGCGTTAGTAGCTCCTGCAGGTTAACAATCGGGGTTTGCGGGATTCTAAACCTAACTCTAGGACCTGACCTAGTGGCCTTGTTGTGGATCCCTCGGACCGACTTAGCCATGAATTGCCACATTCATGGTGGGATTTAACCCTTTTGGGCCTATGTGGCTCAAATCTTCCAACTCTAACCGGTTCATATCTTTTTATCTATTTTTAGGCCAGCTTTGGTGGGATTCTAAGTCTAAATACAAATCTAGACCCAATACTATAATGGATATGTTACAACCCTATTTTGGTTCTACACTCTTTTTATGGCTTTTTGTATACTTTTCTTAACTTTAAATTGCAAATTTCCAAAAAAATAATTCTACGAGTCCCAAGTGACAAATTGGGAGCTCACAATATCATCGTCATCCGACCATTCATCCTCAGCATCCAGCAATACAACCGGCGGAAATCCAAACTGCCCTCGATTGGACCACATTTGCATACAATCGCTCGGTTGAGTCCAACTCGTATAAATAACAACGTCAGTGCGATTCATATTGTCAACATTTTTCTCGTAAATTGTGCGCCAGTTGACATCTTTGTGGAGTACAATCTCTGCCCAAACCATGGCCATGTTGGAATAATTCATGACATTTGGCTTGAAGTCACACAGTTAAGCCCACCGCATTACTTCTTCATATCGGTGAACAAAGTGTTTGCTCTCACACGTGGAAATTTGTCCTTTCCAGTGTCGAACTTGCACATCTACCCGTTCTTGTGACCACATTTTGGAGAGGTGCGTCATTTTGACGTACTTTTTGCACATTGTGCAGTTCCAAACCTTCTTCTTCCCATCCAGGTTCAGCTACACACATTGGATTTGCCCAATCTTTCCAGTTCATGTCCTCGGATCTGTCCTTCTTACTGAACTTTGATCTTTTATCGCGAGGCATGGTAACCTTGATTACAATGAAATGATTTGATGACAAAGTTCACATGAATGTTTAGAAAAACTGAACAAAATGTTTGACACTTGCCAATGAAACGGGGTGAAGTTGTTAACGAGGCCTTCAAAACCAAGTCTGTAATCACTTAAATAATTTGGTGCAATTTAGTATCCGAGCACAATTGTTCACACACCAAAATGGAAGGGGCGCGGAGAGCCACACAAAGGCACCGGATAACCCATTCCGCAAGGGAAACAATGGTGAAAAATAAACTGTCCGCCGTGCTATTTATGGAATCCAAAGGTGAACCAAGCAATGCGGAGGCGTAGGTGCAAATCAAACGCCCCAGAATCGGATGAACAGATCATGCGCACAGAAATCGATGTCCGCTGGATCGCACAGCCATCGTTGAAGGCGGTCGCACCGACGGACGGAGGTAGCAGATGGGAGCACGGATGGGCGATCGGACCGTTGGATGGGCAAGCGGGCGCCCGGTTGGACCTTCAGGCCCTCCGTCCGCTTGCCTGACAGTTCGGAGCCCGATGGCCCGTCCGTGCGACGCTCTGTCCGACTGTTCACTAGACGGTCGACCCTGAAAATCATGTGTATCAAAAGATATCCGGAGTTCAGCGCCCACGTCCGTAGGACGTCCGGACGTCCTGTCAACCCTGATAAGGCGATGCCCACTGTTCCGACTCAGTCTGAGGGCCTGAGGTCTTTCCTGAGGCTACTTGCAATTTTTCCTCAAACCAAGTGCAAACGCTGATGACAGTCGTGAATCCGGTTCCTGAAGCAAAAAAAGAGCCGTATTCCAAGATTGTTCCGTTGCAACTGGAAGTTTCCACCTTGTAAAGTGTTTTTCCACCTCGATCAAATATGGTGGTGTCATTTATGATGCCCGGCCTGAAGATCCATAGAGACCTCATCAACTGGATTGAAATCCTGTCGAATCCGGCTCGGACCTATCTGGAAGACTTCTTCCACATGCACCAGTCTACGCCCATATGGGACAATGTCGTGGTAGATTTGAGGAGAACCGAGTAGATGTGAGCTCCCAATTTGTCACTTGGGACACGTAGAATTATTTTTTTGGAAATTTGCAATTTAAAGTTAATAAAAGTATACAAAAAGCCATAAAAAGAGTGTAGAAACAAAATAGGGTTGTGTCATACCCATTACAATATTTTGGTCTAGATTTGTATTTAGACTTAGAATCCCCCCAAACCTGATCTAAAAATAGGGTAGAAAGAACGGAATGGTTAGATTTGGAGGACTTGAGTTACATAGCCCCAAAAGGGCTAAATCTCACCATGAATGTGGCAATTCATGGCTAAGTCAGTTCAAAGGATCCACAACGAGGCCACTAGGTTGGGTCCTAGAGTTAGATTTAGAATTTTCCATTAGATCGACAAATTCCCAAATCCCGATTGTTAGCATGTAAGAGCTACTAACGCAAGGCAGGGCCCATAGAAGAATCTACAGCCCAAGGATGGTGTTCTAGGATAAATCCCATGCTAGAAATCCAATGACAAAATCGATTTGCCAAGATTCCTCTACTTGTAGAAGATTCTTGCACCGTCGCTAATTCGAGGAGATAGCCTGTTTTAATCTCCATTGACCAATCGTGCCAGGTACGGAAACGCACCTACACGTCTCTCATGCGACTCTCTGAGGGGTCACATGAAAATTCCCGGCATCTTCCGACTTGCAGAAGAACCTTTTCCGGGTGGTCAACCCTTCTAACCTCCAATGAGAATTTTATGGAAATTACCCAGGTTATAAGAAAATCTCACTAAAAAATCAGACTAGCTTGTTTTATGTTAATAATGCGCTCCATGAAGTTTCACGACATTCCGATAGCGGCAAGTACTCGAACCGGCGAGATTCCTCGGGAATTAACCACGTGGCGGGGTCCCCGCCACGTTGACTGGCATTCCGGGACCATACAATGGCGAAACAAAGTCAACTAAGAGTCCTTTCCGACTCTCTCGCACCTACTGGAGACCCTAGGCTATTCACATTTCTCAAAATAAGAGACCTCCAAGATCTAGGATTTTATTACGATTTGGTTTTTTTAACTAAATTAGCCTACGATGGATTTTTGGCCTCGGTACGGAGGATAGGGGAATTTTGGACCTAACACGGCAATCTGGAGCCAATGACGCAATCCGTTTGGCGATTGGAATTAATCTCCAAAAGTTAGGATGTTGGTCTAGCATAGATGGTAGAAGTAAAGTTTTAGAGATTAGGATGAAAATCTTTGAGGATGAAAATCTACATTAATAAGGTTACCTTAGAACTCTAGAGGAAGGGGTGGGCCCTTGGAAACCTATTTAAGGTCTCCATTTTTCTCTCTAGAACACTGTGGATGCAAGATTACCCACCCTTGGTAATCGGGCGAACACCGACTAGGTTCTATGCCTTTATCCACCTTTTAAATATATGGAGGTGTTGTGAGCGCGGTCCACTGTGCCTTCTAAGCAATGGATCTTTTTATGCTAACGTTTTCTGAGTGTCGTGGATGGCAGTGAATACTACTAGAATTGCATGGATAACTAACAAGCTGACTGTGATGAGCAAATGTGATTGGTAATTCCTAACTCCCTAACTGTCTATCATATGTATAGGGTTGGCTGGGTAGTTGGCGTCATTTCTAACGTCCCTAACTACGTGAGCGGGGAACCTTTACGTTCCTTCCATGAGTGTTGAAGACTATTTTTTGAGGTTTGACACTTCTCTCAAAAGTTTCAATCCTACGGCTAACCCTAAGCTTAATTTTTTCCTCTAATTCCCAACTTCTAAATATAACTCTAGATTTTTACTCCTAAATTTAACTCCAAATATTTACTCCTAATATTTAACTCTAGATTTTTACTCCTAAATTTAACTCTAAATGTTTACTCCTAAATTTAACTCCAAATTTGTACTCCTACTTTTAACTCTAAATTTTTATCTTGACTTATCATGGGTCACTATTCACTTGAACAAGCTAATTAAGGAAAAAAATCAATGCTAATAAGGAGAAACACCAAGTTTTGATTCAACGACTTACCTCGTCACTACCGGTGTCAAAAATGCGCTCGTCCGCATCCGCGTGCCCATTTCCATACTCCATGGTGGTCCTTGGGTCGTGGAAATTTTTCCCCAAGTTTACCCGCTTATGTTATAAAAATTGTAGATCCTGTGTGATCTAAAACCTTTTGTTTCCCTTCCTCCTTCTTTCTCCTTCCCTTCTCTCTCTTTTTCTTTCCTTTTCTCTCTTTTTACACTAACACTATTCTACCTAAACTTTTAATATGGTCTTACGCCTATGACGCTAATAATTGAAAGGCTAACTACCTTCTTACGTTTGTCATTGCGTCATCCTAATCCTCCTTCTAATGGCCGTAAGGGACTTTTGAGATTTTCCTACCACTCTAGCCTAGGCCACTATTGATCGTCTCTCTTCTTCTTCCGCCTATTTCAACTGCTTCTTCCTAATCTCCTTCCATTCTCGTTTTGTCGTGTCTGTGGTGGTGAGAGAATTGGAGGTGCTTGTTTTGCAGGTGTGCGCGTAGAGATGTCACTTCTATTCTCTCCCTTCCCTTTCTTTCCTTTTCCTCCCTTTCCTCCTAATCTATTTTCTAATCTCCTTATCAAATGCCTTAGCTCTCGGTCTAACTTTTGACAGCTTACTATTTTTAGACTTCCAATATGTTTTTCTTGTAGAGGCTAAAACTAGCTTTCTATGTTGATGTGGAACTCGCAAATCGGACTTTCCTAGCAAAAGTTATGCATGGATGAAGTTTTGAGTACTAATTAGTGTTTGAAACTTCATCCGCTTATATCTCTCTCAATTCAACTCGGTTTTCTTTGTACTTTATGTTTTTGGAAAGCTCTTGACCTCTGCTCTGAGATTCTAAACTTCAATTTGTACTAAACCTTCTTCTTAGCGGTCTGACCACACCCTTGGTCTCGGCCCTAAAGAAAGACTAATATTACAATAACAATTTGACCCAAATAAGGCAAAAAGGCCTAACTACGTTGAAATGATCAAAAGAAAGGGGGGTTCAAAGCTTCGCCGTATTTTTGATGACATTCTAAATTCTATGACAATTTCTAACACATAGGTTCAAAGCTCCGCTGTCCCAAAGGGGGGTCCACCCAATGAGGGAGACTTTAGAAGAAGGTAGGAAAACACACTTTAAAAAACACACATAACAAGGTCAAAGCTTCGCCGTCCCGAAGGGGGGTCCACTTAACAAGAGAAAAGTTAGAAGAAGGTGGACAAAAAACACTTAAAGAAAACACTCCACAAAGTCAAAGCTTCGCCGTCCCGGAGGAGACCACTACAATGCCGATAAAAAAAGGACAAGGTTAGTTTCTAAATAGTACCCACAACACGCATAGAACTCAAGTAATCACAAGGGAATTAGTAATAAGGCAACACTCAAAGACTAAAGGCCCCCCAAAGCGGCATCGCCAAGGTACGGTGGGGGGTTGCTCTAGGGTTAGTACAATGACAAAAGACTCTCAGCAAACAAGTTAGTTCACAAGGATACACCAAAGATAAAAAGACTTCCGAATAACAACAAGAGTATACACAAACACACATAAAGTGTGTACAAGGCAAGGTAGAAGGACCCTCAAGGATCTTCAAAGCTCAAGATATAACAACAATAGGAGCAAAAAGTGCTCCAAAAACACCGTAGAGGTTCCTTGGCTAAAACGCCAAAAATCCCAACATAAGTTGGACCCACGGACCCAAAACAAGATTTGGGGGTATTCAAGAGAGAAAAATGGGGACCTTAAATAGGTTTCCAAGGCCCCATCTTCCCCTCAAGAGCTCTAAAGTAACCTTATCAACTTGGATTTTCATCCTCATCTTCAAAGATTTTCATCCTAATCCCTAAAAACTACTTTTACCTATCTACGCTGGACCAACCTCCTAACTTTTGGACATTTACTCCAATCATCAAATGGATTGCGCCATTGGCTCCAGATTGCCGTGTTTAGTCCAAGACTCCCCTGCCCCCCGTACCGAGGACAAAAAACCATCGTAGGCTAATTTAGTTTCAAAAACTAAACTGTGGTAAAATCCTAGATATTGGGGGTCTCCTATTTTGAGAAATGTAAATAGCTTAGGATCTCCGATAGGTGTGAGGGAGTCGGAAAAGACTCTTGGTTGACTTTGTTCCGCCGTCGTATGGTCCCGGAATGCCGGTCAACGTGGCGGGGACCCCGCCACATGATTAATTCTCGAGGAATCTCGCCGGTTCGGGTACTTGCTGCTATCGGAATGTCGCGAAACTTTACGGAGCGCATTATTAACATAAAACAAGCTAGTCTAATTTTTAGTGAGATTTTCTGGCAACATGGGTAATTTCCATGAAATTCCCGTTGGAGATTACTAGGGTTGACCCTCCGCAAAAGGTTCTTCTGCAAGTCGGAAGATGACGGGATTTTTCATAGGACCTCTCATGGGGTCACATGAAAGATGTGCAGGTGCGTTTCCGTACCTGGCACAATTGGTCAGTGGAGATGAATTGGTCATCTCCTTGAGTTATCGACGGTGCGGAAATCTTTTGCGGATAGAGGAATCTTGGCAAATCGATTTCGTCGTTGGACTCCTGGCATTGGATTTACCCTAGGACACCATCCTTGGGCTATAGATTCCTCCACGGGCCCGGTCTTGCATTAGTGGCTCTTGCATGCTAACAATTGGGGTTTGGGGGATTCTAAACCTAACTCTAGGACCCGACCTAGTAGCCTCGTTGTGGATCCCTCGGACCGACTTAGCCATGAATTGCCACCTTCATGGTGGGATTTAGCCCTTTTGGGCCTATGTGACTTGAATCCTACAAATCCAACCGTTTCGTTCTTTCTACCTATTTTGAGGCCCGGTTTGGTGGGATTCTAAGTCTAAACACAAATCTAGACCAAATACTATAATGGGTATGTTACAACCCTATTTTGGTTCTACACTCTTTTTATGTTTTTTTTGTATATTTTTCTTAACTTTAAATTGCAAATTTCCAAAAAAATAATTCTACGAGTCCCAAGTGACAAATTGGGAGCTCACAAACACCCCCAATTTTGGTTTTGGGTCCGTGGATCTAAGTTATTTTGGATATTTTGGCGTTTGAAGCCAAAAACCTCTACAATGTTTTTGGAGCACTTTTGGCTCCATTGTTGTTTATTTTCAAGCTTTGAAGGTCCTTGGGGGTCCTTCTACCTTGCTTTGTGTACTCTTTGGTATAGTTTTTTGGTGTAGTTTCTTTGTTGTAAGTGGAGAGCCCCTCTCTCTCCCTTGTGCGTTTTGTGATCTAACTTGTGAAGTTTTAAGAGTCTTTTTGTCATTGTACTAATCCTAAAGACCACCCCCCACCGTACCTTGGCGATGCCGCTTTAGAGGGCCTTTAGTGTGGAGTCCTACTAACCATTGTGGATCCTACCTCGTACGTGTAGAAGATGTGCTAACATAATGTTGTATTAAGGCCTTTTAAGGGTTTCTTTGTGAGTCACATTTGTCTAACTTTGTTCTTGCTAATTGTAGCCCTACATAGACGACAAAGCTTTGGACCCCTTTAGCCCTAGAGTCTTAGATTGTGTATTAAAAGTTGTGAGATGGCAAAGCTTTGAACCCCCTAGGAGTCAAGAGTCTTAGATTTGGTATTAAACTCAGTTTTATAGTGGAGCTTTGAACCCCCTAGGTGTGCATGTTCAAAGTTTAGTTTCCAAAAGATTGTTGGAAGCTCTCAAAGTTTAGTATCCAAAATTAGAGTCTACCTGAAGTCATCCAATGTAGAGTTGTCGTTCACTCCCCAAAGTCTTCCAGTTTAGCATTGGGACTTATTTCCCCCAAAGTTACCCACGTTGCCAGTTGGTGTCCATTTTAGAATTACTTGAGTCCAAAATAGTATTGAGGCTAAGGACCCAGTCCCATGTTATTCCAGTAGAGATCCCAACCCAAATAGAACCCCAACCCAGCAGAACCCCAGCCCGAACAAAATCCCAGCCTGAACAGAACCCCAACCCAAAACAGAACCTCACCCAGACAGACCCCAATCCGAACCCCGCCTAGACATGGCTCGGGTATCAGGGCTGTAGGAGCAGGGAGTCCGAGGGTGGGAGTAGGGAGTCCAGGGAACCAAGAGGCCAGAGCAATTCTCAAGGGCGGAGGCCAGAGCGATTTCTCAAGGGAAGCTAGGGGCTAAGGGAGCAAGGGAGTCCGAGGGGAAGAAGTTCAGAGAGAGGTCAAAAAATGGGAGAGAGAAAAAAAACTTGATCCTTCCACCATTGGTTCATACCTACATCCCAATAAGAACAAAAGGTGGAAATGGAGTAAGAGTAGGGTCAAAAAATTCAAAAGGGAGGAAGAAGAAGAGAGCGGAGCACCACCGTACCTGCACTGATAGCTTTCCTCTTACTACTCACACCTACACACAATGGAAGGAGATTAGGGAAGGAGGAGAAGAAGTAGGCAAGAGAAGGTGAGAGACAATAAATAGTGACCTAGGCTTAGGCTAGGTAGGCTTTAGAGAGAAATCTTGGGAATTTGTGGTGACCGTTGAGAGAAGGATTAGGATGACACAAAGGCAAAATTGTGTAAGAGGTTAGGAGGGACATTAAAACCTCCTTGGAGTTTGAGTCTATAGTTGTAAGACATCCATAAAAGCTTATGTGGAATAGTACTAGTGCAGAAGAAGAAAGGGAGAAAGAAAAGGAAGGAGGAAGGGAAAGAGGGAAGTTAGATTGTAAGGGTGTAACATTTTCTCAAATTAAGCGGTGAGCTTGGAAAAAATAAAACAAAACAAAAGGTTATCATGGAGCATGAGGGTGTATACGTGGACATGGACAAAGTGATTTCCGAAACTGGCAATGAAAAAGTGATTTTTTGAATTAAACTTTGGTGTTTTTTTCCCTGATTAGTGTTGATTTCCTTAATCAGCCCTTTAAGCGCGCTTAGCAAGCTGTGATTAGTGCAAAGGAAGAGTTTAGATTCAAGAGTTTTTAGATTAGGGATAGAGGTCTCCGAAAATATATTACACTTAGGATTTGGCTTCAAATTGACCGTGTTAGGATAAGTTAAGTAGTAGGGGGTAAACGGGGAAATTGAATTAAAATTTCATCCAAAAGGAACCATGGACGGAAATTAGGGATTTAGATTAGAAAGAGAATCTAAGATTTAAACTAGGAATCAATTAGCAGTTAAAAACTAGAGTCAAATTAAAGTTTTAATGATAAAAATTAAACTCTAAGTTAAAAATCTAGAGTTAACTTTGGGAAGTAAAACGGTTAGAGTTAATTTGGAAGTGTAATCTAGGAGTCAAATTCTCAAGTCATATCTTTGGGTAGGTTAAGAGTAAAAGTTTAAAGTTAATTAGGAGTCAAAAATCCGATTAGAAAGTAAAAATTAAAAGTAAAGATTTTAGAGTAAAACTTAGGAAGTATAATTTAAAGTCAATTCAAAGAAGAATATTTAGAGTAAAAATAGGAGTTAAGTTTGGAAGTTAGAAATTCAAAGTTAGGATAAAACTTAGAAGTCAAAATTATAGAGTTAATTCTAGAAGTAAAAATCTAGGATTAAAAGTCAAAAAATAGAGTTAAACTTCGACGGTAAATTCTAGAGTTAATTTAGGAGTAAAAAACAAGAATAAAAGTCAAAACATGGAGTCAAATTTGGAAGTTAAAATTTAGAGTTAGTACTAAGGAATAGAAATGTAGAGTTACATTTAGAAGTTGAAAATTAGAGTAAAAGTTGAGCTTTAGGATTAGTCTTTACAAGTAGAACTTCCAGGTGGAGTGTCAAAATACAAAGATAGTCTTAGGGGTTCATAGAAGGAACATAAGGATTCCCCCATCACGTAGTTAGGGACGTTAGAAATGACACCAACTACTCAGCCAACCCTAGACATAGGATAGATAGTTAGAGAGTTAGAATTCACTATCACCCCTGATCATTGCAGTTAGTTTGTGAGTTTCCACATGCATTTCTAGTTATTTTCGCTGCCCATCCATGACATTTAGGAAACGTTAGCAAAAAACATCCATTGCTTGGAAGGCACAGTGGATAGGGCTCACAACACCTCCATATTTTTTAAAAGTAGATAAAAGCATAGAACTTGGTTGGTGTTTGCTTTATTACCAAGGGTGGGTAATCTAGCGCCCACATCAAGGGAAGAAGCCAAAAGTGGAATAGATCAAAGACTCTAAGGACGAGGAGTTCGAGGTTGGATCCACAACAAAGACGGATGAGGAGTTGCCTCCACCACTGTGCAAGATTCAGACCCAAGCGGCAGTCCGGTCAACTCTAGTGAAGTCCAATGCCAAGGAAGCTATGACTCAGGGTGGTAGCAGTTCAAAGAAGGCACGCCAATGAAGATAGTTAGATGTTTGTAGTTTGTTTTGATCTTGAATTTTAGTTTCAGAATGGGTTTTCCATTTGTGGGCCTTAGTTCCAGATTCCTAGAGGTAACTAGCCTTAGCATTCCAGATATCTCGGAGTGTCATTGTGTGGTCACCCTAATTTTGGGTGGCGTTTTTGCCCTTTTGCTTTGTTTTTTAAGGGTGGGCAAGACTATTGCCCATTCCATTCCATCTTGGAAGCGCATTTTCAGTGTGTACTTTGTTTCTTTCTTTAATCCGAACCACTAGGTGGACATTTTGACTTTATGCAAGAGTTTTATGTTGGTTGTTTATTCAAAGTGCTAGGATGTAAGTGAGACAAATTAAGAGGAGTTCGGATCTTCAGTCAACTGGGATATGATTTTGAAGGGGAATTTGTGAAAGGAGTTTTAGACTTGGAGTGGAGGACTTGTGCGTAGTACCTTTAATTTACTTGAACGATAATCTGGTAATTAAAAGAAGTGGAGTGAAAGCGGGTCCGAAATTCAGGACAATTCTGTGCGGGTATAGGCAAGCGCCAAAGGGAATCCCCACTCACTAGAAGGTCTGCCAACCTCAGAACCAATCTAGCCATTAAGAAACCAACCTTTGTTAGTTTCGGGTGTCTTGATCTGTCGTTGTAGTGAAGACGACCAAATGTACTTTTAAGTAACCTCCTTTCCGGATTGGCCATCTGCATAGCTGTGAGAGTACTAAGTTCTCTTCTATCACAACATCATGTTTGTGCGAGTGTATGTTTGTTTGTTAAGAGTGGAGAGTGTGAGGGTTATAAGTGGTGAAATCCCTACTCCTTGAATGGTCAAAGGCGGACCCTCCCTGAAGGTAAAACATGGGTATATCAAACCGTTGAGAAGATAAGTAAACCGGAATCTTGAAGAAGGTGGATCCGGATCGGAATTCGAAAGGTAACTATTTCCGAAAGAAAGAGCAATAGGTTTTACGGATTGCTTGGTTGTTTTAGGAAAGTAAGAGAAACCGGATATCTTAGCTTGTAATAACGTACTAGAATTCCCTGGGACAATATTTCATATCATCTTGCAACGCTTGGATGTTGTAAGGATATTTACGGCTAACTGTGCGTACAACAATTTCATTCTTTTCTTTAATCTGAGCCACCAGATAGACATTCTGACTTTATGCAAAGAGTTTGTTGGTTTGTTCATGTGAATATTGGGTTGTAAGAGGGAACGGGTGAAGAGGAATCTGGATCTTAGGCAACTGGGTCAGATTGAGAGAATATATTTGTAACAAAGTTTAGGCTTGTGAATGAGGACTTGTCCGTGGTGTCTCAAATTATCGGAACGGTAATCCGTCGAAACCTAGGAGTGGTATGGATGCGGGTCCGAAATCAAACACGATTTCATGCAAATATAAGCAACCGCCAGAGGAAAATCCCCACCATTAGAAAAAATTTGGGGCCAAGGGAGGGCCGTTTCAGGCCCATTCCCCAATCTGTCCCCATGCTGTGAACAGTGAAATGGGATGTCAGAAAAATATTAAAAAATAAATTAAAAAAAAAAAAAAATTGTTTCCCAAATTTCGTTTTAAGAATTTTTTTTTTTTTTAATTTTTTTAATTTTTAATTTTTTTGAAAATCTGATGTGGCCGTTGCCATGCCATGTCACCCTGCTGCGGTGGCGCAGTTTCAGCAGTCAGGGACTGCGCAGAACTTGTGGAGAACTCATGGGAACTCGCGGCCCTCCCTTGGCCCCAAATTTTTTCTAATGTCTCCAGAAGGTCTGCCAACCACGTGATCATTTCAGCAACTAGAAAACAATTCCCTGTCAATTTTGGTGTCATGATCTGTCGTTGTAAAAAAGGGGAATGGATGCAACCCTGAGTGATCTGCTTTCCGGATAGTCCATCCGTAAAGTTGTGAGGGTGCTAATTTTTCCATCTCAATCATAATACATTGTTTGCTTATTTGTTTAGTGAGAGTAGAGAGCGTGAGAATACTGAGTGGTGAAGTCCCTACTTCTCTAAAAAGTCAAGAGTGGATCCTCTGAGGATAAAACAAAGGAATAGAAAACCAAGAATTTGGAGAAATATAACCAGGATCTGGAAAGGATCGGATCCGGAATGACTTCCGAGTAGTCTTTGTAACCGGAAAAGAGTAAGAGATTGGACAAGTTGTTTGGATTTTTGGGAACAAAGGAGAAAATCCGAATACTTTAGTTTGTAACAACATACTGAAATCCCCTAGGACAATATTTCAAGTCATTTTACAACGTTTGGATGTTGTAAGGATATTTATGCATAGACCATGTGACCGACAAATATTCAATTCCTCTCGGGTCGGTAATACATGACCTGCCTAAGGATAAAAAGGAGAAGGCTCTGTTAGAAGAAGATCTGCAACAGATTGGCTGTCAAGGATTTCTTCAACTACCTTGGAACTTGCGAGATGAGGGAATGGTAGGGGAGCTTATGGCAGATCAGTCAAGGGAGTGGGAGCGGACTGTGAGAGCCCAGCCATCCAAGTGGTCAGCCAATCTGTAGGGGACAGTGTACAATTTTTCCAAGGAGGGCAAAGAATAGGCTTCACGGACAAACAAGTTCTGCAATGGTAAGTTCTCCAACCCCGTGAACTCCAAAGACGGCTATGCTATCACGAATTGTGCAAATCCAATGTATAGGAGGGTGTTAGAGTTTCTAGTTCCAATCCTGAATCCGGAAAGGCCAACCCGGATCATGGTCACTCTAGCGAACACTATTTTCGGGACACTATTCAGAAATAGGAAGGTGAACTAGGGGATGGTAGTCAGAGACTTAGTGACCAAAATGTGTTCAACGGCCAGGAAGACCAAACCTTCCGGTCTTGGTCCTATTCTCTTCCACCTCTCTCAGTCTCTAGATTTGTTGAGAGATAAGGAGAGGTCGGCGTATAAGGGCCGGTTTATACACGCTCTTGGGCCAGATGGATTGCCGATCCAATTTGCCATCAATCTAACCTTCAATCCGGCCCCAGTTCACCACTCCGACCCTAAATAATCTAAAGTAGTAAGGCCAGATTCTAAGGCAGGATTGCCAATTCATCACTTGGCCTTAGATAATGTAAAGTGGTGAGGTCGGATTCTAGGGCTAGATTGCCAATTAATGTGCTCTTGGATTTTCTTAATGCTCAAATAAAAAAAACATAAAGCATGAATATTTCCTTTTTTTTCTTATTTTTTCTATTTCAAAAGAAAAAAAGAGAGATTTTTTTAGTTTTTTGTTCTTTTTGTTCTTTTTTGTTCTTATTTGTTCAATTTCAAATATAAAAAAGTTAGTTTTAGGATTTTTTTAAACCCATTTTTTTTTATTCCTACTTTATCTTTTTCAAAAATAGAATAGATAGTTTTTAAATTTTAAAATCTTTTTGTTTTCATTCCTATGTTTTATTGAAAAAAAAGTCTTTTTAATTTTATTTAAACCTTTTCCTTTCTCTTCTTCTATTTGTACTCCAAAAGAAAGAATTAAAAACAAAAACAAAAACTTGGAACTTTTTCTTTCCTTGTCTATTTTTTCTATTTTTATTTTTTATTTATTTTTAAATCATATTTAAATGAAAGAAGACTTCATTTATTATAATATAATTTTTTGATTATTTATGTAGTCAATGTACATTAAGTCACATTTTTTATTTTCTTACTTTTGCAACATGGTGACTATACAAATGTTGAATGTTTTAAACTAAACATGCTTATTTAAAACAGAATGAGTGTTTTGCCTTGTTACAATTGGCAAAAAAATTCAAATTTTTTTCCTTACCAACATAACAGTGAGAAATAAAGAGAGCAATTGAATTTTATTTTTTACAAAGTATGAATTTCTTATAAATTTTTGAAGTATACTGTCCAATTGGCTTAAAAGAGTCTATATACATTCCCAAAACCAACAAAAAGTCAGTGTATGGCTGTATGCTTGATGGCTATCCTACTACCTAAAATAGTTACAATATTTTATAACAGGATCACAGCATAAAAGAATAAAAAAATCACTTACTTTCATGAATTAGAATTTAAAAGGTAGAAATTTCTAAAACAATCACTAATAACTCCATCACCATCACCCAATAACCCAAGGCATTGATTTTGGCCACTATCCAACCTAATGAAGTCCTAATCTCATCTATTGGAATTTTTTTGTTATGAGTTGATGTAAGACTCTAATGGATCATTTTTTAGGTGCATGTCACAGATGGTTTGCCTATCATAGGCAAATTTACCTTAGTATCATTAGTATTATTCTTTATTTTCAAGTTCAGTCTCAATTCTATGTTGATGCTTATACAAATAGCCCTAATTATTTTTTAATTATTTTTTGGGGAAAAAAATGGGTCTAGACATTGATTTGTCACTCAAGGTGTGAAGCATGTGGATTTTAATTATAGAATATTTTAGTGGAAAATAGAAAAAAAGTTTTTTTTTTTCTATTGTTTTTTCTTGAAATTTTTTTTTATGTTGAGATTCATTTTAATGTAATTTTTTTTTTAATTTTTAAATGAGATTTAAAATTTTAGAAATTTTCATTATAATTATTTCCAATCATTCTATTTACATATGGCTAGTCATTGGCCTTCATTGCAAAACTATATTGCAATAAATGAAAAATAATTACTAATTACTAATTAGCAGAAAAATCAGTGACATAATATAAACCTTCAGTGTGACAAATCAAGCGGACCAAAATTCTCTTGTTTCACTTCTTATCTAATTTGTTTGTAAAATAAAAGAATTTGTAAATAAAAAATAAAAATAAATTCTTTTCATCAATGGTCGAGATTTGTACAATTTAACAGTGCAGCCCAATTTAGCCCTAATCCGGCCCTAGATGAGAAATCGGGCCATCCAAAACCTCGTCTTGATTGCTCCTCTGGGGCTAGATGGTTTGGCGCCAAAACTACGCCACCTAAGTGTAGGTGCTGGATTACCCACCCTTGGTAATCAAACGAACACCGACCAAGTTCTATGCCTTTTATCCACTTTTTAATATATGGGGGTGTTGTGAGCGTGGTCCATTGTGCCTTCCAAGCAATGAATCTTCTTTGCTAACGTCTCCTGAGTGTCGTGGATGGCAACAAAACTAACTAGAAGTGCATAAGTAACTAACAGGCTAACTGCAATGATTAGGGGTGATAGTAAATCCTAACTCCCTAACTATCTATCCTATGTCTAGGGTTGACTAAGTAGTTGGCGTCATTTCTAACGTCCCTAACTACGTGAAAAAGGAACCCTTATGTTCCTTCTATGAACCTCTAAGACTATCTTTTGGGTTTTTACACTTCAGTTGGAAATTCTACTTCTACAGGCTAATCCTAAAGCTTAGCTTTTACTCTAATTTTCAACCTCTAAATATAACTCTAGATTTTTATTCCCGAGTATTAACTCTAATTCTTAATTCCAATTTTGACTCTATATTTTGACTTTTACTCTCGGTTTTTTACTCCTAAATTAACTCTAGAATTTATCTTCGGAGTTTAACTCTATCTTTTGACTTGTAACCCTAGTTTCTACTTCTAGAATTAACTCTACAATTTAACTTTTACTCTAACTTTTTGCTTCTCAATTGACTCTAAAAATTAACCTCTAATCTTAATTCTAACTTTTGACTTTTAACTCTAAGTCTTTACTTTCTAACCTGACTCTAAGATTTTGCTTGAGAATTTGACTCCTAGATTACGCTTCCAAATTAACCCTAACCGGTTCACTTTCCAAAGTTAACTCTAGATTTTTAACTTCTAATTAACTCCTAGTTTTAATCCTATATTCTCTTCTAACCTGAATCCCTAATTTCCGTCCATGATTCCTTTAGGATGAAGCCTTAATTCAATCCCCCCGTTTACCCCCTACTACTTAACTTATCCTAACATGATCAACTCGAAGTCAAATCCTAAGTGTAGTATATTTTTGGAAACCTCTATCCCTAATCTAGCGACTTCCGGATCTAACTCTTACTTGCATTTAATCACGGCTTGTTAATTACACATAAAAGGCTAACTAAGGAAATCAACGCTAATTAGGAAAAAACACCAAGGATTAATTCAAAAACTCACCTCTTGACTGCTGGTGTCGGAAATAAATTCGTCCACGTCCGTGTACACATCCTCATGCTCCATGGTGGTCCTTGGTATGTTTGAATCTCTCCCAAGCTCACCGCTTATTTTAGAATTTTAGTACACCCGTGCGATCTAAACTCCTTTTTTCCTTTCCTTCTTCTTTTTCTTTCTCCCTCTCTTCTTCTACACTAACACTATTCCACCTAAGCTTTTATGGACGTCTTACAACTATAGGCTCTAACTACGAGAAGGTTTAATGTCTCTCCTACCCTCTTACACGACCTTGTCTTTGTGTCATTCTAATCCGCCTTCTAATGATCACTACGAATTCTCGAGATTTTCCTCCTAACGCCTACTTAGCTAAACCTAGGTCACTATTTATCGTCTCTCTCACCTAAGTTGCCCATATAGCCATCCTCTCCGTTCCTTCTCCCTCTATCTTTGAGTGGTTTTGCAGGTGTTTGGACAGATGATTATCCTACGTGGGGCTTTAGCCAGGACTGGATCCTATTTTCTCTTCCTTTCTTCTCTCAATAGTTATCTTGTCGATTTTTGTTTTAAAAACAAGCCCGACTCCCCACCCAGACTCTAGATTTCAAGTAGTCTTTTGTAGAATCTGATTTTTTCCCCTTGTAACTAGTTCCCCAAGCCCCTGGACAGCCCGAGTTCTCCCCAGCCCTAGATAACTCAAGCGCTCCCGATCCCTTTGACAGCCCAGTCCCAACCCCCTTGATCAGCTAGTCCCGACCCCTTTTGATTAGTCTAGCTCTTGACCCCCTTGATCAGACTTCTGGTTGTCTCGTCTTAATCTGGCCTTCTTTTGTTGGAACTAAAGGGCTTCAACTGGGGTAGTCTAGGCTAAGGAAAAACGGAAAAAAAAACAAAAAAAAAACAAAGGGAAACTTATGATTAGCTTAGGAGATATTACGGGTTTCTAGTACTCTCACCAATGGACGGTTATATTGATTCAACTATTTTTGGAACTCTTGGATATCTGGACACTAACGATAATATCTCCACGTGGATATTTGGAGACTAAGGTAGAAGGATGGTTGGAATTTTGTAAAAAATGCCAAATTTTTCTAGACCCTAGAATCAAAGCTTCGCCGTTCCGAGGGTAACTATAAAAAATGCCAAACTTTTCTAGATTCTATAGTCAAAGCATTGCCGTTCCCGAAGGGGGTACACGTAGCCAAGTGAGGGTTAGATAAAGAAAAAAAACACGTAGAGAATGCACATGATAAAGCCAAAGCTTCGCCGTCAACGGAAGGGGTCTACACAACGAGAGGGATGTTAGACAAAGGTAAAGCACTTGACTTAAGAGAACACAAGAGAACACAAGAGATTACACACAAGGAGTACACAAGGCAAGATAGAAGGACCCCAAAGGCCTTCAAAGCTTAAAAAACAACAACAAAAGGAACCAAGAGTGCTCCGAAAACACCGGAGAGGTTTTTGGCTTCAAACGCCAAAATATCCAAAATAACTTAGATCCACGAACCCAAAACAAGAACTGGAGGTGTTCTTGAGAGAAAAATGGGGACCTTAAATAGGTTTCCAAGGGCCCACCCCTCCCTCTAGAGTTCTAAGGTAACCTTATCAACTTGGATTTTCATCCTCATCCTCAAAGATTTTCATTCTAATCTCTAAAAATCTACTTTTACCATCTATGTTGGACCAACAACCTAACTTTTGGAGATTAACTCCAATCGTCAAACGGATTGCGCCGTTGGCTCCAGATTGCTGTGTTTAGTCCAAAATTCCCCAAACCCCCGTACCGAGGTCAAAAACCCATCGTAGGCTAATTTAGTTTAAAAACCAAATTGTGGTAAAATCCTAGATTTTGGAGGTCTCCTATTTTGAGAAATGTGAATAGCCTAAGGTCCCTGGTAGGTGCGAGAGAGTCGGAAAGGACTCTTGGTTGACTTCGTTTCACCATCGTATGGTCCCGGAATGCCGGTCAACGGGGCGGAGACCTTGCTATGTGGTTAATTCCCGAGGAATCTCGCCGGTTCGGGTACTTTCCGCTATCGAAATGTCGTGAAACTTCATGGAACGCATTATTAACATAAAAAAAGCTAGTCTAATTTTTAGTGAGATTTTCTGGTAACTTGGATAATTTTCATGAAATTCTCATTGAAAGTTAGAAGGGTTGACCACCCGGAAAAGGTTCTTCTGCAAGTCGGAAGATGCCGGGATTTTTCACGTGACCTCTTAGGGAGTCGCGTGAGAGACGTGTAGGTGCGTTTCCATACCTGGCACGATTGGTCAGTGGAGATGAAATGGCCATCTCCTTGAATTAGCGATGGGGCGGGAATCTTTTGCAGGTAGAGGAATCTTGGCGAATTGATTTCGTCGTTGGACTCTTGGCATGGAATTTATCCTAGAACACCATTATTGGATTGTAGATTCCTCCACTAGCCCGGTCTTGCATCAGTGGCTCCTACATGCCAACAATCGAGGTTTGGAGAATTCTAAATCTAACTCTAGGACCTGACCTAGTGGCCTCGATGTGGATCCCTTGAACCGACTTAGCCATAAATTGCCACATTCATGGTGAGATTTAGCCCTTTTGGAGCTATGTGACTCAAATCTTCCAAATCTACCCATTTCGTTCTTTCTACCTATTTTTGGGCCATGTTTGGTAGGATTCCAAGTCTAAATACAAATCTAGACCAAATACTATAATGGGTACGACACAACCCTATTTTGGTCCTACACTCTTTTTATGGCTTTTTGTATACTTTTCTTAACTTTAAATTGCAAATTTTCAAAAAAATAATTCTACGAGTCCCAAGTGACAAATTAGGAGCTCAGATTAAGGCGACATGTAGGATGAGTGGTGGTTTCAGTTTGGCCCTAGTATACAACCCTTATACCAGATTTGGAGAAATTGAGCCATCCTATTGGTTCAAACTTGGAGAATTCCAGTTGGCCTTCAATTTGGTCCCAAGTATAAATTGACCTTAAAGCTACGGAGGTTATGCTTTAATATGAGATTAGTCCGAACCGGAACCTAAAGCTGTGAAAGAGAGGTTAAGAGAGTTGTCTTCAGATCCGGAGAAGGAGAAAATAGTCTGAGGGAAATGTAAAGGACTAGCGGAGAGGACCGAGAGGAAAGATCTAATTTGGGCAACTGACTGGAAATACGATCCCATCAATAAAGTCATAGAGAAGTTGAAGGAAATTTGAGATCAAGTTTTAGGTGAGAAAGATCTCTAAATAATAACAATACACCAATATAGAATATTCCAATACTTTGGATTTTTTCCTTTAAACTTCATTTTGGCATTCAAATGATTTTTTTTGCTTTTGTGAAAAACTAACAAAATGAAGCTTCTAAAGTACAATTTCTACTCTTGAAAGTCTTCAAAAATTCCTAAAAAGAGAATTTTATTGAAGTTTGAAGTTGAGTATCTATAACCATGTTTCTAAATATAAGTAACACAAATATTTTATTTAGACTACAATATAATGTTCAATACTACAATATATTTTATTCTCAAAATTTTCAGATTTTTTAAGCATGTTTTGTATTTGATATGCATTATGTTCACTTTTTCTTCAAGAATTCATGGTAATTTGAAATGTTCACAAAAATTTCACTATTCGTGTGATTTCTCTGAAAAATAAAAATATACAAAAATTTTATAGCTCTATTTTTATTAATATTAATACTATTTTTTTTTTTTATACTCATAAATAGCAACAAAATGGAGGATTTTGAAGTTTCCCTACACGGTCATGGGCTCTGTCCTTGAGGGGTCAACCTTCAAGGCAGAGGTTCCCTTTGCACATCCTGACTTGCAGGGTGGCCCAAGTGCAATTGCAGTCGCGGCAAGCATCAATTAGACATATCAATTAGACATCCATTTAATTAATAAACCCCGCTGGTATCATGTTTCTACAGTTGCCCTGAAAGAATTTCATAGGACACTTTTCAGTCCTCTGCGTCCTCCCTGGGTATAAGCCAAAAAAACTCGGCTACAGAACTGCTTGGACCTCAAACTCCCAAAGGGATATGAAACAGCAAACAGTGTATGCACTGCTTCAAGTGAATCTAAATGCAATGACCACACAATTAATGTCATGCACGCTTAGTGCGTCTGCCTACTTCTAGAGCCAGCTTTGTGTCCACATTTAGAGAAATGTCCAAGGCCTTCACCGAGTGCGTCAACGCCCCACTGTCCACACATCATCACATACCAAATAAGAACGCTTGCAAAATAAATCAAAACATCAGCGCAGGTTTGGTACCCCAGATAATAACCAAAAGGATACAGGCACACCAGTTGCAATCGTATGCCTTCCAAGAACTTCCAAGAATCATACCAACAAAAGCAGGCTAACCTCATGTCCAGAACCAGAAACTTGAGCGAAGACACCAAAGTAGACCATTCGAGAGAGAAATACGAGAGAACACAGAGATACTCACCTAGAAATAAAAGTCACACCAGTGGAACCGATTATAGAAACCGTATCGAGCGCCACATTGCCGGAGGCCTGTGTAACATGAATCAAGCGACTCATCATGACAAACTCAAGAGCAATGCGAATTGGCAACATACCCCCATATGAATGATGCAGTCCTAGAATAGTTCTCTGTGAAAGACGACCAGTAGACAATTCCCGGATAAGAACCATGCACAAATTTCTTCCATTATAAAAGTAGCTATGGTATCAAGTGGACGCAAACCTCAGTTTCAAATCTTCCATCGATTAAATTCACTGCTTGTTGAAGCATAGAAACATCTACATCCCCGTTCTCTAGAGGCACCACCATGTTGTCCAGCATAATACGTGTAACACGGCCTTTGCCCAGTGCCACACTGTCCAGTACTTCTTGCACTTCTTCCAAAGTCCTTGTCTCAATCTATCACATAAATCAAGCCCAGCACAGTCCAAAGTCGGAAGGATAAACAACGCAACACAGGATCAAATACAGATAAAGGAATCTCAAGAATAGCGACTTTATAGAAGTTAGATTCATCTGAAGAAACGTGCAAGTCAGTGAAACTTCACGTATGTTGAACACCTCAACACCAATGTCAAGATTCTTATAGCTCAGATATTTCTCCACAGCGGATATGGCTTGCTGAATTCCTCCAGCGACGGCTATGTGATTATCCTTGACCATAACCATGTCAAATAAACCCATTCGGTGATTTTCACCTCCTCCTATCAAGACCTGCGTCACACAGCTTCTCACCCATGAGCAGAGAGAAGTAGAGCTATTCCTTTTGTTTAAAGGCATAGATAGGAAATGATTAAATTTCATTCTCACTGCAAGTTTATACTTCTGTAGTAAGCGCAACTGATCGTAGACTCTGGGAGGAGATACGTACTGCCCATTTGTCGACCAGGCGTAACCCAGGCGCAGTTTTCCTAGTTTCTAAAATTCGAGCAGGTCTTGCTGCCTCTGCCATGGCCTGACACGAGAACAGGCAATCGTAATAAGCCAGAGCAATCAGTGACTACAAAGCGTTACTAATTGTGCAGTATAGTAAAAGATGCAATCACATAGCAAACTTGAAGGCAAAGAAAATAAACCGTCAATTAATCAATTATTGAGGCAAACCATTGCCAGCAGGTAAATGTATATACCTAAGTTAATAACACAAACACTTATTACATGATAATGAAATCCTCAAAACGTTAGATTAGAAGGATCTTTTTCAACTGTAAAAATCACAGTTCCTATTAAAATGTGGTCATATGTTCAAACCGACAAGGTTCCGTTACCTTGGTCAGAGTGGCGACACCACTCATCCGTTGCATGAAATTCAGCACAACTCTTTCTGCAGTCAATATGCTCTGAGCCGCTCCTGTAGGAAAAGAAAGTTTATTTGCAAATTTCTCCGATTCTGATAAAGCATTTAACAACTGGTTTTGACGTTTTTGCATCTTCTTAGGCAGCAACTAATCCCTTGCAACAACCGATGACTCGCAGAGCTCTCGGTGGTCATGGAGCACCCAACTCTGCGCTCGGTAATCTTTATAGAGACAAAATAACTTGAAACCAGATCACGACATTCTAAAGTTCAAGCATTGAAATAATCACACTTTGCATCCAAGTCAAAGTTAAAAAGAACAACGTACTCGAATAAGACTGATTTAACACAACATATGGGTAGAGACAAACCTTTAACAGTTCCAAATTGGTGACCCTTCGTAATCAAATCCCCATCCCGAACATTCCACTCCACCTGCCGCAACAACGCTCGTTAAGTTCCATACGGAAAAAAACAGAGAGAATGGACGTTATAACTTGTGTAACTCATTGTATAACTCATTGATGTCTAACTCATTGTATGGGTGAACTTGGAGAAAATAATCATACCATAGACACAAACACTACAACAGTGAACACAATATCAAGTACATCACCTTCAAAGATGGGTCCACTTCAGTAAACACCATCTGTGCCAAAGCGATCCCAGCAATCACTCCATTTGCTTTGGCCAAAAATTGAGCTTCTGCTCGAATTTCTGGTGTCATTGTCGCTAAACACGTCACGTCTCCTACACAAATAGCAACACGAATGGTTCATTTTAGCTAAATCTCTAAACCCTCAAAAACATAATAACTGGTCACAAGTAGACCTGTTCCTGAAATAAAGAATTTACCATGCTTGCAGGCACACATCCACTCAGCTTATAAACTCGAATTGCCCGAAACTTTTACTAAGTATTGGGAAACATAGGAGATTCTCCTTCAAAGTCCAACAAGGACATCTGTTATGTATCATTTTCTTCGCTTGCTAGATCGCAGTGACGCATAAGACCCCAAACCCTAAACCCTCTGTGCTTACCAGAAGGAGATGTGAAAAATCTGTCAAGTACAGAATTCAAAAGTCGAGTATGTAATGTACCGTGGTCGCCAGCATCCTCAGCAAGTGATAAACGAATTACTTGCAGAAGATCATAAGTTGGATGCGCAGGAGGAGGAATGGCGAACTTCACACCCTCGGAAACTGACTCCGAGTGCACCGTAGCCATGACCCGAAGTGGACACCGCCTGCTCCTCATCACGACAAATAAAACGATCACACCACAAGCCACTTTCAAAATTAGAAATAAGAAAGTACCGCAGGCACCAAATTCGCCAGTCCGCAAGGACCACAAGAATGGTCCACACGACAAAGGTCGAGCGAGCGAAGAATCAACCTGAAAGAAGATGATCCTGCAACCGAGAGAGTCGAAAGGTCGAAGATATGAGAATTGCGCAAACGGTATGACAGATTTCGAGGTGAGGAGGGAATCGAAGGGACGGCCCACATGCGCCAGCACGTTTTCAACGAGTGGGCGTGCAATAGCGCCATCAAACGCACAATCCAATTCAGACAAAGCCCTGCTCTTCTGGCTGGCGCGAAGCCAAACACAAGAAACACCCACTCACCCTCAATGTATGTACAGTACTACTGTACAGTACTGTACCTTACAAGGGCCTCTTTACACCAGAGGAGAGAAGTCATGGACAGCAATCTTTCTATTTCCTCTTTTTTCGCACATCTTTTACGTTTTTCCTTGTCTACTTTACGCATCCTGCCCTAAGCTTTCCCTGTGAATTGTGGATTGTGCTTTCGCTTCAAGTCTGAGAGCAAGTTCATGCTCGTTTTCAGATTATTCAGAACATTCGCGATTCCACTTCTCGTACACATGTGGATTTCTTCTAGGCGACAAGGAGTCTGAAGATTTGTGAGTTGTACGTCGTGCTTTCGTGCTCGTTTCCAGATTTTGAGCACTTACGTAAATACTTTTGTGCGCGGATTAGAATCCTGTTTTCTGTGCGAAGCAGCTGCCGGGAGTTTCAAACCATCGGAAATGGAGGTGAGCATGTGTGATTTTGTGGTCGTTTTCGTGATTTTTTCTTTTTGGATCAATCTTTTGTTGCATGTCAGCGACGCTGTGATTTCGATCGCTGCATGAAATCTGTCATTTTTTTTAATCGTGAAAGTGGGCTTTAGGGTTTCTGGGTCATGTTGCAACTTCGCTTGGGTTTTGGCAGACAACGGGTATGCCTGTCCAGGATGATGGTGGTGCGACTCTTGGAGCCGATTATAGCACTACTATTGGTAAGTCCATTGAGGTGGTGTTGAAGTATAAGGAGATGATGGTGCCTACGGAGGGTGGAGGAAGATGAGGCACAAGAGAGGCTCTCTGATGGGCATGAGCTGATGCACAACAAGGGGTCTTTGATTTTGAGATTTCCTAGGGAGGCAATATCGCCAGTGCAGCCTGTGAAGCTGGAGGCGGAGGTGGACAGGAAACCCCTGCTCAGCATGGTGAAGGTGAGCGTCAATCGTTTCTCTTAAACCCTAATGCAGCTATTGCATACTTCCAATTCAAATGATGGCTGAGATTGTGTGTGTGATTTCCATGCGCGCTTGGTTTTGAGTGATATGCAAGGCAATTGTCGTTTGCATTTTTCCAGCTCTAATGACGATTGAGATAGTTTGAAGCTACAGGTTTCAAGTTGATGAGGTGTTTCAGGTTATCAATGTTAGGTTCTTTTTTTCATGCATGTTCATTGAACTAAGTGCTAAGCATGTATGGTTGGCAGTTATTTTGAAATATACCTGGTGGTTTATTTTCACTCGCTGCTAAGCTCATGGACTTTGAACCTTCGGAGAATCTTCAAGTACAATTTGACGACCAGTTAGGTCCAACCACCACACAAATGCTTCACGATATTCATGCTTGGACCAGAGCCTTTCAGATGTCTCCCCAGGCACAAGCATTTGCATGTGGAGCTTATGGAGAACTTTTGGAAGCCCAATTTGTGACGAGCAGCAATTTGTCTGAAAAAGCATGCCTTCCCGACTTGCAGAGCACTGTGCAGGCTTTAGCTGGAGAGCATGCAAGTAGCCACTCTACAGCATCTCACGAAACCACTCAGCTTCGGGATGCCATGCATCTGGCATTGGCTCATGTACAGGAGCTGGATGAGCAATCTATAGGGCCTCGCACATGTCTGCCGTGGGGGCTCTGTGCGGTCCCTCACCGTGCAGGACGGGCCCCCAAGTCACTAGGCCTGCGCACATGCAGGGGGGTTTGCCCCAGCTGCGACGTCGCAGTTGCCCAGGCGGGCAGCAGCTCGCCCGGCAGCTGCTGGCGGGGTAAACTGACTCCCTCCCTCCCTGTGGGGTAAACTCCTCCGGCCGTGGATGTCAGCGCATGTGGTGGCGCTGGAGGAGAGAGGAAAAAATTCTCTCTATTGAGCGGACAATCATTGTGAGGTGTTTTTTGTTGGAGTGTGGAAGAGCTTGGAAGACCTTGGAGAGTTTGAACTTTGTCTCTAAATTTCTTGGTATGTAAATTTGTTTTTTTGGTTATTTTTTTTGCAAGTGGTAGTACATGTGGTGAGGAGTGTTTTTTGTTGTGTTAGAGATACATTTTGGGTTTGTATTTAGGTTTTTTCAAGGGTTTTTTCTTCTTAGGTTTTGAGTATCAAATTCTTGTGTGCAAACAATTTGAGAGGAGGTTGGAAGTGCATATGGAATCCACTTTTTGTGCTCAAGTGGTGCTCATATGGATGATGTTGTCTATGACAATGAGCAACTCTTTGAAGTACACATCTCAAGCTTGGGAGATTTTTAATTCTAATGGAGGGACTTCAATGGGGTTTCATTTTTTTTCCTTGTTGTTGTTGCTTAGCAAGAGGAAAAAATCACATGCTCCCCGTCTCTTTTGGATAGAGCCTCAACAAGCGACACATTGGAATTTTGTAGAGACAATAGTGTGGAGATCAAGCAATTAAATGCACCACAACAAATTCAAAAAGTGCCATAGAATGAGTTTTGGTGCATTTGAAAACTTGTTGACCATGTTGACACCATTCTTGAAAAGTAGGTGTGTAAATCAAGTGAGGCCACAAATGGAAATTAGAAAAATTGTGGCATGCGTGATTTATAGATTTGCACATGGTCATAGTCCAAAGCATATGGCGGATCGTTTTAAGATTGGGGCTTCAACTATTAGGAAGTATGTAGATATAGTTTGTGATATACTTACAGACAAAGACAAATTGTTTAGTCATTACATTAGTATTCCGACTAAAGACCGCCTTCACACCATCATATCCAACTTCCAAGACATAACAAGATTGCCAAACATTTGTAGAGCTATTGATGGGACTCACTTATCGTTAGCAGAGATTCCTAATAGAAGAATAACATTAGTTGCTAGTGACTTTTTTAATAGGAAAAAAATTCATTCTATTGTTCTACAAAAGGTATGTGATTCACAGAAGATTTTTTGGAATGTTTGTGCCGGCCAACCTGGAGGAGTACATGATGGTGGTCAATTTAAAGTCTCAAGTTTGTACAAAAGCTTGAAGAAACGGGAGATTCTTCAAGATCCGGTTGTTTTGGTGGAAGATGTCCGTTGTACTCCTTACTTGATTGGAGATGTTGCTTATCCCATCCAAACGTATTTGATGAAGAATTGGAAGGCTCCAAACGATTTGGAGAAGAAGCGATTTGACAATTCAATGAACTCTGGTAGAATGGTCATTGAACAAGCATTTGGAGTTTGAAGAATAGATGGAGGATATTGAAGCATTTCAATTCAAAAGTGGATAGGGCCGCTAGAGTCACTATGGCATGTTGCTGGCTTCACAATTATTGTGAGTTGCTGAACGAACTTGAGCCTCACGTGGCTAATGCACATTTGAGAGGAGATCTCCTAGTTGGATTCGGGAATATAAGGTTACCCATGACTAGGGATGGAGAAGCATCAAAACGTAAAGGAAAAAGATTGAGGAAAAAATTGTTTGCACAATGGGTCTTGGAAAACCCTAATGATGAATGAATGCTAATATATTACATATGCAATTTCTCAAATCTTTGAATGTAAGTGCATAGTATCATGTTGGGAAGAAGTCTTTTATTGAATGTAGTCAAATTTGTAACAAATCCAAATCAAATCCAATTAAATTCCTTACAAAATTGGAATTAAGATTCCAACAAATCAAATCTATAAAAGTAAACGGCTAAGGAGATGAAACATCTACTTAGAAGTCCCAGAAGCGTTGTTGGCCTTGAGCACTTCAGAGAAAATGGCCGCCATCTGTAGTTGGCCTTTCAACACATCTTGCCTATTATCCCTCTCACTATCAATCAACTTCTCCGTAATTTGCAACTTCATCTTCTCCACCTCTAGAATTCCCTTAGAAAAATTGTTGATTGCGGAAGCAATGGATTCTTCTCCCATAGCCAACTTCCTCTTCCTCTGATTCACTTGTCCCTCACATTCCGGTTGGTTAACCGCTTGGGTGCGTAGGGAGTGTGAAGAAGCAGTATTTGCAGTAGAGGGAGGAGGAGGAGGACTGGTGGGCAAAGTGCCCTGAACATCATCATCACTCAAAATCAATGACTCCGAATGTTGCAAACGAACTCCTTGATCTACACCATGAGGCACACTGTTGATCTTTGCAGTACCACCAAAAATATTATCGAAGATTTCATACCATGGTTTCTACGTAGAAGGTGGCGCTCCAGTCTCATCTTGCTTCACTTTCTCCTCCATGTACGTGAACCTCATCTTGTTCCACTTGTCACGCGTTTGTTGCCAAGTTTGTTGAGGCTCCTCTGGAAACTGTGTGTTGATTTGGCTCGCAAATGACTCCCAATTCGATTTCTTGAAGGCCTTGCGGTTGTACTTCAAATATTTCTCCTCACACAAGTCTACAAGAAACGTCAAAGTTGCCTCCGTCTACTCTTTTTTCAAATTTGAAGCACCACAAGCCCCTTGAGAACTATCACCTCCCTCATCGTGAAACATTAAAGATAATAACCCCCCCCCCTTGGAACCTCCATAATGTCACCCCAAAAATCAAAATCCTAACTCACTTAAGGAAGTTTATAAAATAAAGTCTCTTCATGGTCTGTGGCGCAGACGCTCTGTTGTTGGAGGGCCTTCAAAGGAGAGAGACGATCGGAGTTGCCTTGCGTTTTCCTTGTTTGACATATCTATCGTTGGCCACCCCGATGTTCACCTACGGGCCCTTCCCCTGTGGTAAACAATCTGTGAGGGTGCAGGTCACAAGGAATGTGAGGGCTGCAGCGTGAGGGCTGCTTTGGGCAAACCCGTGTTTGCGCGCCTTCATATCCGACGTCCCACGCCCCCCGTCTGCCTCATGTGCATAGCTCCCATCAGAAGCCACGCCGTACGGGCGCTAACTGATGGTGGGGATGCCACCCCAAACAACCAGGCCTCCTCGAGTTTGAGGAAGGGCTCCTTCCATTTGGGCCCTCCAGATGGTTGGACGGTTGAGAAGAGTTGGTGGGGTCTGGTTCGTTGCTTGGCTTGGTAATTTGGTTGCTTGGATGAGTTTTTGGATGCCCTGCCATCTGGTTTTGAGATGTCCTACTATGAACTGAATTGAACAAATTCATTCAATAAACTCTCTTGCTTGGTGGCCGCTAAATTTATTCTTGGCTAGCTGGACATGCTTGGATTGCTTGCAATGCTTATAATTTAATTAGGACACTAAGTTAAATCCAACCCACAAAGTAGTCTGAGGAGGATAGTTTTGGGTGGTTTTAGAGGGATAAAAGTAAAAAAAAGCCCCCTATTTTGAGCCATGTCTAGGGCATGTGTTAGATCCCACCTAATTAATTTGGGGTCTTTGATTGCAAATATGAATTCAAAATTTGCAAAAAATAAAATAATGTGAAAAATAAAATAAATTCAACAATTTTTCCAGGGTTTAAAATCCTACTTTTTCACCCTTTATGGGACGGGTTTAGCATCCCACAACATTCTCATGTGATGAGGATCACAATTTGATCATATTCAAAAGGATCCTCTTCTCCAATATCTCTCAAAAAATCTGTTGTGAATTTTTATAATACATTCCATCCTCAAATTGTCAATACCTTAACCCTAAATCCTTAATGTATATTAATAAATGCATTTGGCATACTTGATGTATCACATACATATCACTTAATATTTCATACGTAGTCATAATGATTTTAAGATGTTTCCTTAAATTATAAACTTTATCATCATTACGTTATTAATCCATGAATTTTCTATCTCTACTATGGTTTAGAAGATTTTTTCCAATGCTCTTGATTATTCTTGAATGTTCTTTTCTTCACATCTTAAGAGTACCTTTTCTTTGATTGATTCTTACTAAATTCCCTTGTACAATGTCAAATGTCCTCACTCTTTATATAGTTCTATTTTAATATAATTAAACCATACTCTCAAAGTATATTAATAATGGATGAGATAAAAATGCAAGATTAAAAATTTGAATAGTGCTATTCAATGGAGCCATTCAATTAATGAATTAAAAATGTGCATAAAATCACTATTCTTAGAATGTTACATTTCAATCCATCACAACAAATTTCATACATAGATTGTCAATATAGTATTCACTATCATTTAAAAATTGTAATGGAGTGGAATTCAAAAACTTAGTGGTGAATGCGATTATGTTTTTTCCGTTGTGTCAATTGTGAGTTTGTGACTAATGTTTGTGACTTCTATTTAAGGAGTTAGTGAAATTAATTAAACTTGACATTTACTTTTAAGTTCCATGTCTAAACAACCATCTACCTAAACACAACATTGTAATCATGAAAATTTGTGCCCATTCAAAATTGAATTACATGCACTTTGAACACTATTGTCCTAATGCCAAACCATCTTGATGGATTTTCTTTTACGCAAAGTATCGGTGAATTGCAATCATTCACCTAGTTATGATTAAAAAAATTTAGATTCAAATTTTTTCCAAGCCTAAGTGATTGCAATCATAGATACCATATGGATAAAATTTAAAATTAGGAACGTCCAACTTTTGTTCATATATGAAGTTAAATATATAATATTATTGTTTACATTGTATGAAAAAAAGATTCTCTTTATCTCATGAATGTTGGAATGATTGACCAAAAGAACTTAATGTACAATTTTGGAATTTTTTTTTATGTAATGTGCAATATTTCAACCTATGAAACTATTATCTCATTGGATTCTAACATAAAATTCTCTTTATCTCATGAATGTTGGAATGAATGTTACAACGTTGAAGACTACTTGTACAAAAGAAGCACACAAGGGTAAAATTGCCAAAGCTTTGTAGAAGTCAATGTCCAAATTGTGAGGGGTTGAATATATTTTTCAATGGAGTTATTGTCATTGAGTGCCACAATTGCTAGTATACAATGAAAAAAGAGGATCATAGTATTACACCAGACACTCATGAATGTGAGATTGACCAAGATGTGGAATTGTTCTTTAAGGATTTGAATATATATTAGGAAGGTGAATGCAAAATTTGTTTAATTTGAATTAATTGTTTGATGTTATTCATTTAATGAAGGTTCAATTATAGTGGTTTTAACTGCTATTTTATTATAGTTATTATATTTGCATATATTACATTCAACATGTGTATTATGTTTTCTAAATTTGCTTCAATCATATGTATGCATCATATATATGCTCAAAGTTTTATGATATATGTGTTTATGGCAATTTCAATGTACGTTAGTGAGTATGAATATGAATATGTTCTAAATTTTTTAAGAATGTTCAAAGCTTGTTAATTTACATGTGCCTAATGTCCCTAACCTCAAAAGTAGAGGGTACCCACATTAGTAAAATGTTAACTAATTTTTTTGAAAGTTCAATCTTATTTAAACATTAAAAAAAAATAGAAGTGAAACATTTAAAGTAAAAAAGATTGAATGTGCGTGCAGTATGAATTTAGTTCAAAAGTGTAAATGAACTCATTTCTAAAACCGTTGCAAACATTAATTGGTAATTGTCTAAAGACTTTAGGCAATACTGAAAGCTATTACCAAGAGCTATTAGGAATTGATGTTTCCTTAACATTTATTTACCTTCAATTCTAAATAGTATATATGTGTCATCTTCATTAAAAGACATCCATAAAGATGAATTTCAAATAAAATGCATAGATGTTTTTCAAATTGATTCACAGAATAAAACTTTATTCAATTCACTAAAATTACGATTTCAACACTTTCATTTCTGTAATTTTTTATGATTGGTTGAAATAGCAGTGAAGTGGTTTATTTGAGATTTTGTTTCGTAGAGGTGTCTTCAACTATTCTTGAATCCAATGAGATGATAGTTTCATAGGTTAAAATGTTGGACATTATGTAATTTTTTTTTTCAATGTTGTACACTCGGGGGGTGCACTCCCTATTTTTGTTTGTTCACGTGCAATCAAACGAAGGGTCATTATAATTGCCTTGGTCTTATATTTTTGACATGATTTGAAAATAAATTAGCATCATTGTAATGGGTGTGGAGTCTTTATAAATAATGAAGGATAGAATATATTATTGAGATTTAGGTATTTTTAAAATCTACAATATGCTTGTCAATATTTTTTTTAATTTGAAAAGTTTATAGGGCTAGTGCTCGCCAATATTAAAAAAAAAGTATGAAAAATTTGTAGGATTAGTGCTGGAGGTATGGTTCAGTGATAAATGTTATCAAAGTATCATATGCAGGATCCAATGGGCATTCATAACAAGCTAGTTTAGAGTGGGAAAGGAGGGTTTACAAAACCACGACACGTATTGTTAAAAGAGATGGATGAAATAGGTTAGTATGGATTAACAATGGTTTAGATGGGTGATGAAATTACACCTTTCGTGTGAGAGGTTTCAGATTGAGAGTGGGGTTTGAAGTTTTTGTACCAACATTCACATGCAAATTCTTGTGCATGTTTGTTGCTTTGTGGGCTTAGGGTTTCTTGCATCTACTTGCTTTCAGTAATCTGCATTACCTGGATTTAGGGTCTGCATTGATCAAAATGGGACTTCACGGCTTGAATGACCTGAGCGACGTTGGTGAGAGTAACGGTGGTTCAAGATTTCAAGAATTGAGTTACGGGAATGGCTTCTATCCTCCTAGAGAGGGTGACGTTGTGGACATTGGAAGCAGATGATTCGCAACCAGAGTATTTCGGGAAGGTGGACATAGGGGATGTTTTTACATTCAAGGCAATGCGGTTCACATTGGAAAGCAATGACATTTTGGAGTGGTCTTTTGATTTTTGGAATGTAGAAGACAAACATCACGTGAGGAAGAAGTTGAAGCGGTTAAATGGGTTCTCCATGGTTGTTCATGTGATTCCGATTGCCCAGACAATGTAGAGGATCCCCTGATATTGTGAGAGAGCTGGACGGACGTCAGCTGCTCGCCTTGTAGATCATTGAGCCCATGGTCGTATTCCTCCTCATCTTCATCCGACGACAAATATACAGGATCCCCATGAGACGGACCAGCTTGAGAAGATGGTTCACCTTGGGAAGGCTGAGACATTGGCAAATCCCATGCCCACTTTCTCTTCCTCTTTGAAGTTGCGGGTGTTGCAAGACCTCCACCCTTCCGAGGGTGCACTTCTTGAACCATACCATAACTTATACCATAACTTATGAAGACTTAAAGACATGAAGATTTGAAGATTTGAAGATTTGAAGAGGAATGTTTTGGGGTTCTTTTTATATGTATGTGTGGATGTGGCTTTATTATTCCTAGCCGGATTTGGAGGCTCATTGTTATTTTATTTCATTTTTGCTTTGTAAACATTGTTGCAGGCAATCAAGGTTAAACCATGACTCAACCTCATTTATTGTCGTGGTGACAAAGTGGGATTGATCACCCACTCGGTCGAGACTTGCTCTGTTCTCATAGTTTGGAGTTTTGGCCAGCAAACCGTGAATTTGAAGTTTAGGATCCCATCATTCGGATGACAGCTCGTATCTGTTGTCTCGTTTTACTTGTCCTATATCCCGTGGTTTCTTATTCCTACCTTAAACCTTACATCCGTTTAGAGCCAATAACATGATAGGCCAACGGAAGATTGATTGAAGGTAGAAGATGTCGCGTGCATAGTTAGCACGTAAGTATCTTTAACACAAAAATGTGGTAAGATGACACGAGTTATCGTCCCAGGAGATTCTATTATGTTGCTATGAGTTCAAATTATCCGGATTATCTCAAAAACATCCAAGGGGGGACACAAAACCACTTTCCCCACTTCCGGAACTAACTTCTTTCTGGATTTGATCCGGATCCGTCCACTTCCGGAATCCGGTTTTACTACTCTTCGGTTTGTTATACCCCTATTTTATCTTTAGGGGGTCCACTTTTGTTCTTTAAAGGGGCAAGGACTCCACTACTTATAAATCGCACACTCTAACTTTTCTAAAACAATACAAGACAATCAACAAATCTCAATGTTGCGACGAAATAGGTTTCCGTCTCCTCACGACTTTCCAGATGGTCTATCCGGGAAGCAAGTCACGCAGAATCCGATCACTCCTCTCCACTACAACGACGGATACACACTATCCGAATTCCACACAAGGGGAAATCTACTAGGAATTAATCTAACACTACAGTTGGCAGATCTTCCGGTAAGTGGGGGTTTTCCCCCTGGCGGCCGCTTAACTCCGCACGGGACCACTCTTAGTCCTGGAACCTCACCTTCACCACTCCAATCGGATTACCTTTTCAGTATTTTAAAGACTCTAATGCACAAGTCTTCCAGATCAGATCTAACTCCGTCACAAATCCTCACTCACTCTGAAATCTAAGCAATATGAATCCGGATTCCTCCTTCCCGGTTCCTCCTCACACCTTACAAACACGCAATCACACAACCCAAGCCCTCCGTACAACATATAGAGCTTGAAAAGTCCACTCAGTGGCTTAGATTAAAGTAAGGAAATGAAATACAACTTTGAAAATGCATAAGGATGGAATGAATGGGCAACAGACTTATCCACCATTTAAAAACTAAAAGCAAAAAGCAAAAAGGGCTCCCAAAATCAGGGCAACCAACCACTGACGCATCCGAGATATCCAGAACGCCAATGCAAGTCATCTCTAGAAATTTGGAAATGGGCCCATATATGGAAAATCCCTTCCGGAAAAATACAAAATCCGTAAAACTACTGTTAAACTTCCTATCTACCTCCCGCGGTGCGTCTTCTTTGAACTGTTGTCACTTTGATTCGCAGCTCCCTTTGGACTTGGCTTGACAGGAGTCAATTGGACTGCCGCTCGAGTCTGAATCTTCCTTGGAATGGGCGGAAGGTCTTCATCCGTTTCTGTCTCCAACATGGATCCGGATTCAAAGTCCTCTTTTTTCGACTCCACTATCTCATTGACCTCCTCCAACTCGTCAAGGTCGATGGAGGCCTCACTCTCCTTTGGTGTCTTTGCTTCCGGTGCATCCTCTTCCTGCATGTGATGGAAATCCTGTGGATTGGTCCGGGCCGGATTGGCCACTACTCCCATCCGCTCGAGGTGGTTATTCTGCAGGGTTGACTGAGTCGGGTTTACGAACTCTGATGTTCCGATTTGTGCCTAAGCTAAGGTTTCCACCTAAGCCGGAAGACTCTGCTCCTGAACCGGAACCTTCGCAGTGATACTTTGTTGAGCCAGCCACCCCTCCGAAACTTTGTTTGGCTTTAGCAACGACCCTAGTCCTTCCAGTTGCGAACGGATGGAACTCTCATCTAACGGCTTCAGCGGAGTTTGAAGGTACGGATTGGTGGACAGATCCGGAAAAGACGAGAAGTTCATTGCCTGTTCCGGATCAACTCAACCCACCAATGACTGCATCTCCTTCAGAACCCTCTCCATCCTTGCTTGGAAGTCCATGAGGATCATGACTACCTTCGACCCGGTTACGTACCCATCCATCACCAACTGTACATCGTACAGAGTCGCCTTATTTATCAGGTCAATTGGTTGTGTCACAAGCGACCGTAGGCTTCGGACCACGTGAAGGGCGTCCTTCTCATTCCGTCTCGCTAAGGAACATTCCCCTTCCGCCCAACTGATCTGAGCTTGAAACTTGTCCCGGGCCTTCTCCAAGTTCCGGATCCGCTCATCTTTCTAGCGGATCACTTCTGGATCCGGTCTCTGTTTGATTTTGTCCATAATCTCTTTGGGTGGAACCTTCAATTCTTCGACAATCTCCCGGATGAAACCGATTGTCCTCTCGTGTAGGAGTCGCGCCTGTCCCATCCACTAGACTCCGACGTCAAAGAACTCCTGGCCAAATGGCCTCTCCTCATTTGGAACCAGATTTGGCTCCACCGGATCTACCTCAGGTTGCTTCCCCCTTAAATCCGGATCCGTCGACTTCCTCTTGGTTCCTCTCTGCTTGATTTGGTCTTCTTCCGGTTCCTCCTCTTCCGATTCCGATTCCGGAACCTCCTCTTGGATCTCGTTCATCAATCCGTATTTCAGGATCTCACATCCGGTGTTGTAGATGAGGATTTTGTTCGACGTCAGCACATCTCCGTGGTAGTACAGATGGAACAGGTACAAGCATATGGGGCTATACTTGGTCTTGGCGACGTGGTCCGCTAACTTCGTGACGACCGCTCCAATCACCCTCCCCCAGTTCACAACTCTCTCTTCCAAGGCTCCAAAGATAGTGTTCGCCACCGTAACTGTGACCTGGCTAGGCTTTTCCGGATAAAGGATTGGGATCATGAACTCCAGGACCCGCCTATGCCTCTCGTTGATGCAGTCAGCGATCGCATACCCCTCCTTCGTGTGAGGTGGATTCCGGAATTTACCCGTCGCGTACTTATCCGCCTTTGAAGCCAAGCCGTCCTCAAACTTCCGGAACTGGTACACTTCCGCCTAGATGTCTTCCGTCCACCCCTTCCTCTATCCTCTCACGGTCAACTCATACTGATTTGTTGTTCCGTCAATCAGCTCATGAATCAGTTCGTTGCTCTTCAAATTCCACGGCCTCTCCAAAAGCCCTACACATCCCATCCCTCTGAGATCTTCTTCTAACTCCTGACGGATCGCTGGGTCGCTCGGTATGGCCGGACAGACCATCTGGGCGACGACCGACACCCTAGCGGATTTGTAAATACTATTTTCCGCCATTGGAATCCGAAAAACTACACCCTAATCCGGCCTCACCCCTCTCTATCCGTAAACAAACTCTCACCACACTTTCTCTTAGCTATCTACGCGAAAAAAGAGTTTAGGAAACTCGGAAGTGAAGAGAAATAGGGTGGTGGTGGCCCTTAAATACACATTGCGCCACCATAAGTTCTCAGATTAGAACTGGATTAGGGTTCCATTCACGAGACGCGTCCCCTAGCCTCGTAGGCCGGATCCCTAGACCATAGGTGGCGGCGTTCCGGTCCATTTTCGGATACCGTACCGTAACCCGATCGGAAGCCTATTTCTGGAAGAAGCCATATTCCAAACTTAAGCCTTTCTGGAGTAAAATCATCGTTTCTTAAACACAAATTTGAAAATTTTCTAATCTATTACATCTATTCTACTCTATCTACACGGAAATTGAGTTTCCGTGTTGTGACAGAAGATTGAAGACAGAAGACAAAAGATAATACCAAACCGACGACATCAAGTCACAGCCAAATACTCCGTGTGTTTCCAAAGTGCGCTCCTCTCTACTCGACACCGGGTAGATAAACATAGAAGTAGAGAACGGAGAGGAAAAGAGAAATCTAGATCTGACATCCACAATGTAGAACCGGATTGGAGTGATTCTGATCACTCAAAGAGAATAGAGCCTATTCGACATGTGGTAGAGTCAGAAAAGGGGTAGGATACTATCCAATCCCCATTAATATCAGTCAGGAAGTACGGAAGAACCTAGACAAATCTATAGAACTTCTGAAACCTATACAACGAAAGGTCACATTTGATGATGTTCTAATTTTCATAATCCTAGAGCTCCAAGTGCTAACTTGAGGGCTCACAGATGTATGCATGATTGATCCACCATTCATAATACTCCAATTTTCATTTATCCGATGCTTTTAGGAAAAAGCATGCCAAAAGGTCAACATTGGAGCTAATCATCCGCGACAAATCCAGTACCAAATAATTTCCCCCTCATGTGAAAATTAACAAGGAGTTACTAATTTTAGCCTCCTTATGCATAATGCAATTGGAGATTTGGTTTTACCCGTAGCTTTAGAAAACGTCTTAGAGGTTCTTCCAAAAGTTTTGGAATTTTACAAAACTCCACAATGACTCCATGAAAAGTCAATCGCCTTTGAAAGTGATGGCAATTTTATAGAAATTACCCAGAGTGTGGTAAAATCTCACTAAAAATTATATTAGAGCTTTGTGTGCCGAGGAACCGACCTGTCAAGTTTGAAGACTTTCTACTGGTCAGAAGTACTAGAATTGGCGACGACATCGAATTTAACAAGAATTTACAATATGACGGTGGATTGACTGGCAAATCAAGAACTTACGGTGTTTGAATGTCGCAAATAAGGAGTCTTTCCTTGCTCTCATGAACCTTCCAAACAACTCTAGGCCTTTAGCTAGTTAGTTTCTTTGAAAATTGCAACGTCTAATAGTTGGGATTTTGACTTTTCTTTGGAATTACCGTTAGTAGGTTTTACAAGTATTTATAGCCTGAAGGAAGAAGATAGGGGGTCCCTTAGACTAATTGGGGTCTTTTGAACGCAATGGCACAATTGGTTTTCAATTTCAAGTTGTTCTCAAGTAGATAGGAAGAATTCAGCTGTACGTTTGATTTTTTTAGAGTAATTAGTGATAATTGAGGATTAATTTGCAAAATATCTTGGTAGAAATTGAAGATTGGATTTAGTTAAGATTCCAAATCTTTCCTTTAAAAACCAATTTGGATTAAACTAAGAATACTTGGAAATATCCTAAGGTTATTCACAAGTTAACTCAAGGTCGATTACGTTAATTTCCTAAATATCTTTGGAAAAAATCTTAGATTTTGTTGGGACAAGATTTCCTTGCTAATTAAAGCTTGTTCTAGAAAACTCTTAAGATTAAACAAAGATTATTTAACAAATATCTTAGGGTAGATTAGGTTTAGCTTTAGATTAGTTCTGAGTAAAAGACATAATATCTATTAGTAAATTGAGGTGGTGGGGCCTTCTAACAAGTATATAAGGCCTTCCTCCAAAGTTTGCTGAGACCCCAAAAAACTATTTTCTGATTATCATTACTCTGCTGGAGTGTAGAAGACCCATACTTCAATTTGCTTGACCAACTTTGTCGGAATTGTTTATCGAGGCCAAGATACAACCAATTTTTGATCACTTTGCTTTCTTTTAGTGGAAGATTTGGTTAGAGGATGTAGGGTTTCCTTTACAACCAACAAACTACACTAAAAACATATTATTGGGAGGTTTAGTCCCCCAACAATTGATGTTTTTGATAAGATACTAATTATTCGTGATTGTAATAGAATTTGAGTTAGAACCTTAAGGCGGTGAAGCTTGACTTCGCCAAAAGATTCTAATTACAAATCCCAACCAACACTTTGTTGTATAACAAAAGTTGGTTTGATTAACTCCTAATTTTTGGTTTAAATACTTTCATGTGTACATCATTCAAGGATTAAGATACTTTCAGACAAACTGAGACCGTTGTACGTGAGTTTAGCCCATAATTGCCCCCACACGGCAAAGCTTTGACCTCGAACAAAACAAGTTATCTTAGAGACTTGGAAAGGAAATTAGCAATTGCCAAAGTCTTGGTTGGGCAAATGCTATTTAAACCCAACACTAACACCAAGATTGGGCCTTTCCGTTTCATTTGAGATTGCATTATCCACCTTGTTGTTCTAAGTTGCTAATGTAATGTGTTTTAGTCTTAACCCTTGCTAGTTGAGATTGATAGTTTAGCCTCTACTAGAATTAGTTTGCTTAGAAAAAATTCCCCTAAAAAAAAATCCAAAACTTTAGTTAGATTTGCTTACTAGTTATTATTCCAAAAACCTAAACAAAAAGTAGTTAGATTTGCTTGCTAGTTATTATTCCAAAAACCCAAACAAAACGTAGTTAGATTTGTTTGCTAGTTATCATCCCCCAAATAACCAAAATCTTAGTTAGACTTATTTCGCCAGTATAGTTGTTGTAGCACAAGAAAATAGAATCCCTCCAGTAGACGTTCTAAAGTATTTAAAACGCCTTTAAGATGACTCGTGTATCGTTCCCACAGAGATTGATTAATTTCTATAGTGATGACCGGAACAGGATGCGGAAGTTTACCACAACCACAAGTAAACCGGATTCTAAACCAGAAAGCTAAAGATACCTACGTGCTTAGTTTCCATCTGGTCGGACTATCCTACAGTAGTCCTTGTCCGCACAACAACAACAAGGAAGGGTCCTAAACAATATACCACTCTCTTGTTCAATGATAACACTTTGATTCCTAAGAGACAGAACCGGAAACTAGAAGGAGTGTTGTTATCCTGTGCCTCTTCTAAATTCCGCTTTTGGATCCTCAAACTACTAACTGGATACGAAGTTTAGCCTCTCTAACAGAGGGTTCCGCAAATTGCAATTAAGGAAGGTTGCGTGAATTCCTACCCTTCAAGTTTTAAAGTGTCAGAAGCTCCACTCAAAAAAAAAAAAAAAGACATAAAAGAATGGGACTTCAGTTTCTCCTCACAACTAATCCAGGAACTAATCCAGTCATAGAAGGTCACACAAGAAACCCTTACAATCCCCACATCACTACAACGACAGATTTTCCCGACCCAAGTCCCTAACTGGAGACGCTACTCCCGGAAACTGGATACAGAGAACATCCGGGGACTTCTTGTCTTCTCCAAAACCTGCAAACACAGCTACCCGCACTAAACAATGGTTCTAGCATTGCCGGCATACCAACCCAGAGTTGAGACTTTTCAGACCAACACTTAGGAAGTGGAAATCAGAATACTTTGCAATGGAAAATGAAAAGAACACAAGTGGAAAACTTGTTCAGTCTTGCCTGGCCTAAGATTGAAGCTAACTTCAATCCCACTAAATACTAAACACAAGGAAAAACCTAAAGGTCTCCTGAAAATCCTAAACTAAGGATCAGAGAATGACACGCGTCATTCCCTATCCACTAACAATTGACTTTACTAACTTGCGGCGGATTCTGGAAAAAATAGATCTCAGATCCAAAAAATCCGGATCTGACTGTCCAGGTTCATCCGATCGGAAAGCTACTAGGAAACTGCTTTCTACCAACTGCTTTTCCTACTTTTTTAGCCGCTTGGTTGGCGTTGGTATGGCCTTCGTGGTGCCCTTCCTTGTTGGCTGCTTTCTACTTGCTGAGGGCTTAGGGACGCTTGGCGCCTTACCCTTGGAAGGGGTCGGTCCCTTTTCTTTACCTTTCCCTGGTGTAGGTTCCGGTTCCGGTTCCGAATCTTCTTCTTCATGTCCAGACTCATCGCTTGAGTCGGACTCACTGGCCTCCTTCTCAGTGGTCTCTGGAGACTCATCCTCCTTTGAATATACATCAATAGGTGGAGATGGCTCCTGACCTCTCTTTGGAGTAGACTTACGCTTTGCCGAAGTCCCTTTGGGAGACAACCCGGATGGTACACTCTGTGGGGTTCTTCCTTCCGGTTTTTGACTTGGACTGCGGATCTGGGATCCGGATGAAAACCCTTTTTCCGGTCTGTGATGGTGTCCGCAACTTCGATCGGCTGCTCGGTGTAGTCTTCTCCTCCATTTCTCCTTTGCCCTTCCGGTCAGCAAAACTTGGTGAGGCATGTGACTTACCCGGTACCAATTTCTCTAGCTTGTAACTGGATTCCAACATAACTTCCCGTAACTCAAAGAGAGTTTTCTCCATCTTCTCAAGATAATCTATCAAGACTGATACGATCTTGGGTCCTATCTGAGATCCCTCTTTCAAGACTCCGGCATCAAAGAGATTGGCCTTATTAACCATATCCCCCGGATGTCCTAGGAATCTCCGGATCCACTTAAGGGTGTCCGCGGATTCAGTTGAGACTCTCCTACTGTCATCTTCCGCCTTCTTCCCTAACTTCTCCTTGAGATCCTTAACCTGACCGGATAGACTAACTATCCGGTCCTCCGACTTCCGGGTCATCTCTCTTTCCCTCATCACTTGATCCCGGATGCCTTTCAACTCCTCAATGACAACCCCGAGAGGGTCATCCTTCTTCGCCTATACCAGATCCTTACTGGTTCCCTCTCCTATTTCCTTCTTTACTCTCTTTCGGGCAACCTCAGGTTCCGGTTCTGACTCCTCTCGTGATGCTTCCTTTTCCACTTCCAGTTCGGGTTCCGGACTAATCTCATACAACATCATGACCTCTACTTTCTTATACATGGTACTCTCTTTCCCTCTCAGTAGTTCATTATGCTCATAGAGATGGAAGAGGAAGGGAGAGAGAGTTGATGGCTTTTATTTACCTACTACCGCCACCATCCTGTTCACTACATCTCTCATTACTAACCGTCCCCCATGACACCTTCCGGTCTTCGGTTAAGGCCCCAAAGATTGTATTAGCCAAGGTCACTGTGATCCTGGTTGGTCTGTCCGGATTCAAAAGCGGAACTAAAAATTCTAACACTCTCCTATGCCTCAGATTCGAACAGTCCGTTACTGCAAATCCGTCCTTGGGATTGACAGGGTTGTAGAACTTACCATTCGCAAATTTGTCCGACCTTGCTGCCATGCCTTCTCCTTCCTTCGAAAACTCGTACACCTCTCTCCACACCTCGGAATCCATCCGGTTGGCAGAGCTCGGATCGTCTTGTGCCACTCGCTTGACTGGTCCGCAAGCAACTCCAACACCATCTCCTCGTTTCTCAAACTTCAGGGCTTCTTCATCAAACCCTCACACCCGATTTGGATCAGATCCTCTTTCAAAAGTGCTCTCTCATTTGTGCTTGCAGGTAACCCTGGCGTAACTGACCGGAAAGCGACCAAGAGTGGTTCATCGCTAACTTTGACCTTCACCATGGTGCTTCAAGATCTAAACTAGGTATTCAGACTTTCGCCCAAGAAAATGACAGTCACTCACGGCTCCCTCTCGCTCGAGATAGCTCCCTCACACCACTGCTCCTTGCCCAAGAAGATGGCAGTCGGACTTCCGACCCCCAGTAATCGGAATCGCAAAACACTTAACACTCTTCAGATAAGCTCCTCAATCACTAAGAAACACTCTCAAAAGACAGAATACACCGGATAGGAAAGAGAGGATGATTAGGGTTTGAACAGGACCCTTTTTCTTTGTTTCCCCGTCCGATTTTCCCTACCGTTAAAAGTAACCGTTCTCCTCCTTATTCGGAAAGTGTTTTTGTTCAACGGTCCTCCGCATCTTCCGGTAGTGTTCGTTGGTTGCCGGTTAAGATTTCCGATACTAGTTTGGCCATACCCGGATACCTGAGAATCATGTTTAGGATTTCTCATTGGTTTCCGGTTTCCGGTCTAAGACAGAAATAATCAAGATCCGTCTTAACCATTTTATCTCATTAAAGAGATACTATGGTTGCTTAATCTATGAATCTAATAAATTGGATAATTCTACCCTATAAACAAAAAAAAAATATAGAATTAAACTGTCTTTAACTTAAATCTATTACAAAGTAATAGATTTTGGTATTCCGGGTTCCCACAATAGTCCAAATTAGTTTGATCAAATTAGGCACCCAAAATCAATACTGAGAAGGTCCAGGTCGAGTGAGTGATTGGGTGGGGCAAGTGACTAGGCGGGACGAGTGACCAATCGGGGTGAGTGACTGGGCAGGGTTGAAAGACTGAGAGGGCCCGGTCGAGGGAGTGACTGGGCGGGGTTGTGACTAAGCAAGGTCGAGAGACTAAAAGGATCCGGTCGGGGAAGTGACAGGGTGGGGTCATGACTGAGAGGGGTGAGAGACTGAGAGGGTCCAGGTTAAGGAATGATTGGGCAGGTTGATAGACTACGAGGGTCCAGTTGGGGTCATCAAAATGGATGATGCTATTTTGCGTGCGTAGAGCGGTGAGCGGTGAGCGTAGGGTCGTGAGCGTAGAGTATAAAAAGTTTGATAATTTCTTGAAATGGGCAATTAGAATGAAAGTTTAGGAAAAAATTTAGGGTTTAGAATTTTTAAATTAGTATTAATGATAGACCTATGACCGTAGAATATTTTGCAGAATTTTTCTACGTAAAAGGTGTAAGGTGGTCAAATATGTAATTTAAGGTCGAGGAAAGATGCAAGTTTCGAGATGAAGGATCTATAACCGTGGAATCTAGGGATACAAATGATTAAAAGATATAATTTATGTAGTTGTGAATGTAAGCGCTATGGAAACAAGAAACGGTGGATATTGTGAGGGACGAAAGAGATTTTTTTGCAAGAGAGGTGTTCAAGAGAGTTCTAGAGAAGGAAAGAGGCAATAAGAGAGTTCAAGAGAGGGACAATTGGTACGGAGGATTTACAGAATTTGAGAGATGGTGGCCCAAGGTTAGATCAAAGAGGGTCAAGGCATCAAATAGGGAAAGCAAAGGAAATAAGCGAGGGTTATGTAGACATTTTCTTTGGAGGCAAAGATTGGAAGTGGAGAAGTTAAGGGTTAATTGCAGGGTTGTCATAACGGGCGAGTTAGGGTCATCGGACGTCCCGGACGGACAGGCAAACCGGACCGGACGGACGGACTGTCCGGACCAACTGGACGGCCTCAATTTCTCAAAGTTGTGGAATTTTTTTCAATGACACGTCAGCTTGGACAGCTGGATCCAGTGGCGGGGACTTCTTCAGTCAGGGCGCGGACGTTAGGGCGGAGACTTCTTCAGTCAGGGCGCGGACTTCGGCGCGTGAGGGCGCGGACTCCTTCAAGCAAGGCGGGGACATCAGTGTGAGCGTCAGGGCGCGGACTCCTTCATTCAGGGCGCGGACTTCAGCGCTTCAGGGCGCGGACTCATCGAATCAGGGCGGGGACTTCAGTGTGAGCGTCAGGGCGCGGACTCCTTCAAGCAGAGCGCGGACTTCGGCTAGCAGGGCGCGGACTCTTCAAAGCAGGGCGGCGACTTCTGTGTGACAGTCAGGGCGCGGACTCCTTCAGTCAGGGTGCGGACTTCAGCGCGTCAAGGCGCGGACTCCTTCAAGAAGGGCGGGGACTTCACTGTGACAGTCAGGGCGCGGACTCCTTCAGTCAGGGCGCGGACGGGCAATGGTGGATTAAATTTATGTGTTCTAATATATATATATATATATATATGTATAAAAAAAATTCGGAACAAATAGGAGACCCCACTGCATTAAAAAGAACCAGTAACTGGAATGTATTTTACATGATTTCCCCACCAAGGTTTCTAGGAGGCCCATCAAATACAAAATACACAAAAAAAATACAGGTAGGCTGCAATGTTTGTGATAATCAAAATAGTTTATAAAATTAATGCATTGCAAAGTACAATATCAATACAATGAATCTATACTTCCAAAATACGCTCACTTTCTCTGTTTCTCATAGGTTATCCAAAACATTTTTTTGGCTTCTTGTCTATATTTCTTCCAATTGCTACAATTGTCTTCAACTCTTAAAGATCCGAGATCTACCATCGATGCAACTCAATAACCTCAATTATTCAAACGACTCGACCTACGAACTTCTTAGGCACTTGGATTCGCTGCATTAGCATCTCGAACAACAACATCATCATCCTCTGGTGCCTCGTCATTGGCATCTTCATTGCTGTCATATTCATCTTCTGCTTCACCACTGTCGGTGGTCCAATGTTCCTCAACTTCCGAGTTTTCATTTCGAAGCTCTATAGTTGTTTGGCCATGAGTACGTTTGCGCTTCAACCTCTTGTGTCGTTGTGCGTTGGGGTCTTCTGCATCAGAATTTATAGTAGACCCACCTGGAATTGTTCGAACAACAAATGCCGGAGTTGACCGGCTAGGTCCTGGTACGTATGTACTTAGGAACGGTTCTATCACCCTATTTGGATCTCTTGCTCCAATTTCGAGGGGTGAACGATTAGCATGCCTTGGCGATGATGCTTCTCCAATATGCAGATCTTCTGTTCGTCCTCGGCCTGTACTCCCTCCACGGCCTGCAGCTCTACCATGGCCTCTCGTCTGTCCACGGGCTTGTTGATATTGACCTACTTCATGATGAACGGAGGGCCGAGGGGCCACAGGTGGTCTACCACGTGAAACTCTTTGCAGAGTCAAATCAACATTTCCCACTGAGCCTAATCCTTCTTGAGAAGGTCTTTGGATGGCATTGGAAATTGTTTCTGAAGATGGATCTAGGGAATGTGGCACTTGTGTACCATGTTCAGAAATAGTAGGATGGCCCGCAACTGGAGCCGGTACAGGGGCAATGTCTTTGGGTGGTTCTACAAAAGCGAAAACATCATCATGGTCCACATGCTCTGGATCAAAAGGCCTTCTCATGTTACCAGCCGGTTGATTTCTTGCAAAAGGGCGTGGCACTCTTGCATTTCTAACGTTTCTATCATGCTGTCTTTCTAGAGCTCTAATGTTACGAGTTGCTGGTTCCACTCCCGTAGGGCGTGTATTGCCATCTCAATTGTGAGAAGATCCTCCATGATTTGGATTCGCATTCCTCCCCCTGTTTCTCTCGTCATTTTCATGTCCACCACCATTTCCATTTCCACCGCCATTTCCGCCGCCATTTCTTGGAGGGAGGTTGTCATCATCGTCGTTGTTGTTGTGGGAAATACCATCATCAACGTTATCGTCATTTGGATTGTTGGTCTCCAAAGAAGACGACAAAGCTGGGATTTCTACAACCCCTTCATTTTGAGGAAGTGGAGGTGAAAGACTACGACGAGGATTTGGTGGTGGTGGTCCCCTACGACCACGAAGGAGTTCCTCCTCTCCATCATCAGCATCTCCATAGTAGTTCCGCGCTTCTTCGAGGTGATCGACTCCTTGCCTCCAAAGATCTGGGTTTGCCGGATACTCTTGAGCTCCTCGGTTGGCTTCCCCATCAACCTCTTCTTCTTCCTCTGATTGCAGTGCGTCAAATTCCCGATTGCGTTCATTCACCGGGATCGGTCCAAGGGCATCTGGATCAGAATCCTCTGAGTACATATTCGCATCATACCAACGAACTGGATCGGCTCCTGGTCGTTGGCGAAGTACACGGCTATTGGTATAAATATATACCAGGGACTCTGCCTTTTCAGGGGCCAATTGATTTCGGATCTTATTGTGAACAAAAGAATACATACTCCAATTCCTTTCACAGGAGCTGGCGGAACACGTGAGGGATAAAACACGCACGGCAATTTTCGAAAGAGCCCGATTTCCAACCCTGTGCCACCATTGGTGGGGAAGCATTTGTGTTGCACGGATGTTGGGTGTCTCAGCTGGACTGTAGGGTCCAATACCCTCCTCGAATTCTGTTAATTCCGCCATCACATCATCAAAATTGACACCCAAGTTCCCCATCATGTTGCGGATGACTCTGTACAATGCACGTAGGGCAGTTTGATCTTCCCTGAGCGCCACGTTATCCAAGAGGTATGGATTCAAAAGGGCCGCTGCGTAGTGTGTATCTTCAAAAACCATGTGCCATCTTGCACTGAAAGATTCTTCCAAAATGACTGCTATGTCATCACGTAAGCTGAAAGGTGGTTCTCTTAAAGAAAACACATGCCCTCGCAAATTGTGCATTACGAGCTACGCCCGACCCATGGCTGGTTCTCGTCCATCAAACACATGCAAAGCCTTCAATACGTCTTCAGTCATGTACACGTAATTCACACACCGTTGCTAGAAAGCCACATCTTCAATGGTTCTTTTGACATTACGTGAAGCAGTAGCTGCTTGCGGTCCATTTTGTTCATTTCTTAGGGTATCAAAGAAATTTAGAACACGTGGGTGGTTATTCAACCGCTCCAAGACTCCTCTGAGTTTCACCAATCGCTGCAACATGAGGAAATTACAAGCGAAGCGGGTTTCGCTAGGCACTACGAGTTGCAGATTCGGACTCAACTCGCGGAAAACCGACATGGTCGCATGATGGTTTCGAATGTATTGGCACAATCTTTTTGCCCTGGCAATTAAATCGGAAAATTCTTGGACTTTGGCCCAGTCTTCCAACATGAGATCTAGTGCATGTGCCATGCAGCCTTGCGCAAAAATATGCGGGTATGTGTTAGTGATGTCCTTCAATGCACCAAGCATGTTTGCTGCATTATCTGTGCACACTTGTGTTATATATTTGGGACCCACCTTCTCAATGTACACGTTCATTTGGTCCGATGTGTAGCGCATGGTTTTCTTTTGCGAGGTAGTATCAATTGATCCCAAAAATACATCACCTGTGGGGCATGACATCATCACATTCATGAGGGGTCTCCGATTGACATCATCCCAACCATCGGTGCATATCGACACCCCGTAGTGCTTGACAGCAAATCCAACCTTCTCTTGAATCTGCTTCTCAATTTGCAACCTCCTTGGTTCAATCAAATTAGTCCTAAATTGATGGTAAGAAGGTGGACTGTATTCAAACTTCGCCACTGAGGTTGCCCTCACCGCTTCAATGAAGGCTGGATGCCTTGCCACATTAAATGGCACATTCGCTTCATAGAAAAAACTTGCCCACTTCTCATCCAACTCCTTCCTCTTTGCAATGTTGAATGCGTCCGCCATGTGTTGTTGACGTAATGATCCAGATCTCGTAGAATTGGATCCAGCAAGACTATTTGACGTTTGTAGAATATCAATTCCTTCTAAAACGTTTGCCCCTTCTTCCGCTCTTCCACCATTGATCCCACCCGTCACCTCATTTTCAATGGCTTCACTTGAACTTGCAAGAGGAGTTGCTCTAGATGGCGCACTTTGAATTGGTTCTCCTTCATACATGTCCCCGACATCGATTTGTAGCGGGACAAATCCTGCACAATTGGCAAATCTATGTCGCACTAGATGAGGCATACTTCGACAAATTGACCTCTCCGATTTGGAGCCATATCCAAAGTGTGCAAAAGCACGCTCACGTTTGTAACTGAAGGTCCCAGCACAGAAAACACAAGTCACTTTAACCCCATTCTCCGTAAACTGAAGCCACGGCTCCCATTCCTTGGTCTGCTTTCTTTGACTTGCCATTGCGTTCAACGATCCAAGGATATTTTCTTCCGTCTTCCTCCTCCTTTATATTGAAGTTAAAAGGATCCAAGATATACCAAACACAATATCAGTAACAGCAATTAGCGCTACTCCACTGCTTGAACTGATTTTGACATTACCTCAGCAGCAAACTAGGGCCATCTACCACCCAAGTAGACTCACAAGGAGCTCAAAATGAATTGAAGTCCAAGAAATAGAGGCCAGGTGATAAATGTGGGGAATGCTGGGTCTTCCTTTCCTTTATATACTTAGCGGTTTAGGGGGCGCGGACGTCTTCATCACCAAAGTATAGGGCGCGGACTTGAAGTCAGGGCGGGGACTCTAAGTCAGGGCGGGGACTCTAGGGCGGGGACTCGAAGGCAGGGCGGAGACTTGAAGGCAGGGCGGAGACTTGAAGGCAGGGCGCGGACTCCAGGGCGGGGACTCGAAGGCAGGGCGGGGACTCCAGGGCGGGGACTCGAAGACAGGGCAGGGACTCCAGGGCGGGGACTCGAAGACAGGGCGGGGACTCCAGGGTGGGGACTCGAAGGCAGGGCAGGGACTCCAGGGCGGGGACTCGAAGACAGGGCGGGGATTCCAGGGCGGGGACTCAAACGCGCGGACTCGAGGGCACGACTCCAGTACAGAAATGCAGATGTGCTCACGGGGATGCATCGAAAAGTACGTTGACCTTCGCCATCCTTAATGGTCTGGGAAGATTGTGTCCCTCCTTTTCATGGAAAAAGGGGAACATTAAATGTCGTCACGCCCCCAAATTCGTGGGCAAAGAAAATGGCTTTCACTCCCCAATGTTTTCGCTGAATGGATTGTGCTAGGGCGCGGACGCAGGGCACGGACAATTCACACAAATGGAGGAACTTAAGAGAGCGCAGCTCAATCTCAGACTCCATGGAATGGACTCAAAGTCAGGGCGCGAACTCGAAGTCAGGGCACGGACTTGAAGGCAGGGCGGGGACTCGAAGGCAGGGCGCGGACTCTAGGGCGGGGACTCGAAGGCAGGGCGGGGACTCCAAGGCGGGGACGTACTCGTCCAGCCCAGGAAGCATGACTTTGAAATGCGCTTGTGCTTTGTCGCAGTCCGAATTTTTGGTTTTCAGTTGTTTATCTAGAAAACGGAACGGAAACTATCGATTAGTATGTAGGTTTTGTCTAGAAACAGCAGAGGACGGAAAATTAGGAAAGACATTGAAATAGTGGAGTAGTTCGAACGAATCCAATCCTAGTGGTGACACCCAGGAACCGGATTGGAATCGGATTCTTGGCCGGAAGTAGCAGAGAACCGGATTGGGGTTAGAGAACCGGATTAGGGTTAGACCGGATTGGTGGGACCGGACCGGTAAACGTCATCATGATGGCTTTTAGGTCAGACTATAAAAGGCCAGCACCTCCTCAGTCGCACTCCTTTTTCCAAACTCCGTTTGGTGAGAGTGTTTTGGCGCGCTCCTCGTGTTTTGGCGCTGTGTGAGTGTTTGCGTGTGTGCGTGAGTGTGCGAGTGTTAGAGGTGTGTTGCAGGGTAGGTTTCCGGTTGAAATCGGAGAGAGAACGTGAGAACGGGACGTGCGGCTAGGACTGTGTGGTAGAATCGGAAAGGACTGTCTTAGATCTAGTCTGTGTCCATGCCGCAACTTAGGCGGAATAGACCAGGCCCATTCACGTCGTCGGCTCCGGTCAAACTCCGGAAGATCGTTCCGGTTCTCCCCTCAACAGAGGAGGAGATGGAGATGCTCCGGTTGGATCTCAACCGGATGGGGTGCCAGGGTTTGCTCGACAAACCCTGGGGTTTTAAGGACGAGCGGATGGTGAAGGAGATCCAGGGGAAGTGGACGAACCAGTTCGACAACACGATCCGCTGTGTTCCACATCAATGGACGGAATAGATCTGGAGGGAGGTTTATAAGTTCCGGGCAGGAGGCCACGGGATGGCAAACCGGAAGGACGAGTACGTCCGGGGCAAGTTCCGAGGAGCGGTCAACCCCAAGGACGGATACGCGGTGGAAGACTGCATCGACGACCGGCACCGGAAACTGTTACAGTTCCTGATCTCGATCCTCCATCCGGAGAAGCCGACAAGGGTAACAATCACCCTCGGCAACACTATTTTCGGTGCCCTGAGCGGTGCCCGGAAAGCGGACTGGGCCCGGATCATGTTCGATCTGGTGGCCCAGTTGGCGACGAGGGTCGGAAGGAGTAGGCCGACACCAGTGTGTCCCTACCTCTTCCACCTCTATGAGCAACACCAGCTCCTTTTAGACTCGGAAGAGAAGGAGTGGAAGGCCTAGGAAAATCTCCTGAAATACGGAGAATCGGAAACGGACGAGGAGGAAGAGGAAACCGGATCCGAGACCGAAGAAGAAGAAGAAGATGAAGAAGAGGCGGAGAGGCAGCCCAAGCGGCACAAGACGACGTCTCCGACCGGAAGAGGATCTCCACTCGGTGATAAAACCGGAAAGGAGAAGACACCGGAAGGGGAGAAGGTAGGCTGTTCGAAGAAGGGACCGGTTGACCCGTTCGAGAAATTGGTGAAGATCCTCGTCGACATCCGCCTAGACTGGGAGGTGAAAAGAATCGCCCTGCTGTAGATCGGAGAGTTGGTGCAGGCAGCACCGGACAGCAAGTTGCCGGGGAAGGTAGCGGAGTGCATCACCAATCCGGTCGAGATCCGGAAGCAAGAAGCGGAAATCCGTCAACTTCAAGAGGAGGTTGACATGTTGAAGGCGGAAGTGGCCACCTTCAAGGAAGATATGGCCGCCACCCGGATAATGGCGGACGAGACGCAGAAGGTGGCGGAATCGGTGAAGGCGACTTTCGGTGAGACCGGAAGCGTGGCAGTCAGGGCCAGACTCTTCGATGAGAAGGTCTTAGAGGAGAAGAAACTATCCGGTACCCGGATAGTCCGGATCCTGACTGACTTCACCGAGCAGGTAGAGAAGAATTTGGTCTTAGCACGAGGAGCGGCAGACCGGATGGAGGAGTGTACACAGAAGCTGACCGGATCGATGAGGGTCCACCTATCGGACATCTCCATGCCGGAATCGTTTCCGGAAGTGCCAGATCCAAGGGAAGGAAAGGACCAGACTCCGCAGTCAAAGCCGAGTCAGCCTTCCCAGACCGTGCCGATCAACATCAAAGACTCTCCCGGTTCTGACATGCCAAATCCGATGGCCGAAGAGCGGAACAGGAACTTGGAAGAAGTCTTCGAGCAATTGGAGGCGGAGCCCAAGAGTAATTCGTTGGGGCGCGGGATAGCTATGTAGAATAAGTTAGGAAGGATAGGAACGGATCCGGATTAGTAATCCGATTTGGTAGTGTTAGGAGGACCGGAAGTTAGGATCCGGATTTAGGTTGACTTTTAACGGCTCTTTTTGCCTTTTGTTATTTTTGGAAGTTCTCAAAGTGTATATAATTCAGTCCTTGTGCTGAGGACTGGGAGTCTTTCCCTCTGCATCTTTCTTTGTGTTCTCTCTTTGTACTTTCTTGTTGTACGTTCTCCCATGTTTTGGCAGAGTTGTGCGTGAGGGAGTTCGGAAAGCACGAGCGGATGCGATGGGATTTCTCCCCTTGGTGTTTTCTTGGTTCTAAGTGCATGTGAGCGGATAGAATAGAGTTGGGAGTGAACTTCAGTGCCTCAGCGCGTCTAGAGTTTGAGATTCCGGGTGAGAAAGCCGTTGTTAGGCTAGGCGGATAGGGAGGGAGTCCTTAGTCACGCTAGAACTCCTGGGTGAGAAATCCGGTTGAGTGTCCGATCTCCTGTGAGGTCTCACCATCTTAACAGTAAACGGAAGAATTCTAGTTGACGTTGGAATGGACGGGTGCACTTGTAACCGCCTTAGCTTCGCACGGAATAGGATGACATCAGGGTCGTTGTAGTATTGAGAGGATCGTACGGGGGGTCTTTGTGTGACCAGTGGACTGGATTGCAATCTGGATTGCTATGAAGGACCAAACCGGATCCGTACTAGCCTAGGAAGGAAGAGATTAGGAAAGTGGATCTTCAGCCACTATAAGTCACGGAAGGTGTGGTGGGCCTACCACTCTCAAAAGCAAGCGGCGAACCCTCTGATGGCTAAACAGAGGTAAAACCAAACCGGATAGGAGAGGAAATGGTTGTGAGTTGTCTAGAGCGGATTGGCCTAGACGGATACCCGGACCGGAAGAGATAGGGTCCTGGGGTTGTTTTGGATTCGACAACCGGAAGACTAGTTGGAATCGGAAGAGAGCAAGAATCCGGTCCTTTGTTTTCTGGGTGTTTGAACTTCCGGTCACAGGAAGAGGACCGGAAAAGATGGATATTACTACTGACTTGGCTTAGTTCGTTAATAAGGCTAGATACTTCACAGAATCTCGTGGGTTCGATCTTTAGAGTCACTTTGTTATGCTTTAGAGTGGTTTTTGGAAGTATAACATGGGAATTGCTTATCCTGTGCTGCGACATGCTTGACATCCTTCAACCACCTTTTCCTTAGAGCGGGGGAAGCATTAATTTTAGCCTCAACAAATTCTGACAAGACAATGAAAGCAAGATGCCAAATAAAGAGCTCCACGGCCTAAGATTTGGAAGAAACTCCATGGAAGAGCATGTCCCCTTCGTTGTGATAAAAGGTATTAGGAAAACTCTCCTATCCCAAGTTTGTGCCATTCATTCGAGGTCGGATCTTTCTCTCTCCTTTTTTTTGGGCTTCATTCCTAGAACTCTCCCATTCCAACTTATTCTAATTTTTTTTCTTTTGGTTGAATCATTCTTTTTTCTATTTTGTTCCTAAAACTCTTCCATCTCAAATCAAAGCCAAATGTTCATTTTTGGTTCCATCATTCCTTTCCCTATTTATTTGGATCATTCCTAAAACTCTCCCATCCCAATTCATATTTTTTGGGTTGTTTTGTTGAATGATCTCCTTTTCTAATTTGTTTTGCTTCAAAACTTAGCAAGTCTCTTTTGTAGTATTCTTCCAACACCATGCCGATCTTTGTTTGTTGAATCATGCCCTTTCCTACTTCATTTTTGCTTATTTCTTGAAGTTCTACCACCTCAATTCAAAGCCATAATTTATTTGTTCCATCATTCTCTTTTTTTTCGTTTTTGTTTCTGCTTCATTTCTAAAATTCTTCCATTCCACCTCAATGCCCCTTAGTTTTTTTGGCTACATGAACTCCTTAAGCACTTTGTTTTCAACTCAATGCCATTTTATTTTTGTTCCACCATTCCCTTTCCTATTTTGTTTGGCTTCATTAATTCCTAAAACTCTTTAATTCCAATTGCATGCCAATAGTTATATGTAGAATCATTCGATTCTCTATTTTTATATACGTTCCTATTTTTTTCCTTCTTTAATTCCTAAACTCTTTTATTCCAAGTCTATGCCAATCTTTTTTTATTTAGTCATTCCCTTTCCTATATTTGTTCTTTGCTTCGTTCCAAAAACTCTTCCATCCTAAATCATTGCCATTCTTGATTTGTTGAATCATTCCCTTTCTTATCACTTTTGCTTCATCCATAAACAAATTCTTCCATCCGAAGTTCCGAACTCAATGCCATTTGTTTTTTAATCCATTATTAATATTCCTATTGATTTTTTATTTCATTCTTGTCTTAGAACAATGAGAAGTTACAAGTTATAGTTTGTTCTTCATGTAAAAGGATTCATTTTTTGGAATACTTGGCACAAGGGACTCTTTTTTAATTGAATGTACAGTACCCTCCAAGAACTCTTGCAACCCCATGTCTAGTTCTCATCCGAGTAGTTTGATTACAAATCAAACTCATGGTAGGTAAATTTAGATATTTGATTGAGATTTTTTGCCCCAAACTAGGTGAGTCATGCACCTTGTTGTAACTCATTCCACTTCTTAGAAAAATCTTTCTTTGTGAAAGGTGGTTGATTTTGAAAACACTAAGCTAAATTTAAAGGGACAATGCTAATTTGAAAATTTCATTGTAGAAGATCATAGGTAGTGGATTTCAACCGGTTTTGCGGTTGAGAGGATCAACATTAGTGCATGCATGCTTCTAGTGATTGTTGCTTGTAGACATAGCCTAGAAGTTTTGTGAGAAAAAATTAGTGTTTGTCTAAAATATTGTATATATGATGTTGCTAGAAGTTCTATAAGCAAACTTGTGAAGTTCTAAGCAATGTTGGTCAACTTTGCACTATGACATAATGTAAAATTCATTGAGTGGCCACCAAATTCTTTTGACCTTAATCCTATAGAAAATTTATAGAAGCAAGTCAAAGATCGAGTACAAAAAAGATGTAGATCCTACAACAATGACTAAATGTGGACATTAGTGAATATGGCATGCAAAGATATACCTCAAGAAAGTATTCAAAAGTCAATTTCTACGATGCCAAACCAAATCAAAGCTAAGATAGCAGCTCAAGGTGGTAGTACTTGATGGTAGTAGGTGTAACACTTTGTTGCAAAGTCGTTGCTAGTCAGCGAGACATACTGTAAAATTCATGATATAGTAGGCTTCTACAATACCATAGCTTCCTAATGATATCCTATTTGACAATATTTATTCAAATGTTTTTGAATACATGACCTTTGCCTTGAACATGTATGAAAGGAAATTGCAAAATACATTAAAGCCAAATAGACAAAAAATTTACCTACATAGTGTGCATCTTTGTAATATGAAAGATGTGAACAATGATGTTTCCTAAATATATACGCAATCAGATCTTAAAAAATCATCATACACATTTTCTAATTAATTATTATGTAATATCGTGAAAAATAAATAAAATAATTCACCAAAAATGGAGTTTCTATTTTTAGACATTGAAATTTCATATGTTGGTGAAGGTTCCATAAAGCAATAGATTTAATAGGATACTTTTCATAGTATGTTCTTAAAATGGAGTTAAAAAGGAAAATTTGAAGGACTTCATAATGGGGTTGCAAGACTTTTTGGAGGGTACTGTACAATAGGGCAGGGACTCCATGGTGGGGACTTCAAATAAGGGTGGGAACTCGAAGTCAAGGCGGGGACTCCAGGGCGGGGACTCGAAGGCAAGGCGGGGACTCCAGGGCGGGGACTCGAAGGCAGGGTGGGGACTCCAGGGCGGGGACTCGAAGGCAGGGCGGGGACTCCAGGGCGGGGACTAACTCGTCCAGCACAGGAAGCAAGACTTTGAAATGCGACATCCTTGAACTGCCCTTTTCCTTGGAGAGTGGGAAGCATTAATTTAGCCTCAACAACTTATTTTGGATTCTGACAAGACAATGAAAGCAAGATGCCGAATAAAGAGGTCCATGGCCTAAGATTTGGAAGAAAATCCATGGAAGAGGATGTCTCCTTTGTTGTGGTGAGAAATGTTTTTCCTTACTTCTTCTAACACTTCAAACTACTTTGAACAAACATATCATTTAGGTTGTAAAAAACAATGTAAATTCTTTGATTTAGGAAATGTTTAGGACACTTTGAGGAAATATTTAGTAAATGTTTAATCAATATTTTTGAAATGTAGTGTACTAGATAAAAGGATAAAACTGCATTGTATTTGAAATGAAAGAAATAGTAGGGGAGTTATTTAAAATTCTAGGCCTTCAATATGCAACTGCAATTTTTAATTCCATCATTTCCTTTCCTAATTTTTCGGGCTTCATTCCTAAAAGTCTTCCATTCTAAGTCACTGTCCTTTTTTGGGGGGCATCATTCCCTTTCCTATTTTTTTCCAGGAATTAGCACAGGTCTCCCATCCCAACTTGTCAATTGTATGGCATTCTTTTTGGGTTGGATCATTTTGTCTTCTTTTTCTGTAGATGCTTCATTCGTAAGACTCTCCCATCCCAAATTATATTTAATTTTTTTGGTTTAGTTGAATCATTCCTTTTTCTATTTTGTTCCTAACAATCTTCCATCCCAATTTTCATTTCATCTTTTTTTGTTGAATCATTTCCATCTCTATTTTGTTTTCGCTTATTTCCTGAAGTTCTCCCACCCCAAGTCCCCAACTCAAACTCACCATTTTTTTCTTCATTAATTCATAGAACTCTTTTATGTGAACTCCATGCCAATATTTATTCATCCAACTCACTTCCTTTCCTATTTTTTTTCTTCATTAATTCCTAAAATTGTTTAATCCAATGGTAAGCATTTTTTTTTTGCTTATTTCCTTTCCTATTTGTTTTATTTATTAGCACAATTATTCCATCCTAAGGGATTCTCTAAATTTTTTTCTTTATGGTACGAAATTGAAGTCTATCCATTCACTTCCCATTTTTCATATGACATAAAAGGTAATGTGAAACAATATTTGTTTCATATTTTTTTCACATTTGTTTGTTTTTATTAGCAACATTTAAAATGCACTTACATTTCTTTCCCTTCCTAATCTTTGTAAAATTCATTAGCAAAATGCCAAAATGGCTCCATTCCATCATGAGCTCGAAGGCCATTTAAATAATTTAATTTTTGTATTACCTAAGCCCTTCTTATTTTTTGTTAGTGATTTGCAAGATTATTGTATCCCAAATAGATGCCTTTTTTTTGGGTATATCATTTACTTCCTAATTTTATTTGAACTTCATTTGCAACATTATCCCATGCCATCCCAATGGCCAATGCCCTTTATTTTTTGTATATCATTCCCTTTCCGATTTCTTTGGGATTCATTCCCTTATCAAATGTTTCTTGGGATTCATTCCCTTTCCTTTTTGGGGGGGATTCTTTCCCTTTCCTAATTTTTTGGATTCATTTCTTTTCCAATTTTTTTTAGATTGATTAGCAAAATTGTTACATCCCAAGTTATATAAAAACTAAATGGCATTATTATTCTCTTCCTAATTTTTCTCCAACTCAATGCCAATTTTTGGCATTCAGTTTACCTTCCTACTTTTTTTGTGCTTCATTAGCAAAATTGCTCCATCTAAAATTCTCAATCAAAGGCCATTTAAATTTTGTATACTCTAAACCCATTCTAATTTTTTTGGGCTTCATTTGTCACGTTATTCTATCCCAACTAAATGCCATTCATTTTTAAGTAGGTAATTACTTCCCTATTTTTTGCTTTTCTCTATCATTCCTTTGCCTATTTTGCAAGTGAATTTTTACCTATTTCAATCCCTTTTGGGGGGGGAGTTCCATCATTCCTTTGCATATATATATTTCCATCAAGGCATTAATGACATTTGAAAAGCGTTTTTTCCCCTAATTTCAAGTTCGGGCCACTTCGTGCCTTCGTGGTCCGTCCAACCTTCCCTACTTCTATTCATTGAGTGGAAATTGGGAATGAATTGTACTCCAATTCAATGACATTTCATTTCATGGTATAAATAATTTTAATATGTATGAAGTCCACAAGTCCATTCAAATTTCAAATGAGTACGTGCAAAAAATAAATGAAGTCACTTTGGGCAAAATCATTCAAAACAAAATCAAATATATTTCATATGCATAGTGTAATACAAAGTAGGAAAGTATATAAGCCTATATAATATTATAGTGCTAGGAAAATAAGTCTTCTAAGAAAACCTAAGTTCACTAGCTAAAACACTCAAAACTATACTCAAAACTATACTTAGTCCATGTTCATTGGACTACTTGCATTGCCACTTGGTCCAGCCTCATTGTCATGTGTCCCGACGCGAATTGGAAGGTCTTCATCTGTTCCCAAACAAAGTCTACGAACTGCGGATCGAGTTCTCCTCGCTGGTCCGTCTTCCTCTAAAAGAGCCTTCAATATTTGTGATTGCTTGAGGCTTTGAAGACATTGGAGAGTTCCCGGGCTATGTTGTTCCAACAAGAAGTCCATTCCATCATTTCGAAAGGTTTCTCGCCACTCTGACTCCGATAGTTGTGCAAGTTCAGCAGGGTCTGGCAGATCAATGTCTTCCCCCCTCCGCATCCCCTGGTCGTCAGTAATGCGAACTCCATCAACGCCCCACAACCATCCAAGAGGATGAGGTCCAAATTGGAAGTATTCCTGTGCCTCATTCCAATGCCCATTGAAGCATTGGAAGAAGAAATTCCATCGTCCTTGGCTAAAGTTGTCCTTCAATGGAACCAAGTGGTGGCACACCTCCACAATTTGAGCCGGATCTTTTTTCCAACCCCATTCGGTACAAAGTTGTTGTTTGCCCAATGAATGGATGTTCAATTTTCAACTCCACACCAAGTCTGTTCCCCACTTCTGAGAATGATCAGGGGCATTTTCAGCATTGAATTCCCAATGCGGTGGCATGTAGGGAACTAATTCAAACAACTCATACAAGCGCTTATGGAAAGGAGCCTTGCATAGTGAATAACGTCGGCAGACAATCATCAAGCTAATTAGGCAGAATGGGTGGTACAAATGTTCACACGTGCCTAAGTGCATTCCACCTTCCGGGCCAAATGGATTAAGGCAAATGGGACATGTAGTTCCATCGTGTACGAAGGTTGAAGGGTTTGGCCACAGTAGTAATGGATTGCCTTCATGGTCCACGGCAGAGCCAATTTCATTCTTGAAATCCCAATCATGTTTGGACCAGTCGATGGTTGTTTGTCCACCAGCAATGTCAATGGTTGCCATTTCATCCATGTTGAAATGATCATCCACCAGGGCCCACGATGTCAAACCAAAAACCCTCTCTTGATTGTGTGCGCCGTAATTGTGGTCAATTTTTTTGAATTCCTCCACCATTTGCCTAGTCCTGTCAACACTGAAGACACATGCCAGCTTCCATTGGTAATACTGCTCCATCAATGCATGCAATTGATTTTTCAATGTCAAATTCATTGCAAGCGCGTCCGTCAGTTGGATGCTTTGGTCCACTGGCCCTGCTGCACCTACATTTGCGGGTAATTCTCCAAAGGACAAAGAATCATCCTGAGTATCCATTGTTGCACCAACTTCTGTAGGTTCCAATGGAATTTGAGAATTATTTGAAGGCCCTTGCGCTTCCCCTCGTGGATCTTGACCACGATTGGCCAATGTTGCTGCCTCAAGAGCGTGCCGAAGTACCTCCATCTCACGTTGTTGTTGATTGATAATGTTGTCCTTCTCTTGCATGTCTTCTCTCATTTTGTTAACATCATTATACAAAGAATGCAATTCCTCATTCTTCTCATTCACTTCAATCAACAAACCCTGGATTCGGTTTGTAGCAGCTGTAACATCCACAATTCCTACCACTGGTTCGTCAATAGGTGGCACTTGTTCCTCCACAACATTTTCGTGTAAAACCTCAACAGTTTGACGCGAAGCCCTCCTCTTTTTAGCTCGTAGTAGTTGAGTTCTATGGCTGACTACAACTGGTACACGAGATCCATCTGAGTCGTCGTCCGTAGATGAGTCTTCAGTGTCATATCTTCGTGGTGCTTGAACCTGCGTATTTGTTTTCCCTAGACCACCTTCCGGGTATCTTTTTACCCCCCTTGGAATGAATCCATTTGCTGGAGTAGGAATATTGACATTTTCTCCCATTTGCTTCAAAGTTGACCAATCCACTCTCTTGTTCAACTTCAGCTCCGCATAGACCCCTCGTGCAAGGAAAAGTTGCACTTCATTGCGTATGACGTTTGAGAGAGCATACAACACTTGGTACACCTCAATGCATCGGTTTGTAAACTCTTCGTCCAGGCAGTATTTTAAATTTGCCTCGTGGAAGCGTCTGTGACAGTTGTGTCGCTCTTCCGGGAACAACTTGTCTATGTGGCACCACTCAATGTAATTGGCGCAGTCATCATATGTCCATGGTTCAAGCACGCCCTCTCACCCCCTGAATGCAAGCTTGTCAGGGTTTCGTAGAACATGTAGTCGCTTGCGATGTTTGTTTTCGGCTCATGGTCGGGTCCTATCTCGTTCTTCCTTGGTCATTCTTGGTGGTGTATCCATTTTTGTAGAAAAAAGCGAAATCCTCCACGTGGCAATCAAGTAGACCCGGCACAACGCTCACAACCAGCTCAATGAAGAGATGGAAGGCTGAGAGTATGCAGGGCGGGGACAAATGAGGCGGGGACGGCCTTATATAGTTGCAGCTGGGGGACACCAGGGCGGGGACTCCATCGAGTTGGGGCGGGGACTCCTCCGAGTTGGGGCGGGGACTCCTCCGAGTTGGGGCGGGGAGTCCTCCGAGTGGGGGCGGGGACTCCACCGAGAGGGGGCGGGGACTCTAGACAGTGGGGCGGGGACTCCAAACAGTGAGGCGGGGACTCCAGAGAGTGGGGCGGGGACTCCAGAGAGTGGGGCGGGGACTCCAGAGAGTGGGCGCGGACATGATTTAAATATACGAAGTTAATGTGCTTAGACATATTTCTATTTCCTAAGGTAGAAGGCTCGAAAAGAGTTTTGGCATTAAGAATTGCCCCTATAAGTGGTTGTAGAATGGACATGATGCAGTTTTCAAATTGACCTCAAAAGACAAAAAGGAAGGAAGGAAAAAAACATTTTTTATCACAAGAGCCAATCATTGTCTTTGCTATCCCCATTTTTCTTTAGAATTGCAATATGAAGGACGTAAGAATATAAATAGGGACCTAGGACACATCTCCTTTGAAAATTTATAATTAATTCAATAATGTTGAAAAAAATATGAAACCGATTGGGCTACATTCCTCATCAATTTTTCTTGGTTTCAAGGATGAGCTTAAAAATATTCCCATGTAAAGAAATACTGTAGAAATGCGAACCAGCCCTTAGATGAGTGATTTCTGAGCCTTCTACATTACTCCATGTTCTAAGTGACTCTAGCAGTCCATATTGAGATTTAATGTTAGATCATATCACTCTAACACCCCAATAATTTCCATATCCTAATCAATCCACCATTCCATATTTTTTTTGGGTGTTAAATTGCTTCATTATAAGTTTGTAACCCCCAAATCACTTCCATGTCCAAATCACTCCACTATTCCATAGATTTTTTGGATGTTACATTATTTTATAGTGACACCCAAATCATTTCCATATAAGAAAGCACTCCACCATTCATATTTCTTTTAATGTTAGATTATTTAAATCCGTAAAAATAATTCCCCCCGCTAAAAATCCTAAAATAAATTGGTATGCTTTTCTAAAGCTTTGGTCACTCCATCTCCCCTTTTAGACATTGATTTTTAAAGCACACTTCCATTTCAAGTGATTGCCATAATTTTTCTGGTGTTTTCATTCTCTTCCCTATTTTGTGGGCATCATTACCAAAAAAGAATTATTTGAATTCAATGCCACTTGTGTAAGGTGGAATGATTTTTTTTTCCCGCTATTAGCAAAATTGTTCCATCCCAACTCGAGGCCATTTATTTTTGAATGATCATTCCTATTAATTTCATTTTTTGCTTTTATTAGCCAAGCTCTTTCATCTAAAGGAAATTCCATTTACTTTTTGTGGTAACGCAAATCTATCCGAACTAAATGGTAAATTTTTTGGGGTGTTAGTTGAAATCACTTTGACACACTATTTTTTGTGGGTCTATGTCTCTCACAAAATTATTCCATACCAACCCCAAGCCATTTCGGATTTGTTCCATGATTTCCTTTCCTATTTTTTTTTTCATTAATGAACAAAGGAGTTCCCATGCCAACTCTATGCCATTCCTTTTGGCTTGGATGATTATCTTTTTTTGTTCGCTTCATTCCTAAGACTCTCCCATCCCAACTCATAGTTATTTTTTTTTTTTTTGTTCAAACATTCCATTTTCTATTTTGTTTTCGTTCATTAAGTGAGAAGACTATTTTATTCGAATTCATAGTTTAGCTTTATTCGTTCAATCTTTCCTTTCCCTACTTTATTTTTTTCTAATTTACTAAAGTTCTTCCACCTCAACTCAAAGCCATTAATCTTATTTTTGGGTTCCATCATTCCCTTTCCTTTTCTTTTTTTCGTTTTATAATTTTTAATTTTTTTGAACCTTTTTTTGTGTTCATGATTAAAATTATCCCAATGTACTTCAATGTTATTCTTTTTTTTGTTGGATCATTTATTTTATTTTGGGGGAGCTTCATTAACTTCTAAAACTGTAAAACATAGACATAGTGAAAAGATAAAGTGTATGTATTTTTATACCAAACTATTGCATTCACTATTTTTATAAAAGTTTTATCATCAATTCATAGAACTCATAAACATGCAATGAGAAAGAACAATGACATAGCAGGTTAATATATTCACATGAGCTTTTGAATGTACAATGCATCCGACTTCATATATATTTGAGGTGTTCGGCAATTGCAAAGTACATACACATGGTCCTCTATGAGGATGATTTACCTTCTATGCCTGAACTATATGCTAAGCTACAAAAAGTAAAAAAACTAAATACTATATACGATAACAACATTCTGGCATAGTCCAACAGTGGAGGGCCTTCTTCAATGCGTCGAGAACATCTGGCACTGACGCCCTTTCACTCACATCCTCTTTTATGAGGCTTTCCAATTTGATCCTGAGGTTCTGATACTGCTCTGGATTCTTCGTTGTAAAGTATTTGGAGTCTCACTCTTCTTTCCAAATTTGTGCTGCTATCCATCCGGCCGCATATGCATCAGCTACCATGGAATACAAATGCATTTTTTGCATGGCCTCAATTGAATTTGCCGAACCTTGCTCTCCGTATATATAAAACAATTCAGGGGCTGCAAACCTTCGCATTCTCTTCTCCTTCACTAGGATGTCCTTGTTGGGAAAGCCATACCTTGACGGCTCCTTCTCTACAGCTCGGCTAGAAAGTCCCCAATCACATATCCCTATATACACCGTGTGCTCTTTATAATCATCAAAATGGAGCAAAATATTGGATGGAGTGATGTCGTTGTGCATGTACTGCGCATCGTGGCATTTCCCCACAATGACAAGCAAAGAGAGTGCCAAGTTCGCTCGGTTCCGTCGGTAAGTTGCAACCCATGTAAGCTCCTCTTTTGTCAACCTTGTACCTTGTTCATGCTTAATCTCATCGACATCCAATGTTTCGCTTACTTTCGAATTGTATTTGGATAAGAAAGAAATTAGAGAGCCTCCATTCCACCATAACGTGTAGCCTTCCATCGTTTTAGGGTGGAGGTACGCAATTCGAATGATGCCAAGATGTCTCACTGGACACCCGCCCGTCTCATTGATGATTCCTTGGCGCTTCTCCTTTTCATTCGTGGTTTTCAAGCTCTTTCCAGCAAAAAATATCCAACTAGGAATGCTCTGAAGTTTTGTAAGCATCACCTTCTTCACGGTCCCATATGAACCAACGGCACTCTGTTCCGGCATGGGGATGACTTTTACTGAACTTTCAAGCCACTTGAATGTTCCACTAATACAATGAGCTGTTATGGTGTCTTCAATTGTCGCTTTCCAAGGTGCTTGCTTTTTCTTACGTGATGAAGAAAATTGTTGAGCAAAGTTTTGAATGATTTTCAACTTTGCAACCACCTCTTTATTTTGTGTGTCCCAATCGCTACCATCTTCTTTCTTCCCCATGTGGTAACACCAATTTGACACTATATTGGTTGTGAAGGCAACCACCTGTTTATCCAGCCAGTCTTAGTGCAACCAATAATCGGAGAAATTGTTGAATTTCTCAGATGCTTCAAACTTTGACTCCAGCTCCGTTCGCAGGTCCCTCGTGAGTTTGTGGTACCCTTCTTCGTTGAGCGCCACATACTCCCTGGTCAACATAGTCGTACTGCGACGAGTGTAGAACACCACAACTATTGCTCTCCCTTCAACTATGAATTCATGTGGAGGCATATGGGGATTGAGTGCTTTCTTGTGTTTCTTTTGGCTTGATGAAGAAGGGTTCGATGAACCTGAGGCCATCAAGTTGTCCGTGGATGGAATTGCCATCTCACCGACATCATCTAAATCTACAAACATAGGACGTTTCTCCGCCGATGCACTCCCTTCCCCCGCCATAACGAAAAGAAATTGTTCAATGGGCCTCTGCAAGCACAAAAGCCCCGAAAATTTGAAAAAAACCGGGTCACATATGAGGGCCAAGCCCACCACCCACCAAACTCACTCACATAGGCCGTGGGGACGAACTAGTGTGTGAGGCGTAGGACGCGGACTTGGCAAAGAAATGAGGGCGGGGACTCGCTTTATATAGTTCCCCCGCTCCTCAAGTACCCGCCCCGACACGTGCCGTCCACGCCCCGTCCTCCTCACGTTCCCGCCCCAGTCGCTGGAGTCCCCGCCCCCACGCAGGAGTCCCCGCCCCACTCTTTGGAGTCTCTGCCCCACTCTCTGGAGTCCCTGCCCCCTCTCACTAGAGTCCCCGCCCCCCACTCACTGGAGTCCCCGCCCCCACTCACTAGAGTCCCCGCCCCTACTGGATGGAGTCCCTGCCCCCACTCAATGGAGTCCCCGCCCTGACTCTGGAGTCCCCGCCCTGACTCTGGAGTCCCCGCCCTGCATGTTCCTAAATCCATGTGGTGTCCCCGTGGCGTCCACGTGGCCTACTTTTTTGATTTCATAAAGTCAACTTTGTGTTGACTGTATCGGGCGGGTGAGACCTCTAACGGACGTCCCGGACGGACGGACGGGCGAACCGGACGTCCGTACAGTATGACAACCATGGTTAATTGGAGGAACAATTAAGGAGTGGGTTTAAGGTGGGAGTAAGAGACGGATATTGAGGCCAAAAGAAGGATGTTGTTCAAATTTAGGATAAATTCTACAAACGATAAGGGGTGTTGGTCTGAGGTTTTCAGATCTGTTGGAGGGAGACATACTTGGGTTTAGGTTTGGGGTAGAGAATAGGAAGGAGGCGGGGACTAAGGGTTGGGGTGAGTTAGTGGCGGATGAACAAAAATTGAGCCGTGCAAACAAAAATTGGGCAGATGATTTAGGGCACCAATATGACCATGTACAAGCTTCGGTGGTGGCCCTTTTAGTCTCACCATCGTTTTTGTATTAGTGGAAAGTAATGTCTTAATAGTACGGACAATAATTACGCTCCATAATGCTTTAGGAGCAAAATCTTAAGAACTCTTTTAATCTCATTCCAACTGAAACTAGGAGCGTGAATGAAGATATCGACTTCTGAATCACTACAAGAAAATGGGGGTATAAATGACTTTTCCACAATGACTGCACCGACAACAATGACTACAAAATAGTCATTTTGCAGTCGTTGTTGTCGGTGCAGTCATTATGAATAAGTTATTTATACCCCCATTTTCTTGTAGTGGATCTAAGCTACAGACTACGTTGAAGATGAAGTAGATGTGCTTACAATACGTCCATGCACCGCGCTTGTCGAGTGACTTGTCAGACATATCCTTGAAAGATTGGCAGTCATAGTTCAGGAACTAGCCAATTGTCAACAAGTACTTAGAATCCTTAGATATGCTTCTAGACTCAAAAGTCGCAATGCAGCCTAAAGCTGGAGGAGGTACCATCAGAATTGAGCAAATCTTACCAACAACTGATAGAGCAGAGGCGCAACTATTATGATTTTTGGTAGTCGAAGCAGAAGGATTTCTTCTAATATTCTTACCATACCTCTTTGTGGGGTGATCCGAAGGATTAGAGGGTGGAGGGTAATCGTCCAGATTTACGGATATTCCATCATTGAAGAGCTGTCTTGGAGACAATTGGACGCACTCAGCAAGAGAGAACCCGACGTTTTCTAGAGAAAGAATCTCTTTCTTGCTTAAGTTTGTGCCTATAATAACAGGCCAAACATTTGGGATAGGTGGTTTGGAAACCACCCATTTTCGACTAGTGCCCTCTACGCAGCAATGGATGTCATCATTGCAAAAGAAAAACCGCATTCTCTCCAATCTGGTCTTTTTATAATTGTTCATAAGACCAGTATAAGTAGGGTCAGCTGTACTGCGATTGTCTTGCATAATTCTAGCCACGCACTTTTTCCTTGTCTTGACCTACAGCGCAAAACAAGCTTTAGCAGATGTCTTTGGTAGCCTTGCAATATGCTAGTGGTGTTCATTGCAAACAATTTCCTGAACAAATTTGACGTAGTGCACCCTAGTAGAAGTTGTAGGTGTCTTGGGAGGAAGATCTTCTGATTCTTCTGGCACATGATTGGGTTTGGATGGCGAATCTTCTGTAGTGAGGTCAACTATCTTTGGATCAATTTGACGAGCCCTGACATGTAGGCGAGATATGCTTATCTTGTTTGGACGGTGCGAATCAAATTCTGAACCTGGTGGAAGATCTGCTTTCCGTTTGGTGGAAACAAATACTTCTTCACCCTCGAGGTGAGGTTGGCGTGTACAAAAGTCGTCAGCATCAGGCATGTGGGCAAAGGCGGCGTGAAGGACCTTAGCATTTCCAGAGTATTGAGCGATGCAATGTGCAATACATAGTTGGAGTTCTTCCTTACCAGGACTTGTCCCTGCTTTCTCACCTTTGAGGAACTGGTAGTAGGCTACAACCTGCATAAACGTCCAGACCAGGTCATCCATGGTGGCAACATACAGGTCATTCCCCTTTTTGCTAGATTGTTGCAGAATAGATGCATGGTTGAGTGGCTCAATTTTGGCAAAAGTCCCTTGTCTTCAAAGTCCCTAAATATGAATTCAAGGACATAAATTAAATGTACAACTCATAAACTGCCTTGTGTCAACCATTGATTTCAACTGTAGAGAGGCGGTTGGATGGCCACTTAAGGACTTTAATGTGACCATTGATTACTCACCCAAATGGACGGTCAGATCCCGTTGGAGGCATTCAAACTGGGGTGGCCGTCGATGGCCAGGGAGATGTGCGGTTGGATCGCTTGGGGTTTACGCAACTGTCTAGGCTGCGGGGTCGGACTTGGAGCTTCTTCCAATGCTCGTATTGCTTTCTCCCTCTGTACTGGCTCTTGTTGTTGTGATTTCGTGTGATTTCATGTGATTTCATATGATTTCGTGCGGTTTTTTGAGGTCTTTGAGTTTATACATGCAGGTTTGAAATTGGGTGTGTCTCAATTGGCTTAGAGACATTATTGTTTGGTTCCAATGTCGAAAGATAGTGGAAGTGAGGGTTTTGAGGATGAGGAGGTTGAGGTTGAGGTTGAGGAGCGCGACGTTAGAGTGAAAATTGAGAATGCTGTAAGTACTTGGGTGCCGCCTCTTTACGCTAAGGAGCCCACGCTTGTTTTTGATGGAAAATTGCCAGTCTCTAGGAAAACTGCCAGTCTCTAGGAAAACCTTTGAGTCGATTTATGGCCTATTGAACAGAGGAAAGTCTCCAAAGAAATTGAAGATAGGGAGAGATTGTACCGAGGCTGAGGTTGAGAGATGGTTCGGGCCTGTTAATGGCAAGAATGCATACCACTACAATCACAATGATGATGAGGACATTTGTAAAGAGATTGAGAAGCTCTGGATGATTTGTCACTAGAAGACAGTGGTCCCAGGGATCTGTTGCATCAACAAGGCGAAGGCACGGGGTTTCACCTATATGAAGAAAGATCCTCCAATACTTGTGAATTGGGCGGTTTTTGCAGAATGGTGCATACGAGATCGGATCCGGAGAGAAGAAAGAGTGGCAAGGAAACAATTTGGCGGATTAGGGTTTCACTTGGCTTTTCGCAACCGTGCTTGTCAACTCCGACGAGGAGAACCCCAAGACTGTGACTTGCAGCGTGGAGAAACCTAAACGTGAGTACTTGGAGAGCCAAAAACGGCCTGTGGACATGCCTCCTCTAAGTGCAGCAAGTAGACCGGATACCGCTAGTCTGATTCTGGAGTGGTCCAATTTTCTGATGGCCTTGGACGATGAAGTCACTGCCTTGTCCACAACTTTGGATGCGTTGAAGAAAAGGAAGGAAGAGTCAGCTTTGGAGCTACTGAGGGCGGATGCACAACTAGAAGATCGCCAACAGCTTCTTCGAACAGCCTCTGCAAAGCTTCAACACTGGAAGCTAACGTGACTGTGATGAAGGCCAGCGTGCCTGAAAATACAGAGGCCCAGTGGGAGAGCTTGCCCGGCGCTGGTCCTTTGCTGAGGAAATTGGATGCTCAATTGAGTGTGCTTGATACATTTTGTGAGACGTTAGCTGAGGGTGAGGTAGAGCACGAGAAGGCGAGTGAAAAAGCAACGTCTGCTGTAAATGCCGAAAATGCTGCATTGGAGAATTTTGAGGTTCTACATCGGCAAAGGGAAGCCATGAAGGACCAAGGCTCCTAAATTTAGTTCTCTCATCTGGCTGCAATGATCAATCTTCATTGTGTTGTAGATTGCTGCTGTCAAACTTGTACTTATTAATGAGTTAATTCATCAGCCACGCCACTTATGGCTGATGGGCTTGAATTTTGCCCTTTCGCAGTGGAATTTGTTTCCTTTGCTTAAATCCTAAAGTCCTATTGTCCTTTCAAGGGATAAAATGGATTTTGGGCAAGCTCCTATGGTCTCACTATATGGATTTTTTAAATTTTCTTGCAAAAAAAGGAAAACACGTAAGCTTTCCGAAAATATAGTTTTTGTTTTAATTGAAGCTCGGGAGCAAAAATTATGGCACAAAAAGCCCTCTTTTTTAGTTTGGCAAGTAGAAAAAAACTTCAAAAAAACTTAAAGTAAAATATTTTAAATTTTTTTTTGTGTAGATTATATTTTTATGTACACGGGTAAGCTTTGATTTGTTTCATTTGGATTTGTTATGTAAAAGCTATGGACAATCTTGTTTTGGGGGCAATCAAAGCATCTTCTTGAAAAAATAACTTGGAAGATTCATTTCTGACTTCAATTTTCACAATTTAAAATAAATAAAAGTTTCATAGAGTTAAGATCTTTTGCTACAATAATCTCACTATTGAGATTAGTGTCTTTCAATTCCATTTTAAAGCTATTAACAATTTAGATTTTCTTTCAATCTTGAACCTACCTCTACTTAATAATTTTTTAATGAGTGAAAACTAAATGTGTGTTTTTTGAAAAAAAATTCTAGACTCTCAACTCAATTCTTTATCATATAAATTAGAAACTCAAAATCAATAGAGCAAAAATTATAAGTTATGAAGGTTCACAGCTTAGAAATGTAGTTGAGCAAAGTGAAAAAAACACATGTTTCCTTTACTTTAAGCGCAAATATCTTGCAATCTACAAGGTCAAAGTTTGTGAAATTTCTTCCACACATTTTTATACCAGTCTAGTGTAAGATCCTAGGTTAGATGTACAAAAAGAGCATTTTAACTAATTAATTTTTTCTATTTGCTATAGAAATGGCAGTTTTGAGTGTTTTTTTATGAAAAAAGGGCCTTGGGTTTTCAGGGGTTAAAAATAAATTAAAAAAAAAGAACTAATTGCCATGGACCTGCCCTTACTTATTTCCACCAATTATTATTATTATTATTATTATTATTAAATCATTTAGTTATTCCCAGTGCAAATATCTTCTTTCTTTGACTGCAACCGCCCCTGAAATGAGGGAACACCCAGAGAAAAAACACTAACTGAACTGAAGCTTAACCCTATAATGCCTGATGGTCCAGAGAGACTCACCCTCTACAACACCGTATTTTCAATGATTCAAGAATACAATAGGCTTTAGGTCTACAAATACAGACTATATGGAAGGCCAAAAAATTCCTATGCATACATACTATAACAAAGCACATTACTCAAATGCCTAAATATCAAGTGGGAAAAATTATTAAACATGATAAATTGGAAAGTGTTGGATGGATCTAAAATGAGTTGTTGGTATATTGTAGAGTAGATGTGTATTATTGGGTGGTGAGCCACTTACACAAAGAAGGGCCACTCTAACAAAATTGATGGCCTCCGGTTATAGGATCACCGGATGGAACGGTGCACAAGATTTTGGTGGCAGTTGTTTGATTTAGGTGTCAGCAAAGTTTTATACATGTTCACACATGAGGACTCATTGTAGCAGAACTTGCTATTAGAAAATTACAAAGAAAAATTTATATATATTTTCATCTAATGCGTGTGCATTAGATTATTCCTCATAACCATTGTAGTATTGGTTACTTGGGATATAGCAGCTTCTGGTACCCTATAGTTATAGACATTGTTTACTTATTTTGATAGGAGTAAAAGTCACATTGTGATGCCTTCTAAAACGTTTGTGCACTCTATTTTGCCTTCAATTCTAAAATAAAGAGTTCATAGCCCTTGGCATCACCCCCCCAAGAAACACCTAAATCTTACTTTGGGATTTTGGTGCCATGCAAGCTAAAACATGCCCATCCAAGTTTCTCAAAATTTCATAGATTGTTTCATCATTGAGCACATGCAATGTTTTAAGACCCACATCTCTCACATTGCAATCCAAAGCACTAAATAGAAGGTATTCCATTGGTTGAATGCTAAAGTGATACAATCCCTTTTAAAAATTATATTGCTTTTCTTCACCCCTTTCTTTAGCACCATTGCAACAATGTAATTCCAAATCTATGTCACAATTTTGTAATTAGGTCTTCGCAAGAAACATTTGTCCTTTTTTTTGTGCCCTTGGCCTTGGACAGGTATATTTTTGCTCATAACTTTTATGTCTTATGTCCATTCTCTACGAAATTTGAAATGAGGGTATATGTAGTAGTTCCAGACATTGATTAATTTTTTTGATATTTTTAAATTCCCCCGATTGGATGTCTACCTTGGCCATTTAAGGAATTTTAAGTACTATTTCCAACCCAAAAAATGCAAATTTGAAGGTGAATTAAGGAGACAAGGAGTTCTACTAAATTTACACAAGCCTACAAAGAGATTTCTCAAAAATAGTAAAATGTCCACCTCCCACATGTGCTCAACCTGCAGTACCTTTGTACATGTGCAAATAATACAAATTTATTTCTCCAAAGATGAAAATGGTTGAAAAGAAGCTTCTTCAAGTTAGAAAAAATGACTTCTTGGGGGGGAATTTTTTGCATTTTTTGACTATTTTCTAAAAATACTATCCCAAAGTCTATATTTTGTGCATTTTTTAATACTCTTTGACCATGAAGAATTTTTCAAGATAAATTTTTGTTGGGCTCAAATTTTCACACACGTGATTTTTAGAATGTTTAAAAATTATCCATATTTTATTTTATTTAAAAAAAATTTATTCCAAAAGTCAGTATACCCAAGTACTATGGCTGTTTTGAGCTGAAATCATTAAGTATTTCTTGCAACTACCCAATTATATGTTTTAAGATTTTGTGATTTTTTACTGCTTGCATTCTTTTCTTTCTTAAAATACATGGACAAATTCCATTGATAAAAAGAATAAATACACAGAACCAAAAGACCAAGTTCCTAGTAGACATTTTTAAATTTTCTAAAACAATATGAACGCTCCTTTGGTTAGTAGGATTGACCAACTTCTTCTAGTAGATGTTCACCCTCAACCTTAGGACCATTCATCATCTCCCCCAAAACATCTAAAAAGAGTTAGTATACAAAGCCAATGTATGTGGTGTCTTCTAAATCCTAAACTTATGACATTCAATCTAACAGTAGTCCTAAACTCCAATCCAAATAATGTAGAAAGGAACTCCAACTTTTTACTGGGTTGATACAAGTTGGCTTTACAGTATCTACAATACCTAAGGTGAAGGTAACCAAGTTGATAAAAACTCAACAATACAAGGTATAACATCACTACAAGGAAAATCTATCACATCCGGTAAGATTCCAATATAAGAAGGAAAAAATACAGTAGGATCATAGTTAATAGTACATTAGAAAATATAGACAATATCAATTGTAGCTAGGCATGCATATAAGAAGAACAAAACATGTACAACATTTACATAGCATAAATAAATGATTATATAGTTTGATATGTGCTTCAAAAGGCAATTTGTAACTGTCTAAAAATGTTACATTCTCCTGAATAGTCTAATTAGTTAGGAATAGATTGCTTTGCAACATGATCCATAATCACTTTCTGCACCCCTATTACAACTTCCAAAGAGGATGTCACAACCTTGATGGCATAAAGATATTGGTGACTATAGAAGGCCACTTAGAATGAGAGGCATCGAGATGGTACTGGATGGGTGTTATTATCCTCCTCTTGCATGTTGTGTATTGCAATGTTCTTGTTCAAGTTCCACCAGGTTTGAAATAGGAATTTTCCATGCACCTGTAGAATAAAAGGTTAGAATGGATTCAACTACAACATACGAATGCATTGCTTGTGGTAAGTATAATAACACATATCACGGCACATCCACTTCTCCCCACAAGCATCACAATACCACCTCTGTAGATGACCACAAACCACACATTGACGCCTAAGCTTGGAGTGAAAAGGGGCATGAGTGCGACTAGGCCTTTGTAGTGCATGCCCATGTTGCATCTTCTTCCTCTGTCTACTTTTTAAAGCCTCCTCAATAAGGTGTTTTCCCACTGCAATTTTGAACTTAAGGTGAGACATCACTTTAAGCCCCAACAGCTCCATCTCGTGGATCCATGTTACATAGGAGTTTACCATGCTTTGATCAACAATAAAATGGAAAATCTTCAACCACCACTTGTGACACCTCAACTGAGCCAAATAATTCTCACGCAATTGGTCAGTTTTGTCAACTCCACGCATATACTCCACATATTACCGGTGCTTTGGTGATGAAGGCACTACTAGTTGCCCTTGGAGTCCTATGATACGACGCCAAACCTTAGTGTTTGGTTCCCATGGTACTGTAGCTGTGCTTAGCAAGGTTACAAGTTTTTTGTCTTGCCAAGATACAATGTCCATTTGGCGGTGCACATGTGTTCGTATCAACATTGACCGCCTTACTTCACTATCACCTTCCCTGTACAATCCTGTTGGAAGGTTCTTGCTTGTCCATCTTACAGTTCCGGTTGTCCATATGCCTTGCACCATTAGATGGTGGAAGAGGTTCACACTTCCAAATAAGTTGTCTACTACTAAACAGTGACCCCGGTGCTCAAGCCCCTGGATCATCCTATCAACCACATGATATCCTAATCCATTCTCTCCACTACCAGAGCCTTCACCAAAGTAAACCTCAATTCGCCACACGAATCGACTTTTTGAACTAGCAAGAAGCCACACCTTAATACCAAAACGGATTGGTTTATCAGGCATAAATTGCCTAATAAAGCAGTAACGACCTTTATAAGGTATAACACATTCATCTACAATAATCTCCCGTTCCAAATTGTAAATTGCCTTGGAGACTTCCACAAACATCTCAACCAACCACCGTGTTTTAGCAATCCTATCAAATGTGGGATCTTTCGGATCTTTTACCACTACATTGTTGTCCACTAAATGGAGACAACGCAAAATTTGCTCCCAACGCTCACGGGACATAACTTCAGAAATTAGCTGGCAGTGGAGAAATGGCTCTGATTTCATCCAATATTGACGAACACTCGGTAATCTTTTGCATCCCATAAGGATGCAAATTCCAAATCAAGCTCAAATGTCAGCAGTATCAACATCTTTCCAATTGTTTCCACCTTTTGTACGCAGCTCTTCATTGGGCTTATTCGACAAGACGGTTTGAGCATAACGATTTGTTTCTAGTACTATTTGTTCCAAGGTTTTCTCACTCCAATACATATTGAATACTTGCTCTGGTTTTGGAAGGACATCAGTTGGAGGACATTTTAGTCCACTTGGTGGCCCTGTAAAGTTGTCTTGGCTTCCCACAAGGTCTACACTAGCAGAGCTCCATGAAGCCTTACGATAGTATTGTGCCAACTGCTCTTTATCTAGATATACAGGGATAAAGGACTCAGGCCTCATGCACCAATCAGCCAATCCTAATACATTGTGATTGGATTCATTTAGACATGCAACATCAAAGTCATCATCCTCGCTTTCTACATTGTCACAAAACTCCGGCAGCCATTCAAGATCGCTAGATTCCGCATCATCTATACTCCGTGGCAAAGCATCTTCTTCCTTGTCATTGGAATCTACATGGGTATAGGAGAGGTATTCTGGAAAGGTATAGCTTACCTTTGGAAAGGTTGTACGTGCAGTGGAATCTTGGGTGCCATCAATGCCTTCTACATCACAGGGGATGTTGTAGTCCTCAATTGGATCTCCTAGTGGTTGAAGTGCCATATATACTTTGCCTATAGTCGAAGCAACAACCTCTGTATCTCCTTCACTGTGTTTGGTTTGTGAGGCCAACCCCTCATCTCTAATGCATTCTGTGAAAGTTATATCAGGGAAGTTAGGCACCCCTCTTGATGGTGGATCTGTTTGTTGAGGGCTAAAGCAGTGCTGCCTTACATTCCACCCATATCCATATCCATGCCCTTCTTCACTTCCAATAGCACAAATATGAGGTTTCCTAGCAACTCGCACATTTTCTTCCACCATATGGCGCTCTGTATCATTACCCCCTAGATTACACACAATCATCCATTTTCTTGTTTCCAATGAAGTTCCTTCACCAATTATATGACCTTGGATCCAAGTTGGAGTGTCTCCAATTTGGAATGAAGAATCAGAAAGAAATCGGTTTGGCACTAATATTGCCCAATTTTGACGTGTAGAAGTCTAGTCTTTGTATACTCCTTGCAAGTGGTTAGGAATGTCTCCAAGTGGCACAACAATAGGTTTAGGCAAACTTCCGCTTGGATGGGTAACTTCCATACCCTAGGGCCTTCCTAATTGGCTCCATCCGCCGCCAGGAATCATCTTGGAAAACCGCATCCCATAGATTGATGTTTAGGATATCCATGTTGCCCACTGAATGTTGAGACTTTGATAGTGAAGTATTGGAGAAGATCTTGTTGACATTAGTTTTTTCATCCTCAGCAAACAATGTACTATGAAATGGTTGTCCAAGGTCTGTAATAAAGTCTACATCACTCCCTTCAATACTAGCCACATCTTCAAATACTATAACATTAGTCTTCATAGCCCTAGTGAGAATTCCCATTGTGCGATTTGGTATGGGTAGTATTGGAGTCCAATTCCGTGGCCTTCGTGGCTTTGTTGCGAGGCCCTTAGCCTTTTCTTCCCTTGTAAACCTTCTATTTTTTTCACAACCTACCAATACATACATACAAAGCAACATTGTTAGGTGCATAGTAAGAGCAACAATGTACAAAGCAATAAACATGTATATAAACCTCCTATACAAATCATCTTATTGTATGAAATAGTATACAATGTAATTCACCTTGCACTGGCATTGCTGAAGTAAGAGGTGGTGGTCCAATGTCTTCTTGTCTTTCCATGAATGGCATTGGCGTTTGAAGCGATATTGGGATAGAGGCTAATATTGATGTTGGAGTCTTCTTTATCCTTGGCTTCTTTGTCTTCTGAAGAGTTGGGATTGGCAGCACATTACATGGCACCCCTTCTTCCTGCATTAAAATAGATGGCTCCTTCCTAATCCTTGGCTTCCTTGGTTTTGGGGGGGTTGGAGTCATGAGCATGTACCCTAATGCCCCTTCTTCAAGCATTTTTGGAGGTTGCTTTCTAACCTTTGGCTTTCTTTGTTTGGGCAGTGGAACCTCTATTAGTAGCATGTTTAGTCCATCTCCCTCGCTTGGCTCCAACACTGGAGTTTTCTTCACCTGAGGCTTCTGTGTCTTCTTTATAGGGACTTCTTTAGAGACAATTCCATCTCCCTTGCTTGGCTCCAACACTAGAGTTTTCTTCACCCAAGGCTTCCGTGTCTTCTTTATGGGGACTTCTTGAGCGACAGTGGTGAATTGTTGTGGCGTATTCATCTTTTGGAGGGGTACTATTGTCCTGGTCATCTGGTGCAAACATGATCATACACCAATCCCAAAGTTGTTTGTTAGGATTTAAACATCAACTATAAATTAAGCATCATATAATTTGTGCCTTTAGCTTCTCTTTATTTTATCATCATTTGTAAGTAACAAAAAAAAAAATATTAAGATAAATTGAAAGACCATTTGTTCCAAAAAAAAAAAACTGAAGGATGGAGTTATCTTGATAGTAAATGCATGTTCAAGCAAAGATATAACAAACAAAGTGGTTGGGATTTGTTTTACAAGACAAAACACAATAGGTCAAAACAAGTCATGTATAAATTTATACTAATACAAGGGGACTATAAACAATTTTGCAAAATACAAAATCCTAAGTCCAATCACCTAAAGCTGCAAATTCTCTTGTAGCAGTAGTTGGGATGGGTGGTGGTCTAAGTCCTCCTTGGATTTGCAAGCACACGCTACCTTCTTCATCCTCTGTTGCAAAGGGGATTTGAAAACTTCCCTCAATAAACCCTATACAAATTGCAGAAATTGACGGCAATCATACCAACCCAACAATTGAACAGCGTAGCGGTAGCAAAGATGACAATAAAGATCTTCAATTGCAAATTGCCTTTGACAATTCTACTTTTTTGGCCTAGGCTCCACCTCCACCTCCACTCTGTCTAACAACTACACAGCCTTGCAAACCACTCTCACAGATGCTCCTTGTGATCTAAACCAACAGTTTAGTTCTTCTGTAAAAATTGCCATTGTCTACAACTCCAGCATTGCTTCCTATAGTCATTGTTTTTCCCTCACATTGGACAGGTTTTGGCAATTTGGCTCTGTTTCAGATTCCCGTAGCCGCCATTAGTTTGGTTTTCCATAAGTTCCATCCTCTCTAATGTTGGATTCTTTACATTTGAATCCTCTTTCTTGTGTGAATTTCAAGAAAATGTAAATTTCCTTTACATTTTCAAATTTCTAACTTCAAATGTACACACTTCACACATGAATACTCTGCAATATAATTTAATATCAATTTGAAAGTTCTTACTTTGTGCATTAGAATGTCATTACTTTGGCGCTCTAACTTGTGTCAGTATAATAAAATTAGCATTTAAAAAGCATGTAGTCTTTAAAGTCTACAATTTATTGTAATCCTTCTATTTTTCTAAATTTGTTGGCATCAATGCCAAATCCATAACCAAGGCAATATTATAGTACTCCTCACAACATCCAACTCAACAACCGTGCTTGTTTGGATTCCAAAAACAACACTAGGAACTCCTTAAAAATGGCAAAGCTATACCCAATAATGCATCTTCAAAAAATTTACTTCCTATAAGGCACAAGTATCTTTAGAGCGACTCCAATGAATTGCAAACAACAATCTACAAGCTAAATTCAATATATAGTACAAATTCCATCTAAAATCTACTTCAATCTATTTTTTACTTTTGATTTTTATTTGAATTCAATATAAAAAACAAAAATATGTTGAAATCCATTTCAAACCTACCTCAAAGTACTTTTTACTTTTGATTTTGATTGAAATTCAATAGAAAAAAAAGGCAATGATTTAGTCTTAAACTCTATTCTAAACCTACTTCAAAATATTTTTTATTTTTACTTAGATTTAAATTCAATATATAAGTAAAAGTATATTGGGGTAGGATTAAATTCTACAACAACAAATCTACCTCAATATGCTTTTTATTTTTTAATTATATTTAAATTCAATAGGAAAAATAAACAAAAAATTTAAGTAAACTTAGCCTCTAAAGACCTAAGGCCCTTTTTTGGAAAAAAAACACGCAAAATTGTCATTTCTATAGCAAAGAGTAAAAATATTTGAAAATTGTTTTTCTTGCACATCCAGCTATTGGATCTTACACCTACCTAAGGTAGAGGCACCCATTCCCAACTAGTGACCCATTCCCAACCTATAGGTGTATGTATTTTTGACCAAGCTTAGAATGTTTTTATTTTCTTTTCAAGGTTGGAACTAATAAATACATGAGATATGTCCCAAGTTATGTAAAAGAAAGTAGGAAATAATGATTAGGAAAAAAGTTATTGAATGATTGGAATTGGAAGAGTCTAGACGTTGGCTATGGATCCAAAGCACTTTTTGCCTTCCAAAATTCCTAATAATTTCAGTTCAAGCAATAAAATTACCAATTTTTTTCCAGTCCTTGTCATTTCTATAGATGTATCTCTGAAAAATATTTGTTCTGCCTTCACTGCTCTTGATCATGTTGGAATTCCTTATTTGGTTGGTTATAGGTGGCTCTACTTTAGTATAAGAATGTATGGAAAAAAAATTCAAATTTTTGATTGCACATATTGCAAGATATTTGCATTTCAAGTGAAAAAAACAAGTTTTCAGTACATTGTGGGACTACATTCTTTGACTTTGAACATTCTGAATTATACATTTTTGTACTATAAAATTTTGAGCTTTAAATATTTATAGTAGTGAATAGAGTTGAGAGTCTATCAAAAAATAAAAATAAAAAAAACTTAATTTTCCTTATTAAGAAAATTGTCAAATACAAGTAGGTACAAAATAGAAGGAAAATCTAAAATATTAATATCTTTTATATGGAATTAAAATGCACAAATCCTAATGGGGAGATTATTTTGGCCAAAAAAATAAACAATGTAAAAACTGAACAATGTATAAACTAAACAATCTAAAACTTTTCTTTTTGAAAAATTGTGAAAATGACATTAAGAAATGAATCCTATGAAGGTGTTTTTAGGAAGATGCTCTAAGTGCCCAATAATAAGATTGTCTGCAATTCTCTTATAACAAATCTAAATGGAATGAATAAAAAGCTTTCTAGATAGAAAAATAAAAATCTATACAGGATAAAAATTCAAAGAAGAAATTTAACCCCTAAAAGCCCGTTGTTCCTTTGGGGGACAAATGCGTTTTCGGGCAGGTACCTACGGGTTGAAATTTTCTCCTGATTTTTTGAAACTTTTTTAGGAGGTAGAAAAACTGATTAGCTTCATGGGAATATGATTTTTTCACAATCGGTGCTTGGGAACAAAAGATATGACCAAATAAGCTCAAAACAGGGGACGGCAAGCAGCAAAAAAATTTGTACTTTTTGTTTTGTTTTGTTTTAGTATTTTTTTTCTCATAGATTATATTTTTTTCTATCTAAAAAGATTTGATTCTTTTCATTTGGATTTGTTATGAGAAAGTTATGGGCATTCTTTATTTTCGGGTAGTTAGAGCATCTTTTTTGAAAAAAATAACTTGTAGGATTCATTTCTGCATGCAATTTTTCAAATTTTTCAAATTTTTTTTCTTGCATGGTTACGTTTACTTGCTAGAACAATCTGACCATTGCGATTAGTGCATTTTAATTCCATCTAAAATATATGAATATTTAAGATCTTCCTTCTATCTCGTACCTACTTCTACTTATTGTACTTAACAATTTTTTCAATAATGAAAATTAAGTTTTTTTGAATTTTTTTTTGGGTAGATTGTCAATTTAATTCTCCACTACAAACATTTAAAGCTCAAAACTTTGTAGTGTAAAAATTTTAAGTTAAAAATGTTCAAAGTGAAAAAATCGAGTCCCACAATGTGCTGAAAATTTTATTTTTTTCACTTTAAACATAGATATCTTGCAATCTGTGTGGTCAAAAATTCTGAAATTTTTTCCACACATTCTCATACTAGTTAGGTATAAGATACTATAGTTAGATGTGCAAAAAAAACATTTTTAATTTTTTTTCACTCTTTGCTAAAAAAAATGGCAGTTTTGGGTGTTTTGGGGTAGAAAAAAGGCCTTGGGCCTTTAGGGGTTAAATCTTTACAAATTCTTTTTTTGCTGCCCCCTCTTCTTTGTTTTGAGCTTATTTGGATATAACTTTTGTTACTAGGCACCAATTGAAAAAAGAATTATAATCTCACAAAACTTATTAGTTTTTTCTCTTCAAAAAAAGTTTCAAAAAATCAAGACAAAAATTCAGCCTATAGGTACTTGCTGGAAATCTCATTTGTCCCCCAAAAGGATAATGGTCTTTTAGGAATTAAGCTCTACTTCAAACCTACCTCAATATACTTTTTGCTTGTATCTATTGTCTATTGCTTGAAATTTGAATGTATGATCTTTTAGGGGTTATATTGCCTAATTCTAAGTTGGATTCTACTTGAAGTCAAAAGGGTTTTCTAGAGTCTTATACCATACATTTATTCAATAAACTTTAAGAATCTCTCTTTGTTTCATCTTGAAATTAATAATAAAATAAAATAAAAGTATTATTGCAATTGCAAGCTCTATATGTTAAAATAAAAACAATACATTATATTTTTCATGAAAGTTTTTTTTCCTTTCAAAAGGAATTTAAAATTTAACTACAATGAAGTCTTTTATTTTAACCTTCATTTAAAACACCGAATTAGACATTCTTGCACTTGGCCAAGTGCAATGATCATATGCAAAACTATTCAAAAAAAATGTGTTATCAAAAACTTGAGTACCCCCCTGATTTTCAAGAGATCAATTTTTTAATTTCATCATGCAATACTATCACTTCGAATAAAAACTCCCTATGAGGATGCAATTTCAGTTCTTCCAAAAGAAATACAAGTCCAACACATTTATTTCTTCCTATCAATCATTTCATTTGGTCTCATGGATTAATCTTTCTGCTCTGTACATTGCAATTACATTCGTGTTATAATATGTACTTGTGAAATATACCATGTGTGTGGTAGTATTCACTATAATTTTTGGAATATTTATTTATAAATCCAGAATGACATTGAAGGTTTAGCAACTACCTTCACATTTTTTAATTATGTGCTCACACCAATCAAAAATCATACAGTCATTCGAACATCTTCATAGTCTTTCAAAACTACCACACAAGGTCTATACTCTCACACACCTTATTCTACCATCACACGTACTACTATGTCTCTTATAACGGCCCTGCTTCATCCGGTGTCTCCAATATTCGTGCAGATGATTGCACCAAGTCTCCTCCTTCTCTTGCACCAGTTGCCTCCGCTTGATCGTGTGCACTTGGTCCATGGATTGGACTCACTGGAGGCGACGAAATAAACTGCAACGCCGTATCCACCATGGCGCTTGCAACATGCGTTGTCACTCTTTTTGATAAAGTTGGCGTCAGAGAAGGTCCTTCCAAGATGGAAGTAACTCGGTGATAAATGTAATGTGGCCCTTCACCTGTCCGAGTGAATCGAACGTTGTCCCTATTACAATAATATCCTTCACCATCCGGGACAAAGCTCATTTGATCCAATTGGTTGAATGCTGACAACATTGACATGAACTCCGTTTGTGCTGTTGTATCTGCATTTTCTCCCACGTCCTCTTCAACTTGTTCCGGTTCCACGTTGTCCACCTCCTCAACTACTTCTGCAACAACAAAATCTGGGTCTTGCTCCACTTCCATCAGATTTGCTTCATCCCCATGGGCGTCACTGACTACATCAGTGTCACAAGAACCTAAACTTCGTCCAGCACTTGGTAATTTGTCAGACTGTGTCCGCTCGGCATCACTCTCATCTTCATTCGTCGATGAGGCTCCCGAATCAACTGCTTTTGCTTTCCCCTGCCGCCTTCCCCGTCTTTGCACTTGAACTCTCCCTTCTTCATTGGAAGAGTCCCTAGATGACCGCGGTAGTCTTTCAACTCTACCTGGTGGCACACCTCCATCTGTTTCAGAAACACCAGGACCACGCAAGCTCTCTCCTCTAGTCAATCCTTGTGAGGGTCTGCGTTCTGCGGCCATACTCAAACTGTTCACCATCACCAACTTCTCCCCATACATCGATTGCAATTTGTCGTACACAAATTGTGTTTTGATCGACACACCTTCCATAATGATAACATCATTGCCCACATATCCTGTCTCCAAAATCCCTGGCACTGCCATGATGATGCCTAATGTCATCAACCCCCAATTCCGCGGCAAATACATTTGTACCAATCTCTTCAACTCTGTTGGTGTCCTCTCAAACTTGTCTTGTGCTCGAGGCATCACTTCTGCACTCCAAGAGTCTTGAAATATAACATGTAAGTCATCCGTACTGCTTGGAAGGTTTTCCATGAACCCACTTTCTTCGGGATAATTCAAGAGGATGACAATTCCACCAACAGGTTGTACACCACGGCGTCGTTGCTCGCCATGACGCAAATCATTCACGTATGAGGATACTGTTTCTGCTTGAAATACCCAAGAACCTTGGAGCATGTGGCAGCCCTCTGGCAACGCCATCCTGGACTCCATCGCTTCGTCAAAGGATACACCTGCCGGAAACAGAAACACAGCATTCCAACGAAAAATGCAAGACATCCAGTTCTTGAGTTGCTGCACAACCTTACTGTAATCCTCGTTCGACCATGGTATGTCTTCCCCTTGCGAACCTCCACGTCTACAATCAAAAATCCATAAACATGGTTTGCCAAGTTCAATGTACTCGTCCTCAAAGAACCCTCCTCTACATCTCACGTGAAATGAGGCTTCTCGCTCTTCGTGTTGCACTAAAGAGATTGCAACTTGCCAATTCCAACGAGCATTGGATACATCCTTGACGTCTCGACCATATCCCGCATAACCTTTGCGACCCGCTCGGATATCCACAAAGTGTTGCCTAACGAAAGCTGGGACGGCATTCTCCAAACTGCTGAGCATTTGAACCGTCGTCACTGCAGGAAAACACCACAAGGTCTTTGTGTTATTATCCAATGTCCTCCCCATCAAGATGAACTGCCTTCCTTCTGAATCTCTATACTTGCTTGCGTTGATGGAGAAGAAATCATCCATAGACAATGGATTTTCATCCCCTGCTTCTACCATAAGAAACCGAATTTGATTTCTGATCGCATCTTTCTGATGTACTTTGTCCACTGCATACGCTATAGTACCTTTGGAGGGGTTTGCGAAACCAGCATCATTGAAATAGTATCGCTGCAAAGGACGCTTTCCATTCACCACATCCTTTGTACACATCTCTTTGACCACACGTACATAATTCTCCGTAGAGATGTTGTTCAATGGCCTCCACCAAGTCTTCTCCATCCTCTTCCGCTTCGGGTTTCCATCCACTGTAACATCAAGATTCTTATCTATTACCATCTTCTTCCATTTGTTTTCTGCCTTCTTGCTGAAAAATAATTTGCCGTCCTCATAATCTTTACACACCCGCAAGATAGCCTTGTAGGACTCCTCGTCTTCATGCCAAGCATGGCGTATATAGTCCACCATCTTCCTCAACAACTCCCCCAACGATACATGCTTTGATAAGCTCTGACTTAAATGTAATGCACTCGCTGCCATTGTCAATGCTTTTGCTCTGCATTCATCGTCAGCCCGAGTAGCAACACTTGGACTTCCACACGCTTTCCATATATCGCGCAGTTTGATGAGATTTTCGTAATGCGTGGTGAAGAATTTCCTGTCAAACTCCTTTGCATTTATTTTGACCGACGCTTCTATGTAAAACTGCGGGTTGTTGTACACCACGAACTTCGCTTTCCGGCTCACAAACTGCGCATGATACTTTTCATTGGATAAATGTCCCTCTTCCTTCTCCCGTTCAGCTCGTTTACAAGCACCAACAACATGTTGGCCATCCACTGGTTCCCATACAATATTGCTCTCCAACCACCTCCTCTGCAATGCGGTACTCGAGAGGGATGAATCCGCTCGGCAATGTTTCAAATACACGGCTTCGAATTCACGTGCAGCACCTTCTTGGCTGAATGGTAACTCTATCACCTCCGTCTCTCCCTCCTCATTCCTATTGTCATAGCGATATGCAATGGGATGAAGGGTAATCGCACTTACTCCATCAGCTTCGGATCCCGAGAGGCGCTCGTACATTTCATTCACACGCCAATCCATTAGCACCCTGTGGTTTGTCTCTGCGTTAGCTACATCACGGATGCTATCGATTTTCGCATCGAAAATCAGATTTTGTCCCCATATATATCCTGCTTTGTACTCGGACTCAGTAGGAAAAACAACAGACGCCTTCGTAATGCTCTTCGGCAATACTCTTCTAGGCTCTTGTTCTGGTTCACTTTCAGATGAATCATCAACAATGACAGCATTTTCGCCATCATTTCCTTGTGGAGGACGACTTTGTAAGGCTGCTCTTCGACGACGTATCTGTGCTACTGTTCGCTTTCTAGTGCCCTGCTCTTCACTTGCATCCGTTGCACGAATGCGACGCCCTCTTTGGTCTTCTACAATGTTTTCTACTGAAGAAGCACGCTGCACCTCACCCGCACCATGTCCTCTACTAGTAGCACGTCCTCCAACAACACGTCCTCCACCTGCACCGCGTCCCCTAACAGCACCACGTCCAACATGATTGGCAATCCTAGCAACATTCACGTTGGCCTGTACAACATGTGACTTGTAAACTCTTACACCTGAGCCAATTCTTGGTTGTCTTGATCTTGATCCTGATCCAACTTCCGTGATTGTGGTTGGAGCTCCTTCTTCTCCTTCACTTGGAAGCTCTGGAAAAACTGGGAGTTCACTTGGTACAGGATTTTCAGTTGCCTCCCCCCTCGATTGCAATGATTCTTCCGCAACTTCCTTCTCCACTACTGGTGGTCTTACTGCTGCGCTCCCTTCCACTAGTACCTCTACATTATCACCTGTAGATTGAACAACAACATCGGTTGCCGCAGAGTGAAGGCGTTGACGCTGTGCCTTCGGTGTACCAGAAATACCCCCCTCATTCGCATGGATTCCTAATCCCTCTTCAACAGCAGCTCGCTTGCGGTTCCGTTCATCCAATGGAACCCAATTTGGATTCACTGGCATAGCAAGATCCCGATGTACTTCATTCAAGTCTTCTGGATCTCTTGGTGCAAGACGCTCATAGACAACATTTGCGTTCGCCCTCTCTAATTCTTCACGGCTTAGAATCTCACGGTATCGATGGCGCAATGCTTTCACTTGTTCAGAAGTCATCCCCATGAATTTTTGAACAGCTCTCTCTCGTTTAACCTGCAATTCATGTGGCACTTTCTTCCAATCTTTTGCCACACTCTTCAAGCTACGCATGGGAATAAGAACTAAGAGAAGCTGTGGCGGAACAGGAGCCATCATCAATACCTTCTACAGTTTATACTTCTCAAGTGCTGTTTCTGTTGTAGTAACCGACACAGTCAGTCCTCCGTTAGCGGTGCCCGTGAGACCCTCGATGACTCCATGTGAGGACGCCAATGCAGACTCATAACGCCCCTGCCCAATTGGAAAATCTGTGATCCACAAAGAAGACCTATTATTGTTATCTACTACAATCCACCATCCGTGCTCCAACCACTTCGAGTGCATCTTCGGTGCCATGATGCCCTGAAAAGGAAAGTGCATCAATAGTTCAATACTTTAGCATTCATTGATGTTCTGAAGAGTTTAACAAAACATTAGAATACATTAAAAATTATAATTCAAAATGTATTTGTTCTCAAAGAACACACTATTGTTGTTGTGAATTTTCAATGTAGTCATGCACTAAAGCATATGAATATTCTTACCATGGTACTAAATGTAATTACATAGAGGTCCTACCTTACCAATAAAAAAAAAACAATACATTCCAACAACAATCCAATTTATGAAATTATATTCAATTTTTTTCCTATAACACTTGTTCCATGCATGACAATGAATAACACATTACTTTATACAATATATCCAATACACTTACAATCCCAAAAAATCAACATGATTGAATATGAAATTCTTATATATCTTTTTTCAGTAGAACATTACATGTACGATTTTATCATTACCTTCATATGTTGTTCCTTGGTCTATCTAATAAAATAAAATCATTTCCACAATTCAAAGTGAAAGTTCACTTACAAAGAAGATCAAGTTTGTTTTTCAGTTCCTAAACTCCAAATTCAAAAATCATTTACCTTATTCAAATGAATATTTGTAGACATTGTTATGTTTTCTTTGTGACAATGTGTTTAAGTTTAATAAAACTACATAAAGGATCTAATGTCTACTTCCTTCCAGTGTCTCATTTGCTGACAGTATCCCAACAAATTCTACATACATATGATGGACATCGCTTCTTCTATAAATTCATAAATGAGAAAAAAAAAAAATCCAACTTCAGTGCAAATAGAATATTTGTACAAGATTTGTATACAATCCTCCAACAGCAAAGCGAAGTGAAGAACCACTTACACAATAACAACGGCTACCCCCCAAAAAGATAAAAAAGTTTAATGCAAAGCCAAAAATAATTAATTCAAAAAAATTTCAATTACAAAAAAATGCGTTTTTGAACCTCCACAATATAATGCAGTTGTAATGCAATACCTTATAAACTACTGATAGACAAATTAATTATAGATACTACATTTACATACCTTGGAGCTGTTACTAAATATGTACTTATACCAATTTCGTATAAAGACAATTCCCACTCTGTACTTTGTAGGGTACACTTATCCATTCGAAATTCAATATTTTCCTCAATTACTCCAATAAAAAAATTAAAAATTTATTCAATCCTTCTTACCTTTTTGTTTCATGCAATTCAAATACAAAAAAGCTGCGGTACATGAATTCCAAGGAACAATCATACATTTCACTTATACAGAACACTGGTGCTCTTAGATGTTCTAAAATATAACCTCTAAAATACATATTTATCACTAAACCCAAATTTGAATGATTGTAGAGGTTCCCTTAATCTTGGTTCCTCTTGGTAGTTTCTTCAATTTTTTTCTAGGTTTTAGAAAACTTTTAATTGTAGATAATATAATTCTTAGTTGTCAATGACATTTCTCTGGAACGATCATCATTACAACTTTGAAAAAGCAATGATCTATAAGTTCATCAAATGAGAAAACAAGAAATGGATCAATACATGTCACCCGCCTACCACTTCAAAATTATACATAAATTGTATAATTCCATGAAAATAATAAGTCTTCATTTTACAAGTTCAAAAATCGTGCAGTCTTCGTTTATTTATTTTCTATTCATCGGGTGCCCAATGCAACAAACAACCAAAATTGAATATAACAAAACATTAAAAATAATAAAGGCAATGAACTGAAACCTTTAAAAGTCACCCATTAATTGAAAGGACTAAATGGATTTAACATTTTGTAATTGTTAGTTCTAAGTTCATTAGTGATTATGACTACATTTCAACTTCAAATCCATAGCATTTATGAAATTCTTCATAAGTGATCACAAAACATTTTATACTACTGTACATTCACATCTTCCACGAATATTTCCATCTATGGAAAGTAAAAAAAAAAACTCTAAAGAATGAGAATGAAATCAACATGATTAATTAACAACTTCTATTAATGAAATGCTTCTTAAAAAAAAAGGAGAGATACATTACCGCATGCAGATGCTCTTGTTGCTCGTGATTCTACAGGCACTTACGGAAGAATCGTGACTATGCCGCTTTCACTGTTGATTTGTGCGTTCTGCAACCTTCACACTTCTAGAAATATCTGGTACAACAAGATGCACAATCAAGAACTGCACCATTTATTCTATTCCACGACATAGGCTTCAGAATCAGAGGTCTTAAATTTTCTAGAGTATTGAATTACCTTCATAGCAAATAAGCACATTCAATTCACAAACAACTCAAGGTATACTCTTAGAACACTGATACAACTCTAAGACTGCACTGTTGAGCACAAAGTTAAAATAAAATGGCTATAATCATAAAAGATTGAATCAATTTAAAATAGCAAAGTAAGCACGGTAGCCTTTAGGCAATCCGTTGAAACACCTCTCATGTGGTTCATTAATTGTGAATTTCAATTTTTAAGTAATAGAGAACACGTAATTGAAAATGATGTACTTCTGTACATTGGTATTCAAGTTCATCTCATTGTTTCTTTTCAATGAAAGTTATGAAACCAATCAATCCGTCAATCCAATATAATTCATTTCAGTAACAAATGACAACTTCCTCCCACTGTCCTCATCGAAAGCTACTGACCATGTTGTACTTGTTTTGAACACATAAAACAAGTACAACAAACTTGCATGTCACTTGAAAACTTTCCAGATTTTGACCTTCCATAAGATATTCTGAATTCCTAGTTCCACATATTCACTGCTTTCACGGTCAAAATCCGTTTTATTGTATTTCTAGTGTTCTTTCAATCAATAAAGAACCGTGACATGGTAAAATTATACTTTCCAAAAAACAAATGCAAAAACGTAAAAGCCTAATAAGTCGGCCATGGAGAACTGACACTTGCATTGCCCCATTAGAAGGTTTTATGTAAAAACGGTCCCCAATTTTGTACCGCTCAAATTTCATAAATTTTCATGTCCCCCACGAACTGAAAATCCAAGGTTCTTTTCTGCCAGAACAACTCAGAACTACCACTTTTGTTGTATTCACTTAAGAAAACCAATTTTTTTGTTTCCTTAGATATCAAACCTTCCGATGTTCTACTTCATTTGCCAGAGATCATGTACTGAACATTTCATCAAATTTCACCATCCGAATTGGAAAATATTATCATTCAAAGTTGAACAAATTTTTTATTTTTTTTAAATAATGCTTAAATTGCCCCAAAAACTAAGATTACCCAGAACTTCCTAATCCCTAATCCGCATAGAATGAATCAAACTTGCACGTATAGGTAACAAAACGATTGTTTCGGAAAAAAATTGAAATAAACTAATTTTGACTTCTTATATTTTTTTACAACTACCCGTCAATCTCCAATCCTTGGTCATTGTGCCATATCTTTTTCATCCGGCATCCGATTGAAACAAAAATTATATATTCACATAGCTCTTCCAACGCTCCATAAGACCATAACCTTAGAAAAATTTATAAATATACACTTCAAATTAAGACAATACGAAACTATACGGACCCAAATGGTCCACCAAAAAGACAAGTGTGGTTGTAGGGGTCAACTAATTCTGAGCCTTTGATTGCAAATACGAATTCAAAAATTGCAAATTTCATCCACTATGGCATATAAATAAATTTCAATTTGTTTTACAAGAATGACTCTGGGGACAACACACGAATCACCCCCCATGGCCTCAGAGGTCCCCTTCACTCTTTTTGTTTCTCACTCAAATTAAATGGTGTGAACCATTTAATTTCTATTATGGAAACGCAGTTCATAATACACCTTGCTGGGCAATAGTTTGCGGATAAAGTATGAGGCTCATAAACCGACCTGGCTGTACAACCGATCATGGCCCAGAGGTACATATTGCTTTCTTCTATGTACCGACAATGTACATTTCAAGGGGTGCTCGCTTTTAGTGACCACTGTGTTCCAACTTCAAAAATTCATAACTAATTCCACGAAGGTCCAAAAAATATGAAACGACTTGGATTAGATGCGAAATCCATTTTTTTTCCTATTAAAATTTACTGAAAATTGTTTCTAACAGTTCAACTTCCCCGAAATTCCAAACAACTCTTAAATGGTCGGTTAATGAGCCTCCTACTTTACACGATATCCAAAAAAAAAATCTGAGTGGCCTTCACTACAATCTATCATCTTCAAGCTATGATGGTTTGTGCTGTTCAAAATTAGCAGTTGTGATTCTTTGTATGTGAATCTTTAAGTGAACTTAAAATCTTTTTTTAATAATCATTTTAAGCGAATTCTGGGGCAGGCACATTACAAACAAAGAAGCTGTGCATTGTGGAAATCTGCCCAGGGAAGACGCATTCAGAGCACCGACTGTCGATCAGTTCAGTAGGGACTTTGGACTGAGTGCAGTGCCGGCGCTTCGGTCTTCAGCTTCATCACAGGCGCGCAGAAGTCGACAGAACTTCAGTCAAGGTTACGGTAAACTTTCTCTTCCGAATTTCCTCCAGCGTTCAAACAAAATTCATCTTTCGAATCCCGGGTTTAATTAAAGCTTCGATTTGCAATGCAAGCTGCTGTTTTCATTCCTATCCCGCATTAAGCACCAGTACACGACAGGTTTTTGCTTAATGGCATCACGTGTGCCGTAGTGACTTTGACATTTTCAGTTCCTGTGTATAGATCTTGTTCCGCCCTTGTCGAACGCATAATCGTCCACCATTTTATCTCTCTTCAGGAAAAGTTCATTCACTGGGACACTAGAAAATATTTTGCATCGTGCATGATCTCTAACTTTTAGAAATTGCAGCCACACGTGTACTCGGGCGACGAGCTCATTGCTCCAGAAGCGAAACGCACGTTGGATTCGCTGGTTTTCTTTGTTCAAACTTCAATAATATTTGAAGCGCACACATGCCTATAAAATCACGTTGAAGGGTCCAACACTTGCACGGGAATCTGTCCTACTGATTGACATCTCAGGCGAGATAAGCGGAATGATGAAAGCGCTTTCCGTTCCGGGCAAAATCTCGACAACACGTCGGCAACTTGTGCAGGCAACTTCAGGATAAAAAAGACTCCTTTGAAAACGACCAACGACCTGTTCAACTTCCTAGCGATAGTACATGAGCTACCTGCTGCTAACTACGAAGTGAAATTGGTTTGAATTCATACCTTTCGAATTTGGTTCTTGAACGGAGTAAATGTGGGAGTTCACAAGCAAACTACACGAAAGCACCGCCAGTCTGCTGCGCTTGTCTGCTCCGCAAGTCCGCTCCGCTTCTCTGCATCACAGGTCTGCTCCGCTTGTCTGCTCCGCAAGTCAGGAGCACCGTAGCACCTCAGGTTTGAAGGACCGAAATTTTGGAGAACCGCAAGTCTGCAGCGGAGGGATCGAGCGGCGTCTGAAGGCGACGCTGGAGCGAGAGAAAGCTGCTGAGGACTTCTAGCGCGTGGTTCCGTGAATAGTAGGTGAGTCCAGCTCTCCGCCTTCCACTTGTACAAGTGAAGTTTTTTTTTTTTAAATTCAAGAAAATAAAAAAGCGAACAGCGGAGCAGCAGTGGTGGAGCGAGCAGCGGTGGAGCGAGCGCGTGGTCCCGCGTTCTTCAGGTATGTAACGTTCGCACAACCTTCTACCTGCAGCAGTAACCCCAGAGAGCGGGCGACTATCATTGAATTTGATGTACACCTATCCCGACTTGTGCACTATGCAGGAACAGTAATTGTCATCAGCCCCCCTCCATGCGCGGGGGGTCTGATTGCAATTACTGTTCATTGCTTACGTCAGCGATGAACAGTAATTGCGATCAGACCCCCCGCGCATGGAGGGGGGCTGATGACAATCACTGTTCCCTACACCGTAAACCCACTCCGGAATGCATACAACTCAGGGAGGACGAACTTCACGTGAGTACAGAGGGAGATCTTACAGAGGCAACGAAGGAGACGCTTCGCAGTTTAGAAGCAGCTTGAGATCGACACCTCTACACCGTGTAGGTTTACGAGATTCACCGAAAGCTTCTAGCACCGTCGCCTCTAGCACCGTCGGTTGAACTAGCACCGTCGAGCCTCAGATTCACCATCGCCTGTAGCACCGTGTTTTCGAAGATCGACGCCTGTAGCACCGTCGCTATGCCGTGCGTGCGACCCTATGATCTGCACAACGAAATCCATGCAGATTTTGAATTTGTCGCCGTCACTCTAGACTGTGAGCGCGCACCGTCGCTGTGCAACTAAGGGTACAGAATAGAAGACGCTACGTCTTCATGCTGGGAGATTGCTGTAATACCTTCGAGCTGATTGCTTGTCGTAAAATTCGGCTAGATTGTGTGTATAGCTAGAAGTCCAGCTAATTGTGTCGACAGAGGTTTTCGTTTGCCGAGCTACAAGTCAAGATGGCCGCCAAATTATGTCTCGTAAAAGTCGGCCACATTTTTTCTCGAGCTAGAAGTCAAGCTGACTGTCGACAGAATCGAGCTCCCGGAAGTGAAGAAGAAATACTTCCTCGCGTTATCATAGTCTCTCTTTTGGGGGACAAAGTAAAATGAAATAGCGAAATAACAGATATAAAAACTATTAGCACTGCACATCGAAAATCGAGCCTAGGCTAACTAAGAAAGTGACATATAGAGTGCTATGCAGTTCTGTCTTCATTGACGAGCTCTTGGAGAAATTGATGACGAATCTAACCCAAGTGGTTTTGTATTTTTCCAATCGTTTTAGAATTACTTATGAATTTTCAAACAAGTTGGGTCATAGGTCCCTATTTCTGACCCCAGGTCTTTCATAAACGGTTAACTTGTAATTCTAAATAAAACTGAGAAAAGCGAAGAGAATGATTGGATCTTTCAAGTAATTAGACTTTTTTCTTGATTCATTCAATGAATGTACTAGTGCATTTCACAACCATCTCATGTCCATTGCACAGTCATTTATAGGGTCCATTCTTAACCCCTAAAGGTTTTTGACTATGTTTTCACAAAAAACGCTTCCAAACTGCCATTGGAATTACAAGTACGAAATTTTGGAAAAAAAACATTTTTGGACACATGTGACCGTAGGATCTTGTATTGAACTAGTTTGAAAAGATGTAGAAAAAATTTCAGAAATTTCCACCCTGTAGATTGCAAGATATTAGCATTTGAAGTGACAAAACCCCTTTTTTTGTCCCTGCGAAAAACAGGGCAGCTGCACTTCACATGGTCACATTTGTATGAAAAAATGTCCAAAATGGTGGTAACTCTTTGGATTCATTTTTCAAAGCAAGTTAGGTAAATGCTTGAAAAATTTCAGATCATTTGGAAATGTACAACATATAGGAAAAAAATAATAAGTAGAAAGAAGTAGGAAATGATTCGAAACACTGAATTGTTAAGGATTAAATTATGGAATTGAAAAATGCCAATCCAAACGATTGTAATGTTGTAATAAACAATCTACACCTTGGGTTTATATTTTTTTCCAAAAATATTGAAAATTGAGTTAAATAAAGGACTTCAAAGTTTATTTTAGAGTAGAGATTCCATAACTACTCACAAACTACCCACAACTAAAATTCCTCATAACTTTCATCTCATAAATCAAAGTGGAATGATTCAAAGCTTTCCTTGTGCACATAAATCTATAGAACCAATTTCAAATTTTTTTTTTCTAGAAAATGATTTTTGAAGAATTTTTTTTTGCTGCCCAAGCTGCCCGTCGAACAATGGAAACTACATATCATACCATAACTTTTTAACCATGTTGTCATTAACAATGAAAATTGTTGGGCCCTAAAGCTACTCCTAGGGCACATCTTGTGTGCACATTTAGAAGGAAAAAAATAAAAATTCCATTCGTGGTGAGCTGCCTAAAAACGCTATGTTGTTAGAAAACGGTGTTTGGTCCTTCAGGGGTTAATGTCTACTTTGTTTTACATCCTCCTTCCTTAATGTCTAATGCCATAGAAGACAAAGGTTTCATCGTTCTAGTTTGACCAATTGGGTGATTACATTTTGAAGAATCAAGAATTAGGATGTGGCCACATCCTACATCATTACAATCAATGATGTGGTGGTCAAAATTATTCTATAGTTGGACTATAGAGAACCTCCATAAAATCTACTCAAAACTGCTAAAAAGAACATGAAGATGAATATGGGCTTCTTGAGGCTAAATTTGTTGTTCTATAATTGATGATATTTATGAGATGGTTGTCTTTCAGAATATCGTCAGTGATTGCTATGACCTACTGATCCCAAGGATCACGTCTTGTTGCCTACCGAAACTAAGACCTGTAATGTGATCATGTGTGGTAGATGCAGGTATATTCCATTCAGTGTGGGGCCTCGCAAAGATGTGGGTGACCAATTTGCTATGCTAGAAGTAACGGTTACTTTGGCAATGCTTCTCCAGAGGTTTACCATCGAGTTGGTTGCTGACCAAACAATTGGGATGACAATTGGAGCCACTATTCACACCACTACGGTAAATATTGGCATCTAACCCAAGTTGTTTTATATTTTTTGAACCTTTGTGGAATTAGTTATGAATTTCTTAAGTTGCAGCAAAGTGCATTTTTGAGATCTCTAAAGCTGACCACCTCCTCAAATGCACACCGCTTGTACATCGGGAAGTGCAAAATGTACCTGTAGAGCTTGATTGGTTTTAGAACCCGATCCATTTCAGGACCTCCTATCTTACAGACCCTTATTTAGTCTAATGACATCAATAATAATCCATGCATTGGAACGAAGTAGTTCAAAAGCATTCAATGAATTCCTTTTTTTTTGAAGTTTGATTCAATTAGAAGTCATATATGTGCATGAATAATAGGTTCAACGTGGCTTACAAACACATTTAAATTTTAACAATTTTGAGAATCTATAAATGAATTGTGGTTTATATTTTTATGTTAGTGAGTCTCATAGTATGTACTGAACTTAAATTATCAAATCGATATTTACAAAGTAGATTACATAGATCAGAATAATTTCCACATTTTTAATACCCTTTTCATCAAACATCATAATCTTTCGATGTCAAAGTATTCTGTTTTTGTTTTTTGTATAATTAAAGTGCTGTACAGGTCATGTAGCATACAGTAAGATGTTACAATTTGTTCCTTGAAAATTATCTTAGAATTTGGGTTATTTAATTATTTTTGAGTGAACTTAGAAGAGCTCAAAGGAAGGCTTTGGCCCTCTTCCTGTGAAACCTTGAAGGACAAAGCGGTACTTTGAATTACAAAAATGGTGAAGATGTATTATAGTAAATGAAGTACTGTTCGAGAAAGATAAAATGTACCTATGTTTAATGAGTGTTTGTAGAGTTTGGTTGATGTAAGAGGGGACTACTTTCATATGTAACATGTTTGTGTATTGGTTCCTTTGATTTGTTTTAGTTGTAGTGACTTTTAAATAATTTTTTTGGAGAATAATAATTATGTGGTGCTTGTCATGGATATATCTTTTTTATTACATTGAATGTCTCAATGTACAAGTTATGGCATTTGCAAACCTAAATGGACATTGTTGAAAAATGCACAGAAAACCATTGGAATTGTGAAAAATAAATAAAAATACAAATGAAATATTCCCTTTGAACTACAAAGATTTTATTCATTCCATGTACATTAGTGATGAGGTGTTTTTGGACAGTCTTGTCCTGTAGTCAATGTAAAAAAATTGCAGAAAAAGAACTTGCTGATTATCTTTTCGAATGAATAATTTACAAGTTTTAAGAAGAAAGCGGAACGTGTCCAATTACTGAACAAGAACTATTGCACCATTGTGTTTTATTTTTTGGAATTCCATTTTTGATTTATTTATATTCTAGTTTAACCACTGAATTCTGAAAGTACATCTACTCTATTACCTCTTCTGTTTAAAAATGATCATTATGTTTGACAAAATGTTTTGATTACGTCACATAATACATTTTAGAAACCAATTTTCCGCTATAAGTTCAGTTCATTGTTTTTCTATCATTCATTAAAACTGTATGACAACTTATTTGAATTGTAGTTTTAGAATATTGAGAGTTAGTTTTTTTTTGGCATTTTCGAGGACTAGCATTGGTCAATTAGTTTTGGGGGGTAAAGTTGTCATTTTTTATGCATTTAGTATATGCCATAGACCATGTGCAATCCTTGAATTTGCCTTTCCAAAGTTTCACCTCCTTAAACTAGGAAGAACTCAAAGATATAAGAAATTAAGGAATAAACAGTGAACTGATCCGTATAGTCATTTTATTTGTCATGTAATTAATGGTTGCATGGAAGGTAGAGGGACTATTACTAGAAATGGGAGATTATATTCCAAATAGCAATTTGTAAACTAATCTCACATGTTGACAATGTCACGGAGTGAAATACGGACATTATTATAAACAAAAAATGTAGGCAAAAATGAATAGAGTATTTGGGTGGAGGGAGTAATTTTAGAGGATTGTAAAAAAAGTGTGTTCTGTTGAAATTTCTTTCTTTATTGTAGGTTGAAGTCTTCAACATAATTCATTAAATATGCAATTTGTGTAGTGTGGAAAAATGAGATACAAACATTCAAAGTTTTTAAAATGTATTAAAGAAAAGTTAAAAACAGAAATAATTTTTCATTTTGAAAGAAAAAAATTGCAATCTTTTTATTAAAGGTTTTGGAAATAGACTTTCAAAGAAAAATTCACATGCTGTTCTTGCATAATTTTGTTGTGGAAATAGTACGTATTGCTTTTTCTATGAATTATTGTGAAATCAAAGGTTTATGTATGTGTAAGTCAGTGGTCATTTCTGAATGTACTCAGGAAAAATTGAAATACTTAGCACAAATTTGTGATTGTGCATTAGGTATGTCATACCCAAAAAATCCCTATGAAATTGGCAATATTAATAGGAAGGACAATATAAAAAGCTATACACATAGAATAAAACGAGTACCTTTCATTTCACAGTATTAATGCACAGGTAGAACTAAAAAAGTCCAAAGAGGCTGTTCATGTTTTAAAATACTTTGAAGGGTTTATTTTATGCTTTTTGGATTGAAGAAGTGAATTCATTTGACGCTGTTGTGAAAAAACAAAAGACATGTAGAATGGGAATTGCGAGTTCATCTTTCAGTATTTTGTCAGTGGCTTTTCTTTAAATTATGTGTACAGTCCGATGATTCTTATGAGAGGCATATGACATTCACAAATTAGCAATTCCGATGTGTAGTCTGTGGGGTTTGAACTTTCATAAAAGAAGCTTCCAGAAGAATGAGAACATGACGTATGGTACATACGTTATGAATTTGATTACGTATGTACCAGAATTTGTAATGGGATGGTGTTGTTTGCATGTTTATAATGAAGTGGCCAATGTACAGGGATTCCAACAAAATTGTATGATGTTTGTAGTTAAAAATACAAGCATATTAGTATAGAAACTGTGTATTTAAAGAACTCTATCAATAATTGATATATTAAAAAAGCAATGTAGTTCTTTATACGTAGAGTGTTCGTATTACGCAGTTCAACGAAATGGACAGTAAAAATAGTTAGATTGATAAGAATTTATTAAGTGGAAGTTGTATAAAGAGCGTGCAATGTGTGCTTCAATACGATGGACAAGTACATGTACAAAACTTTGCTAAAGCAAATGAAGGGAAAAAAGAAACAAAAACATTGGATTCGTTTTTGTAGTCTTTTTTATGAGGGCTTGAAAAGTAGCCTAGGTCGGGGGGGGGTCGTTGTCATTTGGAAACTATGGAAGACCATTTTTTTATTGTGTCTTTTGTGAATGAAAATGCAGAGAGGATAGTGGTTTGGGAAGGTAGTGAATCACAAAAGCTCTGCACCAAATACATGACTATTATATATTACTTGAGAAGGTGAGAAATGGCAGCACAAGCATTTGGAAGCCCAGTGGTATTCAATGCGGTAGCGACAACAGTGGTTGCTACTGAACGAAGGAGCGTAGGGGATAGATTGGCGCGTGTGGTACAAGGAAGACTATTCGAAGAAGAAAACCGTGCACCTGTGTATGGAGAATTTCAATCTATTAATGGTATGGTTCAACTTCTTGGAGACGAAGGTCAAGTTGTGGGGGTAGGCGTGGTGGATACAAATTTCGCATGCGGTGATGAACTCCATCGAGAGAAATTACGTCCTTCTGAGATTGCGGTTCGTGTCACACATGTTGTACATGAAACATAATGAGTTGGTGAGTTGGTAGGGAAGACTATGGGAGATTGTGTAGATAAAATTATACGATGGCGTCGTATTTCCGTTCGTTCTGCACGTTCGTACGAGGTGAGAACGACGGCAACACATTCGATGGAGGGGCAGAATTCATCGTTTCCTCCAGTTTCAGCACCACAATTTGATTTTCATGACGTAGAAGAGAACCCAAGCACTTCCGAATGCACGCCACCAAGTCGAGGTGGAAGAAACACAGAAGAAAGAAGTTCTCCTGTGACGTTAGGTTCTGAAGGTATCACTCCGGATTTCACAAGAGTAGAAGGACTACCTGAGCTTACACCAAGGAGGCGGTACTCAATGGCAAATCGAAGGGCAAGGGTGAGAAGTCCACGGGAGAGGGGAGAGTCTGCTAGTCAAAAAGTTACTCTGGATAGTGTTATGTGTGCAAAGGAAAGGGGAGCATGTAAACGCAATTGCCTACGTGATGTAGATGCAAAATATATATTGGACCAATGATATATGGCTTGGGGACAGAAGTACGAAGCACGTGCCACTTGGATAATGCAAATGCTTAATGCATTTTACACTCGCACAGAGGGTCCGACAAGAGACAAGTACGTAACAAAACTGGATGGCAAGGTCGTGTGCAATGCATGTTATGCCGCTGCGTTGGGTTATTCTCAGAGGCATTTGAAGCAATTGAAGACAGCACATGCTGTATATGGCAGAGTGGCAACCGTTCATGGAAACAGGTGTCAGCACAAGGAAAGTGCAAAAATGTCTGCAGCTAGGGAAAGCCTCAACGTTTTTTTCAACGAAGCTGGTTGTCAACAGCCCCATCAATCGATTTGCAAGAAAATGGACAGTGCGGTTTTTCCGTTGATTCTGTTGCCAATGAATACCAGCAAGTTGGATGTTTTTCAGTATGTGAACGAAGAAGTGAAGAAACTAGTGGACGGATCGGAGTTGTCAATGTCTTCATTTCGTCGACTTTGGCGGAAGGAATTTCCGCATGTGCAAATTCCACCTTTCTCCCGATTTTTGAAGTGTTATCATTGTTGGGAGTAAAAGTGTGGGATGGAATCCACAACAAATGCAGTCGCAAAGGTGAAGATAAAAGAGATGTACGTGCTGCACATCCGATTTCAAATGGAAGAGAGGCGAGATTATTGGTTGTTCAAGAGGTCCGCGATATTCACTCCGGACTTCTTTATGTGTTTGATTGTTGATGGTATGGATCAAAATACAACCATAGTACCGAAGATGAGGCAGACTGTGAAGAACATCGAATCTCGATTTGTGAAGACTCATTTGTGTGGTGTACTTGTACATGGTATCGGCCTGTATGCGGACGTATGGATAGATACTCATCACAAGCATGATAGCAATCAAGTCTTAACGTCGGTGATGAACGTCATATGCGACGTGAAGCGAAGGAAGGGGTCTTTGCCATCGACGTTGAGGATTCAAGCGGATAACACCACGAGGGAGAACAAGAACGTTTACATGTTTGGCATGTGTGCTGCACTAGTGGGGCTTGGTTTCTTCAAGGAAGTGCATCTTTGCTTTTTGATAGTGGGCCACACACATGAAGACATCGATCAGAGGTTCAGTGTGATTTCAAACGTACTGAAGAGGAGAGACATAGACACTTTGACAGAGATGTTGCAGCTGGTGGAAAAGGGAACATCGTACACGGACGCCTTTGTGAGTGCTCGCAAGCTTGAGCACGTTCGCGACTGGAAGGCATTTATCACACCTCATTTACTACGAGGGGGGAATCACTGACGGGTATTACATTTCCACACCATATGAGGTTTTACGTGGAGAATGGGTTGGTCCGTGTACAAGACAAACATTTTTGCACAGATGAGTGGGGCCCAGCGAGAGGGCATTTGTGTCTGAACTCATTGCCTAGCGTAGCAGAGAAATCGGACCTCGCGGAGGTGTTTGCAGCTGATCAGAGGGAATTGAAAGCATTGGACGAGTTCATTGCATACAAGAAGAAGATGATAGACAGAGGCTTGAACCCGATCAGGAACATGGAAGTGGTGGACGAAATAGAATAGTTCAAAGAGTATTTGGAAGAATTTCCACAACGAAATAGGGAAGGCGTCCGTGATTTACCATTTTGGCCCAGCGATGTTTTGAACCAGAACGTGGATGATGGAATTGTTCCGGACGTAGAAGGAGGTACAATTCCAAGTGCAGTTGCTGATGAGGACGGGAATACGACGGAGAGTGTAGCCGTTGACAGGATTATGGTGACAATGCCAAATCCTGAGAGGAGGGGGTATTTCGGACCTCGCAGAGATAGACTTGTACAAGCAACATCATAAAGAGTGACTGGGGGAAGGATTCGAGGCAAAAGGAATGCAGTTGTACCAGAGGTACGACAAGATGCAGAGGAAGATCCGTTTCCTCCATTCAATCCAGAGAATGACGTTGTTGTAGGGCAGTACGTAGCCCTCACCGTAGAACAAGCGGAAGTAAGAGGAGGAGTACCTTTTTTTTTAGGGAAGGTGCTCGAATTCGGTCAGGGGACGTGGGCCTCAAAGATGAAGGTTCTGTGGTATTGGCCTACTATGAGACTTGAGGCACATGATGAAGCAGGTAGTAATCGAGTGAGGTACACGAACTGTATGGAGTCAACGTGGGAACCGTCTGGTGAAATGTTGGGCTGGACCGAGAAGGAAGCCGCTATATATTCATGGACGGATGTCCCTTGTCGAGGGAGAAGTGGTCATGTAATAGGTTCCAAGATTACAGTGTATGGAGTGCATACAAAGGAGACAGTGATCATTCCAGCAGAGGCTAAAGCACATCTTCTTGAATACATGGCAATGCAGATGGAGAACCTAGATGACGAACGTCTGCAGAATGATTTGAATATGTACTAGTGAAGTATGGTATTATGCAGTGCTCTTTGACCTTGTAGTTGTAGATATGTAGAAGTACTTCAGTGTGAAACGTAGAGTAATATGTCTTAAAAGTAGTATGGAGTGAAAAGTGTGAAAGGTTTTATGAAGTAATTATAAAAAATGGAGTGTTTGACAACTTTTCACCAAGCAATTTCTCCTACTAAAAGCAAACAATGTTTGCAATAATCGCTCCCCCCCACAACATTTGAGATTGTCCATTTTAGATGCCGTACTAGCCAAGTGCAATGTCGCACCCCCCCCAAGTGCAAGAATGTCTAATTCGGTGTTTTAAGGTCAATATTCAAATTTCAAACTGTAATTTAATATGAAGTTCAAAGTCTTAATTTTTTTTTTAAATACATACTTGATTTTTTTTCTTTTAAAAATTATTAAGTAGATACATACTTACATACTTGATTTTATTATTATTATTTAGTAGGATTAAAATTAGAAAAAATAAATAAATTGCTAATAGTTTAAAGATGGAATTGAAATATATGAATTTCAATGGTAATATAATTTAATAAGCAAACATAACCTTATAAGAAAAATTACAAATTATAAAAACTGTATTGAAAAATAAAACCTATAAGTTTGTTTTTTAAAAGATGTTCAAATTCTAAAATTACATAAATTTTGAAAACCGCATTTGATACTTATAGAATTTGAATTTGCATTCTTTTACTAAATAAAATTATAATACTAGAACAAATAAAATCTAATGTATACTCAATATTTTGAACTCCTAAAAGGTCTATATTATCCTCAACTTTTGCTCCTAGTTACCATTTGAAAATAAAAATTATATTCCTATAAAGCTAAACTAATATATTGATCTTATAAGAAAGTTTCTAAAAGATTTATTAAAAATTTAGGTTATAGATATAAGATTCAATCTAGAAGCCATTTTGCAAAGGTCCTTTACAATTTAATTTTTCAAAATTATGGTAATTTTAGTTTTCTATTAAAAATTTTGGAAAAATAACATACATAGACTGTACATTTTTCTACTAGCACAAAATACTAATTTTTTTGTATTAATTAAATCAAGGAATAAATATTGTTTTCTGTTTTAATTTGATTTTAAGGTCTTTTCTATGGTTGTTTTGAGTAAAAAATAAAATAAACAACTGAAATTTTTGTATACTAACTTTTTTACAATGAAAAAAATACTAGAGATGGTAAAAAATTATTTACTTGGATATTTTTAGTCCTTGGTTTGTACAAACAAACTAGGTTTGGAGGGAATTTTTTCAAAGTTGTATTTCTAGCAATTTTAAAAATGCAAGGTTTAATTTGGTTGATTAAAAATACATAATAATTAGAATGATTCCAATTTTATTGAGGATGTTTTAAAAAATATACTAATAATATCAATTATTGAATTATAAAGTTTACACAAGTACACATTTTTAAATTTTTTATGAAAGATATTAAAGAAGATAGCATAAATTCTAAGGAAGGATCTTTCAAAGAAGACCCTAAAGATAAAGAAGAAGAATTTCATGGAACAAAAGATATATCCTGTATAGGAAAATCTTAGTAAAAGTCTTATTCTTATAAAGTATTTTATTCATCTAGTATTACTAATAATTAGGCCAAAAAACCAAAGCTTACAGTGTTTACTTAACTAGTTGTAAATGTCCTAACTATCAACTAAACAATTTCAAATTAGTAGCTAAATGACTACTATATAAAAAATTTAATCATAATTGACATCTCTACACTTAACACCTACAAGACTAACATCCATTTTTTGGCTACATAGAAATTTTGGATAGGTATGTGTAACTAGAGATTTCCATATTTTTGGTCAAAATTTTAATAGAAGGTGGAGACAAGGAATAAATTTCATATGCACTAAATTTCATGACATTTGGAAATATGAGTAAAAAGTTATGGCCTAATATATTCCTTTTTTTGTAATTGGGCAGTTTGGGTTGATCAAAGAAAATCACTTTTTTCAGAAAAAAAAATTTGAAATAGGTTTTCTAGAGTTGTATATACATGAAAAGCTTTGAATCATTCCATTCTGATCAATAAGTCAAAAATTATGAGGATTTTTATTTGTGGATAGTTTTGGATTCTCTATTCTAAAATAAACTTTGAAGTCCTTCATCTTATCCAATTTTCAATATTTTTTGAAAAAAATGAAATTATAGGATGTATATTGTCTTTTACAATATTGCAACCTTTAAACTGGCATTTTTCAATTCCACAAGTAAATTCTTAACAATTTAATGTTTTCTTCTTCTTTCAACTTGTTATTTTTTTCCTATATATTGTAGAATTCCAAATGATCTGAAAATTTTCAAGCATGTAGCCAATTTGCTTTGAAAAATGAATTAAAAAAGTAACCACCATTTTGGACATTTTGGACATTTTGGACATTTACATATGATCTTATGAAGTGCAGCCAAAAAAAGGGTTTTGGTCAACTCAAGCGCTAATATATTGCAATCCAAAAGGTGGAAAATTCTAAATTTTCTCTACAAATTTTCAAACAAGCTTACTACAAGATCCTATGGTTATATGTGTCCATAAACAATCTAAAAAAATAAATTTGGTACTTGTACTAGAATGACAGTTTTGGAGCATTTTTGGTGAAAACATAGTCTTTGACCTTTAGGGGTTAATCACTAAATGCTAGAATCCTTTTTTGAGCTTCTTAGAATTTGTTCTAAATTGTATTCAAAACCAACATTAATAATTTTTATTAATTTTATTTTAAATGTAACTATGTAGATTCAAAGTAGATGTGATAAAATTCACAAGGAAAAAATACATACAATAATATCACTTATAGATTGAAAGATCATAATACTTGATCATAAAGGTATTAAAACTAGAAAAGTAATTTAAAGTCTTTAAATCATCTTTTTATATGTCAAATCTCAAAAAATTCATTACCAAAAAAAAAAGAGGTTAAAGGGCACAATACGTATAACTCTAATCAATTTATAGCTTTTCAAAATTATTTGATGATTCTATTTATTCTATGATTTTTTTAAATGAATTTTTAATGTGACATATATTTTAAAAGATTGGTTGTACTTGAATGAGGCTAATTTTTAAAGAGCTCTAAAAACTAGAAAATCAAGTTTTGCTATGGACACCCTTGTACACAATTTTGAATTAAAAAAATCATAATCAATCATTTTCAAAATCCAGTTTGTAATGGTAAAACTAGACTTTAAAAGTAATTTTTAAAAATTAGAAATGACTAAAAATAGCATCTTCATAAGGTTTTATTGAACTTCAAAGTATTGTTGGCACCATAATGTTTAAAATTGTGGAACTAAAGAAAACAATGGTTACTATACTAAGTGGAATTAGGAATTTCAAAACAATGTCAAGGCTTATTAGAAGATAACTACTTCTAAAAGGGTTGCTCTATGCCAGTTCCATTGCAGAACTTTTGTGCCAGTTCCATCGTTCCATCTTCTAAGTAAATGTTTAGACTTCCTCTTGTTGCCGCCATTGTAGCTTTGTCATTTGCAGAAGACATTAGCTGTGGTAACAAAGAAGTATCTGTGCTACTACTGTGACAGGAGGTGTGTTTGTTTTAGTTCCTTTTCAACATTCACTTATGTAGACTTTGTTTTTGAACTGGTAGTTCATAGTGCACAAAGCTTGTTTTTGAACTAGTAGTTTATAGTGCGGAGAACTGGTAGTTCGTAGTGCGCAAAGCTGGTAGTTTGTAGTGCACAGAACTAGTAGTTTGTTGAGCTTGAAAAGAGGGAGCATCGACATTAGAAAGAGCCTTATCCAGTAACCTTATCCTTTAGCGTAAATTTTGGATCTAAGTTCTACCTTGTGTACAGGTTTGGCTTACAGGGTCTATCTCTAAGCAAACTTACAATTCAATCTAAGAGCTTTTAGTTCTATCTCTAAGCAAGCTTCTAGTTTCTCTCAGTTGGGACATTTAGAAGCTAGACGGCTACCGCTAAAATTGTAAGCGGGACACGGAAAGCTTATAGTATTGCAATTTTGTCCTACAAGAGGTAGTTTAAATGTGTGTGTGTGTATGCGTGAGAGACAATTGCTTCTTGCAACAGAAGTGTATGCATTTTGATAAGTTTAAGTTTGGTAAAGATGAATTTTGAACTGGAGCTTTGTTGTCCTCCCAATGCCAAATCGAAACAGCTCTTATGTTTGGACCCCAATATTCCAATGTTCAATGTTTCAACTATATTGTGTTTGTATTACTTCTCTATGTTGTTACTTTTGAATACATTGTATTCAAGATTTTTGTAAGTTTGCTCTGGATTTGTGGGTAGCCTTGTGATGCAGAAGAGAGTTCAAGTAATCTTTCAAAATTAGAGCTAATGTGCAATAATCTTGATCTAGTGAAGTTGGGTGTGGAGAACGTTGATCTGCAAGGGCAACTTTGTTGTGAAGCTGGGTGTGGTGAACGTTGATCCATATCCATGGGCAACTTTGTTGGTACTGAGCCACATTCAAGTTACTTTTGTTGAGCTTGAACATGGGTTACATGGTTGTTACTTCTGTTGATGTTCAAACACATGGTACATTTAGAAGCTAGCTGGCTACTTGTTGGAAGAGGCTGCAAGTGTCACTGCATTGTTAGAAATAGGAAGCTGACTTGATGCAATGAGAGTTTAATATTCTTGAAAATTTGTGTTTGGGAGAGACCTATTTTGGTATGAATATTTGTTGACCCAGCAAGGTATCTGAGTGTCTTTGCGTATACAGAGAAAGGCTGTGGAAAAGAGTGTATAGGTAGTAGAGGATGTGCAACTTCATTTAGATAGATCTGGGTACATATGATAAGGTTGAGAGTTCTTAACTTCTTTGATTAACATCTTCCTTTTTGAAGGCAATGTAGCAAACATTTAGGTTCTATTTAGTATCGCTTAGTAACAAAAGTTATGTATTCTGCTGGAATTGGACTTCTTTGTAGATTCAATTTTGTCCATTGAGTTTTGTCCATTGAGTTTTGTCCATTGATGCTATAGTTGAGGCATTACAATGTGTTGTGGCAGTGAAGTATTGAGTGTTGGCAAAATAGTACATTCATTTGAAGGTATGGCTTCTTTTATAATGAGCTTTTATCAATTTATATCTATACATAGTTATATTTTGTTCTTTTAAGTTTTATGAAATACTAAAGTTGTTGTATACTTCTCAAATCTTTCTCTCTAGAAATTTTCCATTGATATGAGTAGAAACTAAATTGTATTATATATAAGGCTGCATTTTTATAATGAAACTAACTTAAGATTTTATGGAATGCAATAGCCCAGTTATCAACAGTTTTGGACAATTGGAAGGAGAGATCATTGTGTGAAACATGCACTAAAGTGTTAAGTGTTGGCAAGATAGTACATTCATTTTGAAGGTATGGCTTCTTTTATAAATGAGCTTTTATCAATTGATTCATAATTATCTATACATAGTTATATTTTGTTCTTTTAAGTTTTATGAAATACTAAAGTTGTTTAGGACTTCCCAAATCTTTCTCTCTAGGAATTTTTAATTGATATGAGTAGAAACTAAATTGTATCATATATAAGGTGGTATTTTTATAATGAAACTAACTTAAGATTTCATGTAATGCAATAGCCCAGTCATCATCAATTTTGGACAATTGGAAGGAGAGATTATTGTGTGAAATAGGCATTGAAGTGTTGAGTGTTGGCAAGATAGAACATTCATTTTAAAGGTATAGCTTCTTCTACCAATGAGATATATATTAATCTCGATATTAATTAATATATAAATATATATAGATATATTGTATTTTTTTTATTTTTATGAAGTTCTAAAGTTATTATAGAAAATGCTTAGAAAGTACAATTGATGTATGAGTTGTATAGTTTTTCCAGGAAATATAAGATCACACAAGTAATTCATTATGGCATCTTCATCTGCTGAATGTACTACATCTGGGTAAATTTTGTGTATTAATTTTTATAGGTGCAATATTTTTTTATGTTAAAATGTATTTGGTATTTATAATATTTAATACTAGACTTGAAAATCCAGTGAAGCAATTTGGCCTTTACGATTTTTCTTGTTTTATAATATATAATAAGAATGTATTAGACTAGAAAATCCAGTGAGGCAATTTGGCCTTCACGGTTTTTCTTGTTTTATAATATATAATAAAAATATTTTTGGATTTTTGGATTTTTTTGTAATGGATATGGGGATAAAGTGAGGCAATTTGGCCTTTACATTGAACCATATTCCATTATATATAATATTCAAAATCACAAATCTATATTTGAATTTATACATATTTTATTTCATCCATCTGATATGTTTTCATGAAATGTTTTTTTCCTTGCAGAAATGTCAGTGGATACAATCGGAAAGATTACTTCAAAGCTCATAAGAAGGCCATGATGAACGTTCAATTTGATGGTATGAAATCAGAAGTGAAAGGTATGTTTCTAAAAGAAATATGAATGAAATTTTTTTTTACAATAATTGGTTATTATATTATGTATATGTATAATATATATATATATATATATATATATATATATATATATATATATATATATATATATATATATATATATATATATATGTGTGTATATATATATTGATATAATTAATTAATTAATTTTTTTTTATTCATTTTTAATTATTTGTTGTTAGATTGGATACTAAAAATGAATTGTTTAAAATGTAGGTGCCTTTATCATTCAGAAGAAACGGAATCCTGAGAATCTGTATAAAGTATATCTAGATGTTATTTCTAAAGGCTATTATCGAATTTCTGGCCATGGATTGATGGTTGTTCAAGATAAAAACAACACATGAAATAGTATTAGTTGTGAAATGCACACCTTTTAACAAAATGAAAGTTGATGAATACAATGAGTATGAAAAAGTGACCACTACTCTAATAAATATGAAGAAAGACGCAAGTAATATAAAAGATAATGCTCCTTTTCAAACATGTTTAATGTTTGGACTTGGATGGAGAGGAGGGCGTGATAAACATTTGACTTTTGGTCATTATGTTCCAAATGTACAAGTCCAAAAACATATTTCGAGTCTTCATCTTTGGAAGAAACAAGAAAACCTGCTCACAAAAAAAATTTCAGTTTATGAAAAAAAAATTGTGGATTAGCTCCCTCTTTATTTGACCAAGCCAAAACAGAAGTAAAAAATGCAAAAGTACCAAGTCTATCACAAACTGAATTTAGCATCTTATATAGATAAGAAGGAGCTTTTTCTAGTTGTTTAACATATATTTTAAAAGATTTTAGTAATTATTTTCATATAGATAATGATTTTAATTCCTATACTTTTGATTTATGGGCTCCAGTATCTATTGATGATGGAAAGTTAAAAAGTAAAGAAAATGGATTTGAAAGTGTGGGGGGCCAATTTCTTTTAGGTAGTTATAAAGTCTGTATGGATTTTAGTAAATGTGATGGAATAGTAGAAGTTATTTGGAGAAGTAAAAAAGATTTTCATTGTACACAACCATCAGTAACCAATCCTAATTACACAAGGTTAGGAACATCTGCATAGGTTAGTGATGTATTAGTTTCAAGAATAAAAAAATTAATTGAAGAACATAGGGATGGTAAAGATATTAGTAAAAAATATAGAGGTGTCACTGAAATAATGGAGTTAAAATTAGAAAAAACAAAATGAAATTTGAAGTTTGATCTGGGCCTCAATGCACTCCCAACAACATCCTTCTCATGTGCCATTCTTTCAACTATCGGGCAACAACTTGGTCTTCTTTAGTGAGGTAAAGCCACATAGCCTTTTGTTGTTGCAGTTTGTGTGGAGTCCTTGCTAAAGCAGGTACTTGCTTGGTGCAGAAGGGTTTTTAGGCTTTTGTGTTTGACTTGGGATAGTTTAGTTACAACTTCAATTAATTGTGGTGGTAAATTTGAATGCCAATGCTCATCTATAAGAATTAGAATTGCTTGGCTTTGGACTCACACTCTTCATGCTATGAATCTTATCAGTTTTGAAGCTGGCATGCCTGCAATTGGAGATGCTATTGGATTAGGAGTAGCTGTGGACTATTTGAATAGCATTGGGATGGACTATATACATGCATATGAGGTGCTTGTTTTGCTATTTTGTACTTGAACTCACCTCTTTCCTCTATCTAGAAATAGTTATCAATCAAAGAGAACTTTTGAGTAATTAATTTAACTATATTGTCAAAATAGTTAAAATTTGAATCCTTAGCATACTTGTATGCTAATTTCATGGCCTAAGATGTCAAGTCCTTCTGTTTGATACCAAAGTGTTCTTTTAATGCAATGGTACTTTTCATTTGTAATCTCTAAAAAAAAGTGTAATTAATTTCAAAGCTTTAACAATGATTATTAATGCAGAACCACCTTTTAACTTCTTAGAGATGTGATTACTTTGAGATAATAAGGTGTCAGAAGTCATAGGTCACTTATAGTATTAGAAGAAGGACTAACATGGGTTGGTGTTGCAGATGGATCTCTCAAAGTATTTGTGCAAAAGCTTGTCCAAAATCCCAAATGTGCAAATCTATGGACCCCCATCAGATGTTGATAGATATGTATCTTTATACTTTTTTTCTGTGCAAGATGTTTGTACCTCAGATATGTTTACTTCAATTGAAAAGGTAAACCACTTCAATCACTCTTTCATAGCTACTTTGCTTCAGAAAAATCTTCCTCTTCATTCAAGCTATTGTTCCACTTGTTTTTGCTTCAATCGATCTAGAATTATGACTGGTCATTCTTTAATTTGTAGAGTTTTCATCCCAAAATGGTTAGTTACTCTCAGTTAAGGATTCAATCAAGGTCCAAATTTTGTTGTACTATACAATTTTAGATTGACCTTTCTTTTTGATCTAACAGAATGTTTCATAACCAATTATTCACCAAGGCTTAAAAATCCTTATAATAAATAAAAAGAAAGGCTATAGAATTGATTGACTTTGTTGTTTAATTGATATAATTGTCTTGTAGCATAGGGCTACCGTTTGATTGGGCCATCACTGTCCACAACCTCTACATGCTTATCTAAGAGTTGGTGTAATTCTACAAGGTAGTTTGTACTTCTGCACCACCACCAATGGAGTAGATAAACTTATTGAAGGTTTAAAGGATATCATTTCTTTCTTTTCAGCATATCAATGATTTGAGTGGATTTCAATTAGTCTATAATTTAGCATGTAAACATAGTTAGCTAGCTCAAATACAGATGTAGAGATACATTGTTCTGTCATTATATTTAGTAGATTGCCCAACTTGTTCAAAAACATCTTAGTTGTGCTCTTGGCTTTCCATTTTGGAATTTTACAATGCAGATTAAAGCAATCCTCTTAATGACTACTCTGATGAAGACAACTTTAGGAACTTTGGAGATGAGAAGAGTAGTAGCAATGATAGTGACAACAACTTAGGGGATTTTGGTCCTGATGCTTCAAATGACAAGGAGTACAACATAGTTGCATATAATAATGAACAAGAATTGCATTGGAGCTATTGTCTTTGATAGCTTTCTATTTGAAGTTTCTTCATACTCATCTAGCTTTACAGCTGCATAGAATGCACACATGAAACTCCAACAATGTAAGCAATGTTCTATTATGATATTTAGTTTTGGAAACTGAAGTAATTACATAGTATGAGACAAACATGACTGGCTTGCTTGCATGTATAGCTGGTACTGACTGGCAATATTTGGAACTTATCTGAATTTATAAGTGTAGAACTTTATGCATAGTAGTGACTACCAAAAGCTAATAATATTGCACAGTTCACCTTTGGGAACCAGATCAGTATATTAGTGCTTATACAAGTTTATTTATTGTTTGTCCTCACAGTATTTTTTTGGTTGAGTATTTATAAAGAGGACACGAGTATATTGGCCACAGCAAGGGTATAAAAGCTAGGGTCAATGAATGAAATTTTTATTCATAAGTAGAAATCTCTAGTAATTCCAAAAGTGAAATCAGTGGTTGCATGCTCAAATTTGTAATGGAGAAATTAATAAAAATACTTTATTTCTTTCTATTGGAACCATTTTTGAAGCAAATGAGTGAGTATAATTTTGCAGATCTCAAATATAGTAAAATTGACAAGCTTTGTTCAAAGTGAGCATATAAAATAAAATTCACAAGGTTTATTCTTGCACTCATAATGTGTGTATATATATGTATTCCTTTGAGGACTTCTCAAAAATCAAAGCTTTATATAGTTGATCTTCAATAGTATATGTAAATTTTTTGAAAATGCCAAAAAAAATTTGATTGGCCATTGACACAGATACAAGCCTAAAATTTTGGAGTGAATACATAACTATATGTAGTGGTTAATTATGAAGTTAGGAATTAGTTTTTAATTTTATTTCTGGCTATGTAGACCCTATATTATTACTATATGCACTCTATGTCTTCATAAACATTTTATTGCACTACATTGTTGACTATAATTATTTCATGAAGTTTAAAAAAAATTCTATATCATTTGTCATAAAATCATCATCCATCAAATAATTCATAAAAAAAATTGCAATCCATATATTATAATATCATCCATTGAGAATAACTCATCAAAGAACTTATCATATAATCAAAAAACAATTCATATAGAAAAATAACTCATTCAACAACTACATCCATTTAGAAAATAATTCACCTAGAGCTTTCTCTTACTCCATTAAAATTTCATCAATCCAAAAGGAAATTTATTTTAAGACTTTGTCTCTCATTTGTTATATTTCATCTATAGTCAATTGAAAGAGTTCAAAATAGGAAAGGAAATTACTTGGAAGATTTTAGAGGACATTTGAAAATTCCCCTTTAGCATAGTTTTTGTAAGTTTCACTTTTACTCTTAGAAGGACATTGCAAACACCAGGTACTTTACAAATGATAGAAAATCCTTTTATATAGGATAAAAGTGCAAATGTTCATTTTTGGAATGCTCTATAAAAAAATAAAGGTCTTAACCTCTAAAAGCCAATTGTTCCTTTGGGGGACAAATGGGATTTTGGGTAGGTACCAAGAGCTGAAATTTTGTCATGATTTTTCAAGAAATTTTCTAAAGATAGACTAAAACTAATAAACTTTATAGGAATATAATTTTTTTTTTCAATTAGTGCCTTGGAAAAAAAGTTATGCCCAAATAAGCTCAAGATAGGGAATAGAGGGTAAGAAAAAAAATTTGGCAAGTTTTTTTTTTTCCTTAAATTTTTTTCTTATAGGTTATATTTTTGTCTATCTAGAAAGATTTGGTTCATTTCATTTGGATTTTTTATGAGAAAGTTATAGACAATCTTGTTTTTAGAAACTTTGAGCATCTTTCTACAAAAAATATTTTGTAGGATTCATTTTTGAATGCAATTTTAATAATTTTTCCAAAAAAATGTTCGAAAAGGTTTAGTTTGTTTCCTAGAAATTTCACCATTGTAATTAGTGCTTTTTTATTCCATATAAAAGATATTAATATTTTAGATTTTCCTTCTACTTTAACAACTTTTTTAATAATGAAAATTAAGTTTTTTGGAATTTTTTTTCCCCTAGATCCTCAACTCAATTTTCTACTATAAAGACTTAAAGCTTAAAACTTTGTAGTGCAAAAAATTAAAGCTAAAAATGTTCAAAGTCATGAAATCTAGTCCCACAATGTACTAAGAAACTTGTTTTTTTCATTTCACTTTAAACATAGATATCTTGCAATCTATGCAATCAAAAATTCTAAAAACATTTCCACACATTCTCATACTAGTTAGGTGTAAGATCCTACAGTTAGATGAGCAAAAAAATGATTTCTCAATTTTTTAAATCTATGCTATAGAAATGGCAGTTTGGATGTTTTTTGGCAGAAAAAATGCCTTGAGCCTTTAGGGGTTAAATAATAAATTAACCTCTAATGAATATTCTTGGATTTTAGATGTACCCATTTATTACAGTGTATAATAGCATGGTATAAATCAAAGTTATTGAATTACTCTAAAGTTATAAAAATTGATAAATTGTGGTTATATAGACCCAAAATTCATATTACTAAGTAGACCAAAGAAATGTTTGAACTACTTTCATATATTTTATAAAAAATTAAAAAAATGTTAGATCCTTAGAATAGGCCTACACTAGAGCTTAACCTCAGAACTAGGCCTGCATTAGAGCTGGACCTAAGGATTAGGCCTATAATGGAATTGCTATAAATACTACATAATTACTGCATACCGGCTACATTGGTCACCTTTTGTACAACCTTTGAAGCTTCTGACAAGTATTCCTCCCCACAATAGTATATGTATAAACCCTTCTATTGTATTCCTTGTTGAATACATGCTTTAAATAGATACATAATCTTCAATTCTGTTTAGTTTTTTTTCAACAAAATTGCTAAACTTTCAGCTTACTCTTGCCCACAACTTTGTAGTTTCATACAATTTACTTTGACTTCATTTGTATTAACCCCTAAAGTCCCAAGGCCATTTTTCCATCAAAAAACACTCAAAACTGCCATTTCTAGAGCAAAGAGCAAAAAAAAAATTTAATGTTTATTTTGCATATTTAACCGTAGGATCTTGTACTAGACTAGTGTAAGAATGTGTGGAAAAAATTTCAAAATTTTTAACCATGTATATTGCAAGATATTTGCATTTAAAGCGAAGGAATCTAGTTTTTTTGTACCTTGCTCAACTACATTTTTTGGCATCGAACCTTTTTAACTTAAAATTTTTGCTCTAAAGATTTTGAAATTCTAATTTTTTATAATGAAGTATTGATTTGAGAATCTAGAAAAAAAAAATTTAAGAAGAAACACTTAGTTTTCACTCATTAAAAAATTGTTAAGTAGAAGTAGGTTCAAGATTGAAGGAAAAATTAAATCATTAGTAGCTCTAAGATAGATTTGAAATATACTAATTTCAACGGTGAGATTTTTCTAGCAAGAAATCTTGACCTTGTGAATTTTTTTTTTTTTTTTTAAATGTTAAAATTGAGTTCAGAAATGAGTCCCACAAGTTACTTTTTCAAAAAGATGCTCTAACTGCCCGAAAAATAAGATTGACCATAACTTTTGCATAACAAATCCAAATGGAATGAATCAAAGCTTCCCATGTAAATAAAAATAAAATCTATATGAAACAAATTTTTAAAGTTTTTAATTTAAATTTTTTCTGAGGAATTTTTTCTGCCCGCCGAACTAAAATTTGGGTTTTTTGTGCCATAACTTTTGCTCCCGGGCACCGATTGAAATAAAAATTACATTTTCGGAAAGCTAATGTGATTCTCTATCTTCAAAAAAAAATTCAGAAAATCACAAAAAATATTGAGACCATAGGAGCCTGCCCGAAATCCATTTTGTCCCCCGAGGGGACAATTGGGACTTTAGGGGTTAAGCAAATGTAGACTGAACCTAAACCGTAGGCCAATTCTGGCCATTCCAGCATTAAAGGGTTAAGCTGATCTTACCTTACCTTTCCTTACCTCCAGAGAGCGTGCGTTCATTTGAGAGTGCACTCAGAAGCTGACGGCCCCCGAATTGGGATTTGGGAAGTACAATATCCATCCAAATTAAAGCCAGGTGGACAGACACTGGCTACGACGATTCATCTTGGAAAGGTGTCCATGAACTGCAGGTGACTCTCTTCAGGGTTTTTTTATGACACAAATGAAACGGAATTTCATTGCAAAGGATAAAATACTGTACCAGTGGCCTGGCGGGGAAAGAGGACCACGCAGGCTACCCCTTTTGAAGCCTGATCAATGATAACTTATGATGGGCTGATGCTTCAGTTATTTCACCTCGTGGGGCGAACGTGAAGGCCTGAAGGGGGGGATTTTGACTGTGCACCACCTATCTAACTGTATTTGGAGATTATTTTAATAGTTGCTCTCAAGGCAAATCTACCATCTTGTCATGTAGTCTTGAGGTGCGGATCTTCAAATATTCAAGACTCTGCCAAATGCAGTTGGTAACTTAATGCCAAATACAGTCCTCCCAGTGGATAGAATCTCATCATCTCGTTGCTTGTAAGGACATTGGGAAAGTACCCCTCATTGCTTCAATATTGTTGCAGTACCGTTTCAATGGGTTAACAATATAGTATTGAAAGTCTATTGTTGTAGTAGTACAAGTAATAATGCAACAATATAGTTTCAATAGGAGTACTGCAGTTTTATAAAAATATATTGCTTGAAGTACTGCAACAATATATTTTCAACATTATATTATTAACCCACTGAAATAGTACTGCAGCAATGGATGGCTTTTTTCCGACGGATCCATGGTACATGGGTCATGTGAGCTTCCGTTCTTAGAGCATTGCCACTGCAAATTGCCAAAGGTATACGGAAACGCGACTATTGCGTGAAGGCGCCACTTTTGGGCTCCACCGTAGGCCCGCGAAAGGCTTTCTTGATTTCTTGGGCAATGTTACAAGCCTCCATCCATGCCATATTCAAGGTCTTTCCCGTCCACACACAAGGATTCATGACGTCATTGATGATGACACCAACTCTTCAAAAATTCTCAAAAATTCAAATCAATTTGCAAAGCACCATTTTCCCGTTTTCAAATCAGTTTTCGATTCACCAATTCATTGTTGTCGAGTCAATTTCAGATTCACCCATTCACCCATTCAATTTGAGAAGAACTTAGAAGAAACTGAAATTAACTTCGATCAAGGTGCGCACCCCTCCTGCCAAATCAATTGAAGTTAACTTCGAAGAAACTGAAACTGAAGAACTTCAAAGAAACTAAAACTGAAATTGGTTTGAAGAAATTGAAATTGAAGAAATCGCCAAAATCAATTATAATCAATTAAATCAAAGAAATCAAAGAAATCAAAGAAATCGAAATCACATAAGGTAGGAGGTCCATAAACCGCTCATCTAAGAGCTGAAGCTGACTTTTGGGGAAGTAGAACTTCTTAAAATATTTTTCAGTAAATTTTCCTTGAAAGGCAAGAGAAATTGACATCTAACCCAAGTTGTTTCATATTTTTTGAAGCTTTGTAGAATTAGTTATGAATTTCTGAAGCTACAGAAAAGTGCATTTTTGTGGGCTCTAAAACCGACCACCTCCTCAAATGCACACCACTTGTACATTGGAAAGTGCAAAATGTACCTCTAGAGCCTGAATAGATTGGTTTTAGAACCCGCTGGACCTCCTACCTTAAATCGAGACCATTTCACAGAGACCGAAACCGAACGAGGCCATTGCCGAGTAGTGTTGCGTGGATTGCAGTGCGGTAGTTCCTTAAGAAGGGTGGACTTGCCCACAACATCGCTCTCGAAAATGGTTTTGACGGTCCTTCTTCTGTTACTGCAATGGAGATGCTCTTAGAGCCAGACTCCATTGGGCCATCGAAGGTTGAGGTGGGCTTTCAATGCGTTGTCCGATCTCCATTGCGCTTGTAAGAAAATCCGGAGCTCCATTCGAATGTCGGATTAACCCCTCATGGTCAGAGACTATGTTTTCACCAAAACCACACCAAAACTGCTATTTCTAATACAAGTATCAATTTTTTTTTTAAAAAGCATTCTTGGAAAAATATAATTGTAGGATCCTGTAGTACACTAGTTTGAAAAGTTATGAAAAAAAATTCAGAAATTTCCACCATGTGGATTGCAATATAATAGCGTTCAAATTGACAAAAATCCTTTTTTTATCCTTGCGAAAATCCAAGCAGCTGCACCTCACAAGGTCACATAGGTATGAAAAATGTCCAAAATGGTGGTACTCTTTGGATTCATTCTTAAGGAAAGTTAGCCACATTTTTGAAAAAAATTCAAATCATTTGGAATTGTAAAACATACAGGAAAAAAATAGTAAGTAGAAAGAGATGGAGAATGATTTAAAACACTAAATTGTTAAGAATTTCAATATGGAATTGAAAAATGCCAATCCCAACAGTTTTAATGTTGTAATAAACAATCCACATCCAATGTGTTTTTGTTTTTTTCAGAAATATTGAAAATTGAGTTAAATAAAGGACTTCAAAGTTTATTTTAGAATAAAGATTTCATAACTACCCTCAAACTAAGACTCCTCATAACTTTCATCTCATTAATCAAAATGGAGTGATTCAAAGCTTCCCATGTATATATAAATCTAAAGAACCAATTAAAATTTTTTTTTTTTCAAAGTGATTTTTAAAGAAATTTTTTTTAGCTACCCGGGTTGCCCGTCAATCGATGAAAATGCCATATCATGCAATAACTTTTTAACCACATACTCAAAAGTTATGAAAATTGTTGAGCTACTCCTCGGGCAAATCTTGTGTGATAATTTCAAAGAAAAAAAATAAAAATTCTGTTTGTAGTAAACTGCCCCAAATCGCTATGTTGTCAAAAAACAGTGTTTAGTCCTTTAGGGGTTAAGCACTACGGAAACCACCATGAAACAACAGAATGCTCAATCAAGCATACTTTTCTCCCTCAAAGTGAGATTAGTTTTGTTTTTTTCCTGAGATTGGAGACCTCCCATCGACCCTCTAGCTCCTCTAGATCTATAATTACAGAGTACACGGACTAGAGGTTGAACGCCCGTCTGGACGTATTGGAGCTAGTTGTTTATTGATGGAGACCACCTGGAAGGTCCAGAACTGGACCTCTAAGGCGGGGAATGGAGACTGGCCCTTAAATTCTAAAAACCAGGCTCCATTGGCAACTTGGACCTCTAGCAGCTTAATGGGGGCCTAGACCTTATATTGGAGTTAGACCTCAAATTGCAACTTTCCATTGCATAATAGATGACCGAAAGTCAGAAGGGTACGGGGCGGCATGCTACTAGTCGCATCTCCTTCATGAGTCGCAAAAAAATCTTTAGCAACTATTTTTTGTTTTATTCTTAATAAAAAGGCCTCCAGTCAACCCTCCAATTCCTCTAGATCTGTTTTTTTTTCTATGCAAACTAGAGATTGGAGGTCTAGTCGGACATACAAGAGTTGGTTGTTTTGTAATGGAAACCGCTTGAAAGGTCTAGAACTTGACTTCTAGGTGCACAACAAAGACTAGTTCTAAGGGTCTGCTTACATGCATTGATCATGGGGGGAATTGCACAATGGGTGCTACAGGGAAAAATAGCCAAATGTTGCACTTTCATGTGGACACGATGGGCGGAGAGGAAAAAAATTAAAAGAATTAAAATGTAATAGATTTTCTAGTCTCCACCAATGAGTTTGTCCATGGATATTGATGAAAACTCAACTCCTCCTTTCCCACTTGCGCACCCCAACAAGACAATCAATGGAACCGCTTTTGTCTTCTTGCTTTAATTAATTGTGAACTTGTCCATTGAGCAAGCATGTAAGGAAGCCTTGAGGCAACAACAAAACCTTAGGGCCTCCTTGACAACTCTTGGCCCTCCTCCTGACTAGATGGACAAAGAGTTGATTATTTCAAATTGCATCAATTCTATTTTGTCTCTCTTGTTTAGAAGTTATGAATGCATAACTAGGTGTTGATTTTTCAATGCTAACATCGCACTGTCCCATTGGCAACCTATCACCTTTGCTATTACAAGTTGCAACTCATAACCTTCTTTCCTTTCAACCTACTTCTTATACTCTTGGATTATGAATATTAAAGTTTGTGATTGAAAAATGAACCATTTATGTACGATAATCTATTAACCGCTAGCGCGGCTCATTGGTTATCTAATACATTGGGGATTATGGAATGCAAGTTGCAAGTGCGTCCATTGCATTCACTAGTCAACTAAGTCAACATGACAAAGCTAGCATGTAGCAACGTCAAATAAGATACACAAGCCTATTCCCACATTGATTTAGGAATCTAAATATCTTAGGGTCAATTTCAAGAAGAAGGATTGTTGCCTTTTCTCATGAATTTTTTTAAATCATTTTTTCCCCCTTCCTCTTCCTCATTTCTCTTCATTTGTCCAGCTATCAACCTAAGTTGTTTTCTAGTTGTTTTTTATTACAATGGTTTCCCATTTATTTAAAAATAAAAATAAAAATTCAAAAGGGGTACATATTTTTCAAAGTCATGTGCTTGTTTTACGGATCAAATCCAAAGGGATTTACAATTTTAAGATTAAAATTGTAATTTTGGTGAATTTTTTGAAATGGTTTGTCCTCAAATTACAGAACCACCCATAAACTGGAGTCATAAATGTCTCATAAACAACCCATAACCGCATGTCCATATATCTATTAGCACTTAGGTTCCCACCAATATAGGATTGACACATTAACCCTTGTTGGCATTAACCCCTAAAGACCTAAGGCCTTTTTTTCATCAAAAAACACTCAAAACTGCCAATGGTGTTGCAAAACTTTAGTTTTTTTTCTTTTACATATTTAATTGTAGGATCTTGTATTACACTCGTATAAAATGCATGGAATGTTTTAGAAACTTTGACTGCTTAGATTGTACGATATTTGCATTTAAAGTGAAAAAAACAAATTTCTTTTATACCTTTTTTACTATATTTTTTTGGCTTTAAACCTTCTTAACTTAAAATTTTGGTACTATTGATTTTGATTTTGTAATTTTTTCTGTTGAAAAATTGAGTTGAGAATCTTGAAGAAATAATTCAACAAAAAAACACTTAATTCTTGCTCATTAAAAAATTATTAAGTAGAACTAAGTTCAAGATTGAATAGAAAACTAAACCATTGATAGCTCCAAGATGGAAATGAAACACAATAATTCCAACCATGAGATGTTCTAGAAAGCAAACCTAACATTGTCTAACAATTTTTTTGAAAAATTGTAGAAATTGCATTCAAAAATGAATTCTATAAGTTATTTTTTCAAGACTATGCTTAGATTGCCCGAAAAACAAGATTGTCCATAACTTTCTCATCACTAGTCCAAATAGAATAAACCAAAGCTTCAGATGTAGACAAAAAATTGATCTTCAAGAAAAAAAATTTAATTTAAAAAATTCAACTTTTTGTGCTAATTTTTGTGCTGCCCTTGGAGTTGTTTTCTGGACTCAAGGTGGCACAAATTTTGCTCTCGAGCACCAATTGAAATAAAAATTATATTCCCAAAAAGATAATCTAATTTCCTATCTTCAAAAAAAGTTTCAAAAAATGATGTCAAAAATAGAGATCACACAAGCCTACCCAAAATCTCAAGAATCCTCCATAAAGACTTTAAGACTATAGGGGTTAATGCATTGATTTTGTCAAAAAAAATGAAGGGATCTGGATATCTTTCATGAAAAAGTTGGATGTTTTACAAACAAAATTAGAATCTAAAGTAGGAGACAAAAATTGGTAGTGAACGAAATTGGACTGGTCTACCTTAGAGCGGCTCGCCCAAAAGGTTAGTCAAATGGAGAGTGTTAGTAACACTAGAAAAGGTTATATAGATGCCTTATTGAGCTTAAATAAGAAGTGCCATGAAAACAATTGGCAATGCGCTTTTGTTCCAATAGACAACTTCACAATCTATAATCTCCGCTTCATGTGTGACCTCACAATCTAAAATCTTCACTTATGTATTATTTTCAAACTTCAAAAATTTTGTTTAGGCTTATACACATATTAATATACAAACTTGATTCATTTCAATTGTAATATATTTTAATTCTTTGTTCCCAACATATCATTCAAACCCAATGTGCACATTTTTTTTTTTTTCATTAACCATTCTTTCTCTTGGTTTTTATTTGAATTCATTTTTAGTGGATGTTCAAATCTACTTTGAATGGTACTTCACTACTTGTTGCATTATATAAGTCATCTTATTATCAAATTTTTATTTTTCTTACCAAAACGCATGATTTGAATATATGGCTAATCCATTTGTATATTTGTTCATGTGAAGCCTATGTATCAAGTATGAGGCATTCAAAGCAGAAAAAATAGGAGAAGAATTGTCAATTATGCATTTGGTTGTGGAATGCAATGTATTATATCAACAAGTTTTTGTTGAAAAACATGGCAAACAAAAAATATTTGGATCAAAATGTTGTCTATACTAAACAAAGACATGTTCAATTTGTTGGTGGGATCAATATTCAACTTTGGTGATATGTGACAATTCATGGTGATTTTGAGAATTTTTTTGCTTATCAACGTTCATTTTTTATTATCTTTGGTTCATGAAGAGTTGCAAAGTAATCCGCAATTGGGGTTCATCAATATCATTGGAAGATTCATAGATGTTCTTAAACAGGTTGCTATTGTATTACAAAAATGAGGGATTAGAGACACTCATGCTTTAGTTGGAGAACTTTTTGGCATCACCGATTCAAGAAGTATAGTAGTTTATCAACAATTAATTCATTTGTTGCATTGATAAAGGTAGTGTTACCCTTGTATTTTAAATTGGCCAATATGATAAAGTTTATTTGAGGCGAAACTTGATTTCAAAATCTACATGGCATTCCACAATAGTGTGATACTCTTGATTGCTCTTACATCCAATTTCACTCACCAACAAATACCACATCACTACTAGAAAATCATGATCAAAGTAATAGAAAATCAATTGATTTCTGTTGTTTGGAGCACTGGAATTACCATTTTCACTTATTTTTGAACTTTATGTGAAAATCAACAAAATGACACCTATTTTAGGCTGATTTGAGTAGTGCAATGACCAAATCAACAAAATTTTAGGGAATATGGAATATTTTTTGAATATTTTTTAATCTAATTCCATTTTCATAATTCTACTTTAAATTTTTTCTATCAAACATCATAATCTTTCAATCCATAAGTAGTATTGTTGTGTTTTATTTTTTGATGTGATCTCTAATATGCCTAATTTGTATTTGTACGGTTTCAATTTAAAAAATATTAATAAAATTTATCAAAATGTTGGCTTTTTATTCAATATAGAACAAACTCCAAGAAACTCAAAAAACACCTTAGGCATTTCGGTGTTAAGGATTTGATGAGGAACAATTTGGAATTAAAAAAGACAAAACATCAAATGATACAATTACTAATGTAATTTCAAAAATCTTGTGAAAATCTTAAAATATGAAGATTGCAATTGAGGAAATCTTACCCTCTAGTTATTCATTTTTTGTAATATTATCTGCTTTTTTTTACTCCTTATATAGATTGTTGGGTGGCATGAAGAATATACTATTATTTTAAGAATGTACCATCAAAACTATCTATTAAATTTATTATTTTATGCAATCTTGATCAACACACAAAATTTTAATTTAAAAAAAAAAATCCCATTTTTGGTAAATTATTTTTTGTGTTTTTCATTGTGTTACATAATAATTGATTGAAAAATATTGGTAATGAACTTTTCAATTGTATTGTAGAAATATTTAAAAAATATTAATGTGCTCATCTCACTTTGTGGGAAAATGCACATTACATAAGAAATTTTTTATACTAGAATGAAATCAATGTCAAGGTGTTGCCTTTCCAAATTTTATCAAATAGAAATTTCTAAATTATAGTTATAATTTACTGATTGATCCTTGTATTATGACTATATTTATACGCTTGAGCAAGATTGTTTAATTGGTTTACCAAACCTAATTATAATTTTGCAAAATTTGTTATACAATTATTTTTTATTAGACTTCATAGTGTGGTTGCAAGACTTCTTGGAGGGTACTACACAATGGAATTTTTTTTAAACCACACAGTTTGGTGTCGTTTAAACCCACAGACTTTGGCGGTCATTTTGGTATAGTAAATTTTATCTTTTATTCAAAAGACTTTGATGTAAAAAGTGTTGCATAGTTAAGTTAAAATTCATCTCCAATTTGCTTTTGGAATCCTTTTAAGGATGTTGAAGATTTTCAAAAAACTATTACAAGATTCTGATTATATTACAATGTTGTTATGTGTTGTATTGCATTGAATTTGTATCAAATAGTTGCAAATTGTGAATAAGTAGATTCAATAACTTTGACAATAATTTATGGAAAACCTTATAAATTGAATATAAATTGTAACATTGGTTTTAACTTGTAAATCATCACATCAAATATAAATTGTAACATTAGACTTTTTTCATTCATCTTTTTAATCCAATTTTTTGGTGAATAGTTCCTTGAATGTGTATTGCTTTTGGATGTAGAAAGCTTTTCATTGAGGAACTACAAAAAAATTTAAAGAAGAAGATGCACGATCTACGGATCACAAAAGACACTTTTTTAGTGTACTTGCAATTTCTACCTCTTTGCTCTTGATTTGAATTTTAGCCAAGAAGTTTTATTCTTAAAATTTGAGCGCATCTAATGGAATGAAGCTTACAAAGTATAATTTCTACTCCAATTTGAGAAGCTAAATTTTTTTTGAATGTTTTGTTGGAATTTTAACTTAGGACCTATAACCACGGTCTACTGATTTTTTAATTGTAGATTAAACATGGAAATTTGTATTGCACCATGATGTTTAAACTATTATATACACCTACAGTGAAATTTTCAGATTTATTAAGCTTATTTTTGTTGCAAATTTGAACCACATAAACAAATATCTGCAATGAATATTTTTATTTTAAAAAATTCAAAGATGTGTCTCTTGAATAAGTTCTGAAATTTTTAGTCAGTATATGAATTTATGGTGAATTTTTGAAAAAAAAATCTCATTGATTTCATAAAGATTTGTATGGGCCATATTTATAAGATTGAAAAATAAATATAAAAAAATAGTGATATGTTTGGTTTCATATTTATGTTCCAGATGGTTAATTATGACACATACAAATAGAAAATAGAAAAATAAAAATTTCAAAATTTGTTTTATCACATATCCATAATTATGTTTTCAACCACAACCTTGCGATTTCATCCAAATTTTTTTTAGTTTGAAGTTTTTTGGTAAAAAACTTCATGGAGTAGAGTTAATCATAAAGTTTGTCTTGTGTATGTGAATTTGTATTAGAGGAAGGTTTAACTAAAAACAGAACAAAACAAACACAACACTAAACTCAATGAGACTTGAGTTTGGGTGCTCTAGGGAGTTTGGTCCCAACTCCTAGTCCTGCCTTGCACACACTTTATGATTAACTCTTTTGTCATCAATTTTTAGTCAATTATTTTTTTTGGGTGCAATTTGGCACTATAAAATCAAAATAAGCCCTCGTGAATTTATGTTCTCTAGGGTTAAAGGCGGACATAAGGTAGTGTGCTCTAAAAGTGCCCATCTTCTTCAAACCTCTGCTTTTTTTAGGTGAAGAATGGAGATGGGGTGATCCTTAGATGGACCAGTTTAGCAATTGAATGCACAGAGGAAAAATTATTTTTCTATTGCACGAGCCAATCATTGTCTTTGATTTCCGTTCATCTCTTTACAAGTTACAAGTGAACAGATTTAGGAACCACAAATAGGTGCCTTTGTCCCGAATCTTTAAAAATTTATAAGTAATTCAAAAATGCTTGAAAAAACACAAAACCACTTATATTAGGTTCCACATCTATTTTTCTTTCTCTGAAAAATGATTAAAAAATATTTATGTCCACGGAAGCGTGTGAAAAAGGCGGACCAGCCCTTAAAAGGTCGCTTTAAGAGCATGTTACCTCACATGCTTGACTGGCGCGCGCAGGTCATCAGCACCCACCCTGGCCCTCACATAATTTAAGTAGAAGTGATCATTGGGTGGGCGATTAAGCGGTTTTACCAACCAGGTCTGGGCAAAATTAATGCGCTGTCGCACTTTGCCCACGCAGTCATGCACCCATTTACTGTAACTCTCTTAACTTAACTTAAGGTGCCGATACGTGGCGCAGCTCATGCGCGCAGGAAGAGCCTGCCACTCTTGCCTGCCAGCCGGGAATCCAAGACCAGCCGATCCGGCCCCTCGACCTGTCCTGCACTCCTGCCCATAACCGTCACCAAGAATCCAAGATTTCATGTGCCGGCGGTCCAAAGCACATTGGTGACCTGGTCAATAACAAAGTACTTCAAATCAAGGTTACCCATAACATTCAGTAGCAGAAGGAAAGTCTGCCTTCCCTCTGACAGAATGGTGCCAAATATTCGGCATCATTTCGTCCGCTGGATGATATGGTGCCGAATATATATATATATATTCGGCACCATCAGTAGCTAACAAACACGCGTCGAACTTTGTCTGACAAACTCTGTTCAGAATCAAGCAAGAGGGGTTGGTGAACAAACTAAAGAACACTCAAGGCTAAGGTGGGTACACCCAAAACCGCCACTTTTTGCTACTGAGCCTATTTATCACTATTAGACTGGCCAATTTTTCATATATTCTTGTTGGCAAGTGAAAGGAGGTTCCAACGCACCAGAGAACGTGGCATTTGGACATTGTATGCAAAAGTTATTAAGGGTCAAAGTTTGTTTCTGAAAGCGCTCCATGGCTCCATCCAAATAGGTACATAACTGATTTTGGAAAAGTACACAACCTGTAGATGGCGCTTTAAGGTCAGGTGCCATTTTGGGGGAGTCTACCTTAACCCAAGCTGGGTTACTAAAAATAAAGCACTCAACTAGGTTAGTAAAAAAATTGCACTTAACTAGGTTAGCAACAGAATAAATATTTTGAATAAAATTTTCAAGATAAAAGCATTCAACTTTGAACTCTGAATTGCAATTTCCTCACAACATTTTGAAAGCCACTCATGATTCATGACTTTACAATGAGAAGACAACTCTTTATATACATATGGGGTGTTAAGAGGTAAAACAAAAAATGTGGGACATATAAATTAAAATTAGTAGGAGCTCAATCACTCATAGTTAAGTCAAATTAAAACAAGAATTGTATTTAAAATAGAATTTCAGACCTCATTTAGTCATAGTAGAATAACTTTTTTCAAAATATTTTGAACAAGTAAAAGTTGTTAAATCAATTTAAATTTTATCTCCAAAAATCCGTTTGATATTTCAAGCCTCCAATCAAAAGTTATAGATAAATTTCAAAGAGGAGTTGGAAGGGACGTTTTCTTTTACATTTTCAAACATCCTCTTTGAATTTTGTCCATAACTTTTGATTGGAGGCTTGAAATATCAAACGGATTTTTGGAGATAAAATTTAAATTGATTTAACAACTTTTACTTGTCCAAAATATTTTGAGAAAAGTTATTCTACTATGACTAAATAAGGTCTAAAATTCTACATCAAACATGATTTTTACATTTTGACAATGAGTGGTCAAGCTCTCATTTTCAAATTATCCCATATCCTTTGAGGAATCATGATTGACAATTGATTTCAATATAAAAATGACAGCTCCCACCTTCCTTACTACAAATGTCCTTATTGGTCCATCAAAATTGTTTTTGTTGGTTACTTAGGGTTAAATGACATTGGGATGGGGTTTTCAAGATTCTCGACAAATCATCTTAAGATCTTAAGAATTTTGATGGCCCAATTTGAATTGTTTGGCTGGTTCAAGGTTTTGCAAAAAGAATAGTGTACACAAATCTACTGCCATGATCTTGGTGCTGGGTACTGAAACTTATTTTAATTCTCAGGTTGATGTTTTTCGTGGATGAGGCCTCCAAAGAGGGAAAGGCAGGCTCTCTGAAGGCTACTGAATGTTATGCCGCCTCCCACTTCTCAGATGTGGGCTTAAGGTAAACCAGCCCATAGTGGTCAAAATAAGGTGCTTGACATCATGTGATTACTGAAATTTTTTAATTTTTTTTCTCACAATAGTACAAGTGCAAGAAACAATGAGAGCAATTAAAATTATCTTCTTCTGACAAAATGTGAATTTGCTATGAATTTTTGAAGTGTTCAATGCATTTTTGCCCATAAGAGTCTGTAGACTACCTTTTATCCAACAAAATCTGAATCCATCATGCTCATTTGGCTCACCTAAAGCAGTCAAAATCTTTTCTAACATGGAAAGCCTTAAAAGTCAATTCTCACAATGAATTCTCACTGAAAAATTAGAAGTTCCTAATGCAGTCACTAACTACTTCATTACTGTCGTGTAAGACATACATTGAAGGCAAAATCTGAAAAAAAATTAAAAAACCATGATGGGGTCATGAGGTAGGTGTCCACTATGAGTCATTTGACCACAATGGGTTGGTTTACCTTATATTCTCACGAAATCCCTACCAAAACTCGAACATCAGGCCTGCATTTCAGGCCTTACTTCGCCTGCAGCAGCTTCACCGACTTGGGAGATTTATACATATCTCAAGTCCTCCTGCTGCAACTTTTAGATCAACAAACACATGCATCTTACTAATTAGAAGTTAAGGTAGACCCATTTCTAATCAGTGACCCATTTCTGATCAGTGACCCATTCCCAACCTATAGGTGCAGTTATTTCCAATCACATTTTCTGAAGTTTGGAATTTAAAAAAAGAAGAAGTCAAGGTTGGAACTAATAGGTTCATGACACATGTCCCAAAATAGTGAAAAAGAAAGTAGGAAATAATGAGTAAAAAATTAGTTCTTGAATGATTGGAATTAGAAGAGTTTAGACATGGGCTATAGGTTTGGTGTACTTTTTACCTCCCAAAATTCATTGTAATTTCAGTTCAAGCTATAAAATTTTCAATTCTTTTGCAATCCGTGTCATTTCTATCAATGCACCTTTGAAAATATTTGTTTTGCCTTGCACTACTCCAGATTACATCTGTAGTTGCTTATTTGATCGGTTGTGGGTGGTTCTACCTTAGAGCATCGCAACGGCTGCTAGCCAAGGGGCCTAACACGGGCGATTTCTTTTACTTCCCCACGGCTGACGCGCCAAACGGGGAAAACTGCCCGGCCGCGCCAGAATTTTAAGGATACACGGGGAAATAGTGAACCTTGAGCGCGGCTCGCCAAAGGTTCTCACTACCTTTTTCAACCCAATTTCAAGGCACTGACAGTCCTTCTCACCCATCTTTGAGGCACATACCTCATTTGACCTTCAAATTTTTCTCACAAGTAATTTTAACCTCAACAAGGTTTCGTTTACTCGTGTGTGAAAAAACTGAAAAAAGGCATTTTTCAACTAGTATAAAATTTCCTTTACTTTGTATCTAGGTAATTGGGAGAAATGCTTGCTGACCTTCGTTGAGTTGTAAGAGGGAAGAGAAGCTTGGTATATACACGTGGGGGTGGTAGGAGGTAGAGCAACCCATGTGGGATATGTAATTAGAAGGAGCTCCACCACTCATAGTTTTTTCCAAAGTAGGAATTGTGTTAGAATTAATATTTCAGACCTCATTTAGGCATAGTAGAATAGCTTTTTTCAAAAAACTTTGACCTAAGAAAAGATGTGAAATCAAGATAAATTTCATCTCCAAAAATCCGTTTGAGATTTCAAGTCTCTAGTCAAAGGTTATTGACAAATTTTCTACTATACATTTCTACAAATGTAAATTTTTTTTTCCTTCTAATCCTCTTTTGAAATTTGTCCATAACTTTTGATTTGAGTCTTGAAATCACAAACGGATTTTTTGAGGTGAAATTTGTCTTGATTTCACATCTTTTATGAGTTCGAAGTTTTTTGGAAAAAGTTGCCTAAATGAGGTCTGAAATTTTAATTCTAACACAATTTCTACTTTGAAAAAAACTATGAGTGGTGGAGCTCTTACTACATCTAATTTACTTATCCCACATTGTTTGTTCAACCTCTTACCACCCCATGTGTATATAGTAAGCTACTCTTCTTCCTTAGAAACTCAAAATAAATTGGAAGTGCCTTCGGGAACAATATACGAGAGTACTTACTAATGCATTGGAAGCAAAGTTTGTAAGTTTTATATCAAAATCTTTAAATTCTTAGTAATAATACCCATTTGGCGCCCCTGCTTGAGGCGTCAGCCGTGGGGATGCTCTTATCAGCTGAATGGGGATGTACGTTACATATGCATGCAGTTAATAGTCACAGTAACGTCACACCTATTCTAGAGGGCTACGTACCATACCTCTTCGTATGGTATATAGTGTTGTGTCTTACCTTATATTACTATCACTTCTATAAATGTAAACCTTCACTATATTAGTTAAAACAGACTGATTGTCACAGGCTTACTGGGGATGCTGATGCTCCTCGTGTTGGCATTTGTATTTCTCTGTTGAAGACGACTCACGGTCGCAGAAGCCGACATTGCTCACTTGCGAATGCTTGTTAAATCGTGACCAGTGAAGGGTTTAAGCTGAATTGGTGGAGGTGTAAAAATGTGGAGATTGAAGACTGCGGAGGGCGAGGGGCCGTGGTTGCGGAGTTTGAACAAGTTCCAAGGGCGCCAGGTGTGGGAGTACGATGCGCAGGCTGGCGACTCGTCGGAGCGCGCGGCAGTGGACAAGGCGCGTATTGCGTTCACGGAGAATCGCTTTGAGCAGTGTCAAAGCAGCGACTTGCTCATGCGCATGCAGGTTTGTATCGATCGGAATTTTGTGTGTTCGCACGGAGTCTTTCTATCTGGTTTCGTCCGACCGAAGGACAGTACATTGGCTGGGTAGCAGAGTTTGTAGGAGTGAGCGCACGGAGAATGCGCTCATGTGCTATGGAGGCCGTTCATTGCGTGCCGTTGTTGTCAAGAAGATTGAGGTGCAATTCAAGATTTGCCTAATCGAGCAGCTAATGTGGAAAGACCTGAGAAATTTCATGACCTTGCGATATGGTCCTCGACCATGAAGTAAGATAGTAATAGAGGATCGTCATCGGCGTCTAATTCTGTAGACGAGTCGAGAGTTTTCTCTGGTTTTGGAAATCGTGAAAGAAGGTTGTTTCAAGGGATGCTTTCTTTTTGCACATTAATGAAGGGCCCGGAAATCTAAAGAATCGTAGCAGAGGTTGCTTAAACCATCAGTTCATTTGCATGTCGTTGGAAAGGTTTGGTTTAAATGTTGCAAATCCTGTCGTGCGAACTTCATCTTTCTTTGAAGAAAATGAATGTCCAGGTATCGTTGTGGTGCTCTCAGTATGTCATAACACGGAGTATTTTTGGATCCAGTTTGCGAAGGAGAATCCGCTTCCGGAGCTCCCAGCACAGTTGAAGATGGAGAACCGCGCTGATCTCACTGAAGAGGCTGTCACCACGACGCTCCGTCGAGCCTTGCGATTCTACTCGACTATCCAAGCACATGATGGTCACTGGCCTGGTGACTTTGGGGGTCCGATGCTCCTCATGCCTGGCCTGGTAATGCACATATCACCATGTTTAGAGATCTCGCCTTCTTTAACCTCTATAGGACCAGGAAGGGTCTTACGTCTTTTTAGCAGTTTTGAGTAAGGCATGTGGGGACGTTCTTCTGCTTAATTTTGTACTTTTCAAGATTTGATTAACCCCTAAAGGACTGAGGCACATTTTGTGCAGAAATTATGAAAAATTGCCAATAGTGAGAAAAAAATGAAAAATTATTATTTTTTTCTTTCAAACTCAACCATACAAATTTGTACTAGATTTTTATGTGAATGTGGAAAAAATTTCAAAAACTTTGATGGCATTGGTTGAAAGATTATAATGTTTTAAGTTAGAAGAAAAAGTTTTTTTTCTGACCTTTGTTGATAGGGCCAACAAACTTTAACTCCTAGAGTGAGATTTCTACACTACACATGTTTATTTTTTTAGACATTTGCATCTTGTATCATGTACAACATACATACCACATTTTAAAACTATAGGAGAAGTTTTGCATATGTTGCCCAAAGTTGCCCGAGTTGCCCAACAAATTTATGGCAACATAATTTTTCATCAGGAAAAACATTATATTCCCACTGAAGGGTATGTGTTTACACCTTGTGTCATAACTTCGTGAACATCCAAATTGACTTCGGAGGAACCTACCCAATATTTCTCATGTATGATGAACAGAAACTTGGTCCTCCAGGGGTTAATCTACTTGGTGATACTAAATGCACGATTCCTTGGTCCTTCAGGTTTTAAAGCAGCATCATTTACCTTGCTTGCAGTTGTAACCTAGCAAATTTTCAGGGCAATCACTAGACATTGTCGTCTTGTAAGGAACCAATCACACCCCACATAGATGCGCAGTGGTGACGTTCTTATTTCGGCTCGTGACGAATTAAGTTCCATTAGATTTAGTTCAGAATTAGACTCATGCATCGAAATTGATACTGATAATTGTGTGGCAGGTTATTACCCTATACATCACTGGGTCACTTAACAGTGTCCTAACTCCAGCCCATCAGAATGAAATGCGCCGTTACCTTTACAATCACCAGGTACTCGATCTTTTTCAACATTTGTTAAATTTTGTACTCTTTGCAGCGTCCTCCCTGTCCCATATCCTGGCAAGCCTTTTTCCTTATTGAAGATGAAAACATCAGGGAAGACTTACGCTGTAGTAATTTTGTTGTTTGATGAATTTCTTTTTGATTTTCTGGCCGCGATACAATGCGTTGTGGGCTCTTTTTAACCGAGTTAGAGCCTTTACTGACATCCCCAGCTAATCTAATCGCAGAATAAGGATGGAGGTTGGGGATTTCACATAGAGGGACACAGTGCCATGTTCTGCTCTGCACTGACGTATGTCACATTGCGGATTCTTGGTGATGGGCCTGAAGGGGGCGAGTTTAATGCCCTCCAGCGAGGGCGGAACTGGATCCTCGAGCATGGCGGTGCTACTTATACCACTTCCTGGGGCAAGTTTTGGCTTTCCGTAATGTCCAACCTTTACTTCTTGTGATCCTGTTCCATGCTCATGTCAAGTGTTCTTCATCATGTGTCTGACTCCAGAAACTAACAGATGCAGACACCTGAACTTATCCTCTATTCACAGCTGACATTGGCGTTAGTTATTGACCTGGAATCTGAGGTAATGAGTTGCTTGTAGCCTTTGCCCTTTCTGATGGCAGGTTCTGGGAGTATTTGATTGGTCAGGCAACAATCCCGTGCCTCCTGAATTTTGGATGCTCCCTTACTTTCTTCCCATACATCCAGGTACATTATAGAGTTTTAAGAATTTTCCTGTCTTTTCAGTGCACTTTTCAATACACTTATATTTTCTGTTCTGTCTTATCTTAGTTTACAATTTGTCTCTCCTAAGTGAGATTGGAATGCCGATCAGAGTAATTTAGGTAGTCAATGAGCGTTACCAATAAAATGAGATTGAGGAAATTGCCAATTGCTTCCACGTTTCTCATGTTGATATTCGTGGTTGCAGGTCGAATGTGGTGCTTATGCCGCGGGGTCTATCTCCCGATGAGCTATATTTATGGCAAGCGGTATACTGGTAAAATCACTGAACTTGTGAAGGCACTCAGGGAAGAGCTATTTGTGCAGAAGTATTCAGAGATAAATTGGGACATGGCGCGGAATCAATGCGCAAAGGTATTTGAACATACGTTTTCACCAGGATGGGTCAAGTGTCCTCATGTCCGTTGATGAATCTTCCATGTTGTGGATACAAGATACAGGGCGGAGTTCAGTTGTTTCTGTGACCATGTGATAGACTCGATAGTGGGATTGGCGATACAGTCCTAATCGACACTCACCTCAATACACATCAAGTATCTGATGTAGTTGAATGAAAGTGCATCTTGATCGTATGAACTTTGCGTGCAGGAAGATCTGTATTACCCTCACCCGTGGGTACAAGACGTGTTATGGGGAACATTGCATAAAGTAGTTGAGCCAATCTTGACTAGGTGGCCTGGCTCCCTCTTCCGGAAAAAAGCTTTGGCTTACACGATGGAACACATCCACTACGAGGATGAGAAATCTCGCTACATATGTCATGGTGCTGTGATTAAGGTCGGTATATGATGAATTTTCTAGCAGACTTGTTCTCCAGCATACGATTGGTCTAGGCCATTGTCCTGGTTATGAGCATCTTCGTACTGGGCTCTTATGGAATTGTGATCTGCAGGTTGGACCTGCAAAATGCAAATCCTTGTTTATTAATTTAGGAATCCAAATCAAAAACATTTTTTTGCTGTGAAAAATTATTTCATCCTTCCGATGCCTACACAGGCCATGAATATGCTGGCCTGCTGGGTAGAGGATCCGAACTCAGAAGCCTTCAAGTTGCATTTGGCGCGGGTTGTTGATTATCTGTGGGTGGCTGAAGATGGCATGAAGATGCAGGTATTTGTAATTATTTTCATTTCTATTTCCGTTTCCATATTATGCATGAAATTACCAATTTATAAGTCCTTGCCATGAAATTACTAAACTAGGTGAACTTTGCCAGTTTATTGAATCTTCCTTCTTTTCTTCCATGTCCTGTGAACGATTCAACACAGTAGTTTTTGAATTAGTGTATTTCATAACACATGGCTGAAAGCTTCCAACTACGAAAATCTTATGTTCTCACTCGTGGTTTTGCACTGGAACTTCATGGCAGGCTTACGATGGAAGTCAACTTTGGGACACATCGTTTGCAGTGCAAGCTCTGGTCTCCTCAAAACTTCCAGATGAATGTGGGAGTATGCTCAAGAAAGCTAACTCATTCATGGATAATAGTCAGGTTCGCATCTCACCATTATGTATCTAGCTTAAATTAAGTCCGTCATCTTTGCATCTGAACTGGTGGTTGACTCAATTGGCATTTCAGATACGACCAGGTTGTTATTCGCCAGTTAATACAGGACTGCTTGATGCTTACCCTTGTCTGCGTTTCTTTTGTTACTCATTCAGTCTGAGACTTTCAATTAGGGCTAAAGCCGTTCATGTCAGCACTTGCTCACAATTGTACAGACTGAATCATATGTTGATGAAGTTGGTTGGATCCCCTTCAATATGTATCTCACCGCAAACAGAAGAAGAGGTCATCAAATAGAATGTTGTTTGCTTTTAAAAAGTTTATTTACTGTGCCTTACGCTCACTTGTGTATAAGTATTCTCCGCGCACATAGAGACTGAATACATGGATGGTGAAGGTGAGAGAAGACTGTCCAGGGGATATGACCTACTGGCATCATCATGCCTCCAAAGGTGCCTGGACTCTCTCTTCAAGGGACAACGGATGGGGGGTCTCTGACTGCACGGCTGAGGGCCTGAAGGTTTTTAGTGTACCCAGACTTTTGTTTCTGATGATGTCAAATAGCTCTATACTTGTGATATGGATGTAACAGCTTTAGTTTCTGCTTATTGAAGTAAATATCTCTTAGCAAGAAAACTAGTGGTGTTCTCCCTTTTTATCCTTGTATAACTGTGCAAATGACTGCCTGATGAGCCCACATATTGATAATGTGGGCATTGTATACAGGCAACGCTAAGCTTGGCAAAACTGCCAAGAGAGTTAGTTGCGGATCCAATCTCTCCAGAGCGCTTGTATGACGCTGTGAACGTCGTCCTGTCTTATCAAGTAAGTTGTTTATCCACGAGCTCTTACCTAATCTGATTACTGTGAAGTTTGGAAATGTAGTTTCAATTTTGTGCTATGACCACCCTGGATGTGTTTTCTTGGATTTAGCCCTTGTGATTTACGGATCCTAGCAGCAAAGAACAGAGTCACTCAGAAAGAGTCAGTTGTGAAACATGCAATTTTGCTTACATATGAAGTCATCCTCAGAACGCAGATGGAGGGTCATCCACTTATGAAAGAACTAGATCTTATCCTTGGCTTGAGGTAATTCTTATGCCCTATCAGTCCTACTCTTCTTGGGTGTTGCTAGTGATGCTTAGCTTGTCGGTTGCAGTTTCCATGATGTGGTTTTCTCAAACCAGTGGAAGCAAGTGCACATCACTAATTGCACATTATTCTGATTTTTTTTTCCAGTACTTCAACCCTTCTGAGACCTTTGAAAATATTACTATTGACTACTCGTAAGTTCCTGTCGTACTTTTTTATATTCAACTTCAACCTCAATGACTTTTTTTATAATCAATTAGCATCTGTGCTGTTGACTTGACTTCTGCATCAAATTTCCAACGATATCCTGAAACTGCTGCTTGTTCACAGGTCTGTCGAATGCACTTCATCCTGTATTCAAGCATTAGCTGCTTTTCAGAAACAGTATCCTCACCATCGAACTCAGGAAATTTCCTTGTCCATCTTTCTAGCTCGCAAATTTATAGAAAGCTTTCAAAAGGATGATGGCTCTTGGTACGTAATCTTTCTGGTTTTGAAGTAACCTAGTGGGTGTGACCTTTTTGATATGCAGTGCACTGATGTTTTCATGCCCCATGTCACAATTCTGAACTGAAGTGGATATAATTGTTTGATGTAAGACATCAGAGCTCAGCTAACTTGTGATTGATAAATTATTTTGCACGTATGTCTGCAAGCTTGATAACATAAACGGGTGGGATATATTGATGTAGGTATGGTTCTTGGGGAGTTTGTTTCACATACGGAACATGGTTTGGTGTGTTGGGGTTGGTCGCTGCCGGTCAAACTTATGAAACATCTTTCCACATTCGAACGGCTTGCGAATTCCTCCTATCAAAGCAGCTTCCTAATGGTGGGTGGGGAGAGAGCTACCTATCTTCCCAGGATAAGGTAATGACACTCCCAACTCTATTAGTCATGGTGGAAGAGAAAGCTTGTGTACATGCATTTGATATTGAGAGCTACTCTTGTGCATTGAAACGGTGTATTGGATCGTAGTTGTCCTGTTGACTGATGTAGAGCACAATCTTTTATTGTCATATGATGCTTGTTCTTGACATACTTCCTGACTTTGGAGTGCCTACATGCTTTTCTGTTGTCAGTGCTTTGCTTTACTATTTGGGTTGTATTGGAAATCTAACCGGGGTTGACGATGGAGGATTACACGTTATGACATCAAAATGAGCTGTCTGTGCATCCTCAAATAACTGGGTTCTAAAGGGCTTTCATATTTGATGATGCAGGTCTACTCAAACTTGCCCGGAGGAAAATCACACATTGTGAGTACATCATGGTCTATGTTGGCCCTCATGACTGCTGGACAGGTAAAGGACGATTGAAGCTCCTTTTGCACCATGCTGATGCATATCCTTCACTGCCTATCTTGAAAATGCTGTGTTCGGTGCAAAAAATGATTCATTTGTTTGGAGTTCCTGAACCTGAGTCTTAGTACTTTTGCTTTTGTCGTCTATGGTAAGGTGCATATTGAATTTTTCTTGATTTTCTTTTACCAGCTGAATGGCTTCAATCGCTATTAATTCTTTTTTCGTTCTTCTGACTGAACAGTGGGAGCGGAATCCTGAACCATTGCATAGAGCAGCCACGTCACTCATTAATGAGCAAATGGAGTCTGGAGATTTTCCCCAACAGGTATTTGAATGTTAGTTGGTAATGGGGATGATGCTACGGTGATGGTCCCTTTGTAGCATTTGTGACTCTGTTAGCATGGCTTGCATCCACGGACGATCAAGTTCCCAAGCTTCTATTCATTGGGTAGTGTGCTGGTTTGTTTTATAATCGGTTGACAACAACCCCATTTGTGTGCAGGAACTCAGAGGCGCATTCTGTAGTAACTGTACGCTCAGTTACTCTGCTTTTCGGAATATTTTCCCTATATGGACTCTTGGTGAATACCGACAGAGATTAATGGCCTAAGACTGCTGCTCAGCTTTCTAATCACTTATTGCCCTGCTCTGCTTGCTCACTATGTGGGCTCTTATCTGTAAGATGATCCCATCTCCTATATTGACCCATGTTACTAAGGTAATATGCTCTTAAAGCGACCATTTAAGGGCTGGTCCGCCTTTTTCACTGGCTTTCGTGGACGAAAATATTTTTAGATCATTTTTCAGAGAAAGAAAATTAGATGTGGTACCTAACACAAGTGGTTTTGTATTTTTTCAAGCATTTTTGAATTACTTATGAATTTTCAAAGATTTAGGGCATAGGCACCTATTTGTGACTATAGGTCTTCCAAAATCTGTTCACTTGCAACTTGTAAAGAGATGTGCAAAAATCAAAGACAATTATTGGCTCTTGCAATAGAAAAACAATTTTTCTTCAATGCATTCAATTGCTAAACTGGTTCATTTAAGATCACCCCATCTCCATTCTTCACCTAAAATACGGGTGGTGTCAAGAAGATGGGTGCTTTTAGAGCACACTACCTTACCAACAACTACCTATATTCATTCACTTATTGGCAATTGTTGTTCTCTAAATGCCTATGGTCATTGAACTTTGATTATTCAATATGCTTTGCTTGTGCAAATGAGGAATTTGAGCACCAATCACTACTATTTTAGAGTCAAAGGCTAGTCTTGGACATATAGGGACCTTTGCACATTGGTTGTTTTATGCTGAAATAACTCCTTTCTACTAGCTGATAGAATTTGAAATATAACCGGTTGATAAATGTCTAATATGTGTATATTTGAATGGAAATGGGGTACAATAGTCCCAAATTACATACATTTATCTACAATTGAAATTACTTCTCACTGTGAAATTGAATTAGAAATTCATAATTTGGACCATTGTCTAAGAAGTTTTTATACTATCACCAACTAATTTCCTCTAATTGTCATATTGAACTAGTTTACCAAGTGCTAACTTTGGTTATTTTCCCTAATTTTTACTTAGATTAGAAATTTTATAGATTTTTTCACCAATTATTTTTATGCCTATATTTTTAAATTACAATTGGTTATTTTTCAAATTCTATTAGCTAACTTTGAACCAACTGCCAATTCTTCCTAGACCTTGACTTGGACCATTGTTTGGTTTATTCCAAGACAAGTATGTGCACCAAAATGGGAGTTTTCATTCTTGTTCTTTGGCATCCAACTAACATTCTTAAATGAACATCATTATGATTTGAAATTGCCATTTGCTTACAAGAGCAACCAAGTTGAAGAGTTATTTGGAACAAACCAATGGAGTTGAAGCATATTGTACTTTGAATATGGAGTTTATGAAAAATCTAGTTGTGCTTTATTTAAATGTTTCTATGAATGCAAGGTAATAGTATCTAAAAGTGAAACTTTCTTAAGTCCCACTACTTCAAAGGTAGAATGACTCATGAACTTTGATAGGTTATTGGTGAATTCAAGAGAAATGTAGCCTTAGGAGTTTGTAATATGTTGATGTTCTTTTAATATTTAACAAATTTACAAATTTAAGAATATAGAGTTGTATGTACATAACATTAAACTCACCGTGAATGAACGTCCTTAAAGAACAAAATGTTTCAACTTTCATTGGTGTGTAAAAAACTCTTCACCTTTCATTGGTAGCTTTTGTAAAATTGTGGTAATTTTGAGTCATGATAGTGTTCATTCAAGACCATTTTTTAGATATTGGAAAATAAATGTTGCAATTAGGTAATGCTACCTTGATAATTGTCCTAATACTATGTGTAGTGAGCAAAGGCTCAACAATGGGTTTCTGGGGAATGCTGTCACGTGAGTGTGGAGTGGCAAGCAACGAGCAAGGAATAGTGAGCAGGGAGCATTGTTTTGGAACAAAAAAAAAAAAAAAAAGATGAATTTGGATGAAAAATCGGATGATGTTGGATGAAAACAATGGATGATATTGGATGAAAATAATAGATGATGTTGGATGAAAACAATGGATGATGTTGAATGAAAAAAGTGGTTGACGCTATATGAAAAAATGGAAGAAAACAAAATGAAAAAATAAAATAAAGATAAGATGAAAAATACGCGGTTTGGGATTTGTGGAAAAATAAATCAAATGCTTATAACCGTGTAAAATGTATATCTAAATTGTGGATTACAATTGTCCTACAAATTACACATTTCAAATTCAAATATCTACAAGGGACCTATAGTTGTGAAACCTGGAATGGTTTCATCCCTAAAGTAGAAAAGTTGACCGCAAATATTGATACACATGAACTGAACATAACAATTCTACAAGAAGCTTCACAATTATAGATATAAGAATAGAATAAAAATGCATACAAGAAGTACATAATTACCTTACAAGTGCTTGGTATAAGAAGAATGGACAAAAAATCCTTACTTCCATGAATTAATAACAAATTAACAAGGACAATGACTAATCAAATTAGGAGTACTATAAATGACATGTTTACAAATTGAGTACTATAAATGACATGTTTACAAGTACTAGGAGTACTATAAATGACATGTTTACAAATTGGTATTTACATCATGCATAAGAAATTATACAAGAAAGGACTTTAGCTTGAATGTGCTAATTGTCCTCAATGTCTCGTATCTCACCATCAGACTCTACAACATAGTCGTTTATGAACTGCAAAATGTGAGGATCTATTAAAAAGGTACTAGAAGTTGGCTTAGGATTTAGGGTGGCAAACTTGTACAAAGAGCCTTTGCATAGACAAGTAGCTAAAACGATTTTGAAGGGCTTGGAAAAAATCCTAGATTTGCAAAAAATGGAAAATATTTGGAATTCCTCAATTCCTAAGCTTGCCTACACAGATAACAAAACAACAGATTAGATCCAACCAAGTTATAAAAAACAGTTGTAAATCTGCCTTTTAAATGGATTTTTTGGCATATAATTCATACTTGAAATACCACCACACATAGAAGAAAATTTTAGAGAGTTTTACAAATACAAAAACACAAATTTCAAGTATAAAAACACAAATTTCAAGTATAAATTTAACTTATGTAAAGCTAAGCTTATAAAATTTGATCCTTTTGACGTGACTTGCCATTTGTAAATAAAATCAGCCAATTCAAAAATTAATAATAAAAATACAAAAATTGCACAAGAAGATCCAAGAGAGAAATTTTTTGGTGCTCATAGCCGCCTTGCGGTACAATCTTTTCCTCCTGCCAACCTACCTACTAAACTTGATTTTGTGTCATCTCACAAACACTTCCTGTGGGAATTTTTAAACCTAAAAATAAATTAATTAATTAACTCATAAGCTAAGGATGGAGGGACCTCTCTTGGTACCATGAGGATCCTTAAAATTATGGTCTTGCAACTATACCTACCATGAAGCAGCAAGTTGCACGTTCTTGAAGATTTAGGGATATAAAAAATTTGAACTCATAGTGTAAACCACACACTCACTATTGAAGTGAACAAAATGAAAATAAATTTTGTATCAAGGCTCAATAAGTCACCTTTAAAACCCCTCTTGGTGTTGAAAGGCCCCTTCGGAGGTCTTCCCCCATGCAATTGTTGTAGCCAACGTCCGCAATCAAAACAAGATGCCTAACAAAAATTGGAAAACAAAACAAGAGGATTTGAAGAAAGTTTGAAGAGTTCCATAAAGTCCTCACTTGGAAAACCCTCTCTGAGAGGCCCCATGAAGGGTCCTCCTCCATACAACTGCTATGGTCAAAGTCCACAATTAGAACAACTTACTTTTAAAAAATTGGAAAATAAAACTTGAGGATTTTGAGAAAGTTTGAAAAGTTCTATAAGGTCCTCCCTTGGAAACCCCTCTCAGTGCCGAGAGGCCCCATGGAGGGTCCTCCCCCATACAACTATTGCAACCAATATTTACAATTAGAACAACTTATTTTTTTTAAAATTGGAAAATAAAAAAAGAGGATTTGAAAAAAATTTAAAAAGTTCCATAAGGTCTTCCCTTGGAAACCCTTCTCGGTGCCGAGAGGCCTCTGAGGGGTCTAAACCTAAGCAAAAATAACCCGATATCTTAGTCCATTCAAAGAATTTCTCATTTTTCAATGAAAACAAAATGAATTCATTCAACTGCTGCTTCTTTGGGATTAATCTTAGCAAAAATTTACTCACATTCTATACTTGCACAATTGCGGAAGTGCTATTTTGTAAGCCTTAGAGCATGAGCAGATGAGTCTGAGAGCCTGAGAGCCTCAAAGTTTTAAGTTGTAAGGTATTTAGTGTGCTGTTTGGATTTCAAACCTATTACCATGGTCTAAGAATTGGTCTGTTTGAAGCATGGAATTCTCAAAACTTTTTTTCCAAAAAAGAAATAATTTTTTTTTCAATTTTTTTTTGCATACATTGTCACCCTTAGAAACCTCTCTCGGCCTAATAGATCCTTTTGGGGTATTTGAGGTGTGGAACTCTTAAAAAAAAATTTCAAAGTAAAATAATTTTTTTTAATTTTTAATTTTTTTTTTGCATAAGTTGTCACCCCTAGAAACCTCTCTCGGCCCCAAGAGACCCTTTTGGGGTGTTCAAGGTGTGGAACTCTTTAAGAAAAAATTCAAAATTTATTTATTTATTTTTTTCTCATTTTTTGCATAGGTTGTCACTCCTTGAAACCTCTCTCGGCCCTGAGAGATCTTTTGGGGGTGTTTGAGGTGTGGAACTCTCAAAAAAAAATTCCAAAAGAAATAATTTTTTTTTCCAATGTTTTTTTTTTTTTTTTTTTTTTTTGTTTCTTTCTAGATTTACAACTCAAGAGAGGGTCCTAGAGACACTCTTGAGAATATTATATAATCTGCCAATATGGTCTTATACATATTAGGCACAAAAATACTAGAATACCTAAAACATGACTTGAGAAGCCCTATGTACACTACAAGAAAATGGACAAAAACGTGACTGCGCAAATGATTGCAAAACAGTTGTATTGCAGTTGCATAACAAAAATAAACGAAAATGTGACTCCTAGCGCTGCAGTCACTTCGGACAAGTCATTTACAAGTCGCAACTGCAGATTTATTATCACCGAATGAAGTGGGAACGGATGTAACTTTGGATGAGAAGAGACTTCGTAGAGTGAGATAAAGAAAGACAGCCTTAGGAAAGATGGCTTTGACATGCCATCTGGAAAGTGCGGTTTTTTGGACCGAGTTGGACCAGCGGGAGACCCCTCGAAAATCTGACGTGGACATTTCGTGCGAAGTCACGTTCAAGTCATTTTCGAGTTGCGTCCGACCCCTTGTAAATCAGACGTGGACATCTGAAACGCAGTCGTAGCGCAGTCATTCTATAGTTGCAGGGGACCCCTCTACAATCTGACATGGACATCTTGAACGCAGTCGCAACACAATCATTCTATAGTTGCAGGGGACCCCTCTATAATTTGACGTGGACTTTCACATAGGCATCATTGTAAAGTGATGGATTTGGGGTTTGGAATTTAGGATTTGGGAATTGCAACGATGTGTGCAAAAAAGAATGTATTGACAATTGTATGGTTAGTAGTCATTCTATAGTCACATATGAATACATTTAAATATTGCAAAAATACATCATACACCATGTACAATACATCATACACCATGCTTAATTTAAAATATACCATATACAGAATATTTGGCAAATATGCCATATGGCTCTCAAAGCTACTTAGTGTGTGAATATGAAGAGTTGAAATGACAAACCTTTTATATAGGTGGAGTGATAGGAGGCAAGACAAACCATGTGGGACATGTGAAACACAGAAATTGTGTTATTAGTAATATTTTAGATCTCATTTAGGAAAAGTAGATTAATTTTTTTCAAAAAACTTTGAACTAATAAAAGTTGAAAAATGAATTTTACTTTCATCTCCAATTTTTTTTTGGGAATTTTGAACCTCAAATCAAAAGTTGTGGACAAATTTGAGAGGAAGATTGGAGAGGTTATTTTCTTAACATTTTTTTGATTCTAGTAGTGTAGAAGACGTAATGTAGTCATTTCCATATCGTTATCTGACTGCAGTACTGTAATACAACTTCCACTTGACTAGGTGCAGTCACATGGAAGTCATAGGTGGCCCCTAGTGAATTAGAATCGTAGAAGTTCACTGTCACTGTTAGTAATGTTTTTCTAGTTTTTTTTGCAATGTGGTTCTTAGGGGTAGGTTTAACAATGGAATTGTATTAATGCACAGGGAGTTAAGGTTCAACAAATGTGCAAATCCATCCACTCTAGAGCCTATAGGGTTGATTGTTCCTCAAACATTGTCAATTTGGGTGGAATCAATAAATTTAGTAGGTGTAATTGAATTGTTTGTAAAAAAAACCTTGTTAGCACAAAAAAGTAGTAGGGTGAAGCTGCAAGATACACAAAGTAATCCTACTTATACCAGGGATGATGCAACTGACAGACCTAGATGGAAAGTGGTCTTACGTAAAGAAGCCCGTTCCAAGCGTGAAGTTGTCGACCGCACAAATGCCTTCATCACCGCGACTGAGGAGGTTGTAGGGCTCACTGCTCCCCAACAACTGCCGAGTAGAAGCTCCACCGCCAATCTAATTGGAGCCATCGAATTATTTGTGGAAGAGAACTTACTTGCGCAAGAGATGTACTAGGTACACACTTCTTGTCTAAACTGCAAAGCCGTGTCATGTTGACCATGTACTTTGTTGCCTAGTGTTTTTGTCGACAGAAGCATTTTTTATAAACCTCAAGTGCATGTAGCAGTGAGGCAGGTCGATGAATTGGAGGACGTTGGACGGTTGGAATGGTAGTAGTGAAACCCGAATCACTTTCCGAAGTGCACTCATGTACTAGTCATAGTGTAGTTACGTGACAGACAAACCGCAGTCATAGTGCAGTCACGTTGCCTGCAATTGCAACCTCAACATCTTGTTCTCTGCCATCCTGAATGTCTTATCATTTACTGGATAATCACAAGCCCATGTTTACTTCTTTTCATTCACACTCTATTGAATTGCTACAAGTTCTAGCCTCAACAACTTTAAACATTTCCCTACACCTTGAACCTAACAGCAGGTGTGGAAGCTCTAATGTAAACCTTGAACCTAACAGCAAGTGTGGAAGCGCCTTAAAAACTGATGACGCTATCCATAGCACGGTTTCCTCAAAATGAGTCCGTACAGCATGTGTCCAAATCATGACAACCCAAAGGAATGAACTCAATTATTTCATTCTCCAACTAATGTTCAACCTCTAAAATAGGTGCAATAAGGCTCGCAGACTTTGCTCTCCCAAAATTAATTCACTTGAGGTACCCTAGCACTACATCTTAGCTGACTTGCATTCACTCAGACATTCCTAAACCCTAGTATTCCAAAAGATGCCCCTATTGCATGCCTCTCTATATATTTTGTTAGAAAATCCATGGCAGTCATATTATAGTGACATACCGGAAATTTTCCTCACCCTATCTTTCTTGTACTATGAGGATCCATCTTTTTCTTTATCCATTAGTAAAAGAAAACACCCATTGAGTGACTCCTCCTGGCGCTGCAGTCATTTTGCAGTCACGCTGAAGTTAGCTACAGTTGCAAAAATTGGAACCACACGACTCAATCGTGACTTTGCCTTCTGCAGTCGCGTTCCATTTCGCCACGTCACTGTATCGTCGCCCTTGTGAATGGAACGTTGTGGATGAAATGTACAACGCGTTTTTTGTTCATCCAGCAGTCATAGTCACAACTGTAGAATGACTCCAATGTTCTGGATCTCAGCCCGCTGGTGCAATTAGGGAGGTGAAGTGAAGATGAAGTCGCAAAATTAGCACAGTCATGTTTCGCAGTCACGTTTAAGGCCGTTTTCTTGTAGTGGCATAAGTTCCTACTTATATATGCATGGATATATATATATATATATATATATATATATATATATATATATATATATATATATATATATATATATATATGTACTTATATGTATGATTATATATTTATAGATATATTTTTACATCTATATTTCTATATATCTCTTTAGAACACATATAATGTCATTTATATACACACATAGAGGCTTCTCTCTATGCATTCTAGTATATATTTGATGCATTTTAGGAATGGTCATATGAATATACGATATTCAATTCTAACTTATACTTGTCATTTTGGCTCCAAGTTTATTCTTCGAAGGAATGAAGATTTTAATGCACATTTCATGGTGCTTAACCCCTAAAGGACCAAATATCGTTTTTTGAAAACATAGCGATCTGGGGCAGCTCACTACAAATGGAATTTTTATTCTTTTTCTTTGAAATTTTTACACAAGATGTGTCCAAGGAGTAGCTTTAAGGCCCAATAATATTCATAACTTTTGACTACTTGGTTAAAAAGTTATTGCATAATATGTCATTTTCATTATTTGGCGGGCAGCCTAGGCAGCTCAAAAAACTTCTTTAAAAATCACTTTTAAAAAAAGTAAAAATTTGAAATTGGTTCTTTTGATTTATATATACATGAAAGCTTTTGATCATTTCATTTCAATTAATGAGTCAAAAGTTATGAGGATAGTTATGGAATCTATACTCTAAAATAAACTTTGAAGTCCTTTATTTAACTCAATTTTTATTATTTTTGAAAAAAGAAACAAACATTGGGTGTAGATTGTTTATTGCAACATTACAACCATTGGGATTGACATTTTTCAATTCCATATCTAAATTTTTAACAATTTAGTGTTTTGAATCATTCTCTACCTCTTTCTACTTACTATTTTTTTCCTTTATGTTTTACAATTCCATATGATCTGAAAATTTTCAAGGATGTAGACAACTTGCCTTGAAGAATGAATCTAAAGAGTAACCACCATTTTGGACATATTTTCATACAAATGTGACCTTGTGAAGTGCAGCTGCGCGGATTTTCGCAGGGACAAAAAAGGATATTTGTGAATTTAAACGCTATTATCTTGCAATCCACAATGTGGAATTTTCTGAAATTTTTTCTACAACTTCTTGAACTAGTTTAATACAAGATTCTACGGTTACATTTTTCCAAAAGTTTTGTTTTTCAAAAATTTGGTACTTGTACTAGAAATGGCAGTTTTGGAGCGATTTTGGTGAAAGAAAACATAGTCTCTGACCTTTAGGGGTTAAATCTCATCAATGGATTACACTTAAATTACCTCTCATGGATCTTCATCTGATCCCCTAAATTTTGGCAATTAAGGTTGAATACAAGTGTTATTATTCACAACTCAACAAAGTGATGTTTAAACTACCATAATTGGTGATTTAATTGACCACCAATTCTGCAACAGCTAGTAATTTAACATATGATCCTCATCACATATGAACATACAACTAATGATGACTTTAATTTCCACTGGATTTGGTGGTTGAGGACTCTAATTACCTGGATTTGCGTGTAATTAGTCTACACTCACATCAACAGTTTATTACATGGGACATAATAACAGAAATAAACATGTATATCCAAGCTTCCTTGTGTATTGGGTAGTTATTCACTTCAGTTCTTGTTCACTCAAAGCTCTCAAGCTTCCAATTGAAACCGATTCCCTTCTTGCCGCTAATTAAATCAACTTTGTTTGTAGTACTATGTCTGTTGAAATTCCGCTGATTTGTTGAGCTATCCTGATTGCTACATTTAAGTTATACTGTTGAAGTGCAAGTATATCTGTTCTTTTGGACTTTCTGGCTAAGGATTGTTTCCTCTCAAAATGACTTCCATACAGTCTGCGTCTTCCAACCAGGTTTTTTGGGTTTATTCTCTTGATCTTATTATTATACAATAGAGACTTTATAGTTTTGCTATTCCATTCTTTTCTAATTTATTTTGGATGATAACAATAACAAGTGATTAAGGGTTGAAGACACCTTGCATGTGCACAAAAACATACTAACTATTTGTTTTTGTGTATGGGTGTAGGTGAAGCCCTTGTCCTCTTAAAATCACTTAGAATGCATAAACATGAATTTTTTTCTACACCTCTGTTAGTCCTACTTGAAGAAAAAAGAATGTATTGTGAGATACTTATTTTGTGATTACATATCACTTTTTGTTACTTCCATGGATAGTAGCAAATATAAACTATATTGAGCCTTATTACATGTTCTCTCAGAACATATATTTTGCTTAGCTGGTTAAGAAATAATGAGACAGTATGTTGATCATATAGACATGTGAGTATACATGATTTGAAGGGAACATATTAATGCTCTTAATTCATAAGAGATGTTCCAGGAAAAGTCTTTCTTTTTTGCATAGGTTGTCACCTTTAGAAACCTCTCTCGGCCTTGAGTGATCCTTTTGGGGTGTTCAAGGTGTGGAACTCTAAAAAAAAAATCCAAAAAAAAGTTTTATTTTATTTTTTTTTCATTTTCATCTTTTCATTTTTTGCATAGATTGTCACCCCTAGAAACCTCTTTCGGCCATGAGAGACCCTTTTGGGGTATTCAAGGGTCTCTCAAAACTTAAAAAAATAAAAAAAAATAAAAAAAAATATTCAGTTTTTCTTTTTCAAATTTTTTTTATTCATACATTGTCACCCCTAGAAACCTCTCTGAGCCCTGAGAGATCCTTTTGGGGTGTTTGAAGCATGGAACTCTCAAGAAAATAATTTGAATTTTTTTTTTTTTTCTTTAAGAAAAATTTCATACTTTGTCACCCCATAAATCTTTTTCTACCCTGAGAGACACTTTGGAGTGTCTGAAGCATGGAATTCTCAAAATAAAAATTCAAAAAATTTTGCAAATAGATGATTAATTTAGCCATATTCATCTACTTTCTTCCAATTTTATTAAAATTTTCATTATTCTGTCTAAAATCTATGTTCACCACTCACTAATCCCCGCTTGTCACTCGCCGCTTGCTGCTCCTTGCTCACGTATTAGCAATGCTCATGGGTTCTCAGCTTCCGTCCCCATATTGTTCAAAAGTTTGAGGACTCTTATACGGACAATACTATCTACTTAAATTAACTTATTTGAATGTTTCATCCAAAACAAAATTTAATCAATAAAGTACAAAACCTCCACGTTTGGCCTAGCTTGGAAAGTGCTCTAATTGCACTTAATTATGGATTAAACCCACGTAAGCAAAAATGATACAACTTGCAAGACTAAATTGTACTTGAGGTAATAGACTTATAGTGGTGCATCTAAGGGAAGAAAGAACTTTGTACAAAAATAGGTGGTCCCAAAAATTATGTACATTGTTGAGGGACCCAAAGAAAAGAAGCACACATTAGTGTAAATTTTCATTTTTTAAAGAGTGAGATGGGTAGGTCCCTGTTAGTATTCATAGGCTACAATTATGATGAATTGAAGCATGCCTTTGAATGGAGCCAAGGAAGTGCAGAAATTGATTCATTGAATGCTTATTATGTTCATGTGAGTGCTGAAAATGTCTACTTGAGGATCAAAAATGGAGACATGCACATATATAGCTTGAAAATAATAAAGCTTGACAATTAAAAACTTCATTATAGTGTCACTAGTAATTAAAAACTTAATTATGGTGTTGTTAGTAAATTGGATTGTAAGATTCCTTACATAGTGTCAATTATGAGTAAACACTACACATTACAGTCTCCCTTTTCACGTCATCAGTGTTCTAAACTCTTGCACATAGGACCATTATTGACCATCACATATAATTTGCTCCAAATTTACAACCCTTTGCACTCTGTTTATGGCACTTCTGAAAAGGTGGTTCTTAATGCTTGATTTGTTTTCAAGTCTCCTCCTATAGTCAATTATTATTTTCAGTTAAAATATCATGAGTACAACAATGATTACTATAAAAATAACATACTTTATACATATGTAGTCTTTATTGTTAGACTATGGGTCTTTATACATATGAGTCTTTTTTGAATTTTTTTTGAATTATATTTAAAAAGATTCTATCAAACATTATAGTCTTTCAATCCATAAGTGGTATTGTTTTTTGTTTTTTTCTGATGTGATTTCTAATATGTCTAATATGAATTTGTACCATTCTAATTCAAGGGCATATTCATTAAAAGGAGACAATTTTCATTTTCATTTTAGTCTTGATTCTAAATTTAGTATACAAAAAAGTTCATTAAATTGAGACAATTTAATAAAGTGAGATTATAACATGCCAAGAGATTTATTAAATTAGGCATGTATGAGAAAATGTTTGCCACCTTTGGAGTTTGGGACATTCAAGGTACGGTTTTCTGATTCAAAATTGGACAATTTTATAATAAGTATTGCACTAAAGTATCAAAGCAATTGCTTTTGGCATATGCTAGGGTATTAGGTTCCCAAAGACTTCCTCATATAATACATTAGTGCACCTAGCTTTTGATATCAAACATAATGGATAACAGACATACAATTAAGAAGATGCAAAATGCATTATGCAATATTGAAAATAAAAATAAAAATATATTATACTATATTGCACACTGTCTATAACATCTAATTGTGAAATAACAAAAAATGACATCAATATAATGAACTACAATATTTTGTTTACTACATCTACTTCCTCCTGCTAAACCCTTATTTTATTTTGCTTACTAAAACATACTAATAAAAAAACTTTTAAATATTACGACTCTTTACAAATATTTTTATTCTATTTTTTTCTAAACATAAAAAAATACCCAGCCAGATCCTAAAACTTCAAATCACTTCCAATGCCTACTAACTATTCACCCTCAATCTATAGATGCATTGTTGCTTTCACTAGATTTGTAAGCATCCACTAATGCCTTGATGATAGCAATTTGATTTTTTGGAATTTTGACTTTTGGATCAAAAGTCCCTACTCTGATACGCGGCTTCTACACTTTCATGATATAGTCCGTATACATCCAGCTCAACGAGATAGCCTTGTCCTTGCACCAATAATTGCCTTGTTGAGTTGTTTCGTGTCCTAATCTGCGTAAGTGTCCTCGATAGTGTATTGAAAAATATGTAGATGACCAATATTGTAGCTCGATGGAATTGACATGCTCTAAATCTGGGTTAGGGTTCGTAAGTGAACAAACAAGCCAAAATGGGTGGAGGTCACCATCAATAGGCTGCACCGCCACAAAATAACCCGTATAAACATCATGGCCAACACAAAATGAAGGAGTTGGAGAATCATGCTTAAGACCAACGAAAGGTGCATCATCCGCAAACTCTTCACACATTCGATCGTCATTTAGATATTGGTCTTCCACCAACTCTACAATCGTAGAATGCGGCCATAATCCATCTTGCAATGTCTCATGCGCTACGAGTGGTGCATTCAGAGCGCTTCTCACACCCTCCCAATACCTCTTCACTAGCTTATAATTCCTCTGCAACTCTTCAGACAAGTCTTGATTTGCTATTGCCCTCAACAATGCAATGTACTCATCTAAGCCTTTGCAAACCTCTTTGAAGCAACGCATTTGGTGTGGTGCCAAAGGTGCAAGTTTGCCCATTGGCACTTTAGGACCTCCTTCCATTGTCTCCTTCCACAAGCAAATACCTTGCCTTCCTTTGGCAACCAATGAACATCAGTGCAAAGGATCTTGTATTGCATCAACGGCCAACCATTGGAGTCTTTGTAAAATTTGAATTGTTGTGCTTGAGAATGCCCCTGTAGAGAATCATTGCTTATATGCAAATACCCCTCCACAAATCGCATGAAATCAGGGACCTCCTCAATGAGATGAAGAATCACAGGCTGCGTTTCGTAGTCTATGAAGGACTTCATCAACCTCGGAAGGATAGAATAGTCATTTGTCTTCAATTTGCTACTCTAGCGACGAAATAAAGCATCAATGTCCTTGTGAGTGTGTCCGATGATTAAGAAATTGATATAAATCTCGTGAAAAATAGTTCTATAGACAAGTAGAGAACATAGGGTCATTGCACGAAACACTTGTACTATTTTCCGTCACATGTTGCAAGTGAAAGTGATTTTGTGCCATAAGTTTTTGAAAAATGAACCAATGAATACAAAATTCAAGGCAAAGGTTGTACTGGGGATTTTCAACATGCTCAAATTTCTTCAAATTTTTTCAAATTAGTTTAGCATTTAAGACTGATTTTTCTTAATTTGTCACACTTTCCATTTTGGGGTTTTTTAGTACTATTGAGAGCCCATAATAGGGAATTTTGACTAGAGCTTTGGTGAGCCTCTTCCTATAAGCAACATACACCTTCTGCCGAGAGGGATTCAAAAATCCTTGCTTCCATTGTCTTCTGGTTTGCCCTAAAGTGTGCTTCAATGAGCATGCATTTCCGGAGAGTAGAATTTCATAATTCATAATTTTCTTGAAGATTACCTTTCTCTTCTAAGTTCTCCAAACTGGCCATTTTTTACCTTATTTTTTTAAGCCTTTTTTGTAATTTAAAAAAATATAAATGTCAACAGCCTATTTTCCAGGGGAAATTGAAGTCTCTGCCAAAAAATAGTACTGTAAGGTTCCCCGTGGTACTCAATAGTACTGGTGGGGGCCCACTTTGGATGATAGTCTCTGACGTGGATGGCAGTTGGCGTGAATTTCTCAGTCACTGCTACCTGGATTGCATCCAAGCCCCCCCCCCTCAGACGAATAGACCTCACCATCCGTCCCTATCATCCAATCACGGACGTACACGTGGTAGCGGCGCAGAAGATCATCAGAAAGATTAACGGCCCAGATTTCTTCTTCTACACAGCTATAGTACTCACAGTACTAATAGTACCTATAGTACTGACTGACCAAAAAGGCAAAACGCAACAAATAGTACAAGTGTTTCGTGCAATGATCCCATAATGCAAAAATCCAATGGTTCTTGTTTTCTCCGGATGCATTGTCAAGCTGCAGAGTTAATGTTGGAGGAAGATGTTTAGGTCTGACCAACTCTTCGGGAATAGACACAAAAGAGTTTGTACAAATTTTAGAGCCTAACAACACAGCCTACATCTATTCAAAACGGCCACCTCCTACTAACAGTTGATGAGATGAATGCTTTAGCTTCGACTCCAAATCTTGTAACAATTTTGCAATGGACCTAATGGTATGGTTGGAGTCTGTAGGAAAGATGTCCAAGCCATAGTGCACATATCGCATGTCTTTATGCCCATGAGTAATCATGCCCGTAATCGTACCATGCAGCTTCATATAAAAATCATTCCCTTTACTCTTGTAAGAGAAATGGGAAGAAGCTGTCTTCGAGTAATCCATTTTATTATGGATTATTGTAAGAACCTTGTCGGGATACATCTTAGACATTCCATGGTTCCTATAATATAGGTTCCTACAAGCCTTCTGTCCATCAATGTGAGCCTTCAATCTGGTGGCCCAAATTTGTTGAGCCCTTGAACCAAGAGTGTAAGCGTTCTTGAGTTGCTTCAACCTATGACAATATTTACAATGTGCAAAACTGTCACCTTTAGCTTTGGGTGCGTATTCTGGAAAAGATTGATGTTAGATATTACTTAATCCGCTAGTAGAAATATTTTGCAGTTTCTAATGCCAAATTGATAGGAAAATACTGGTACGTGAACAAGGAGCAGCGGGCAGGGAGCAAGAATTGGTGAATAGGAATTTGGAAATTTGGAATTTTTTTTTAAATGGAAGAAAAAAGATAAAAAAGTGAACGAAACTTTATAAAACAATTGATGAATTTTTTTGGAAAAAGCAATGAAAGGTTTAGAGAAAAATGGATGAAATCATATTATAGTAGAATGATGATAAAAATGAATGAAAGGAGTTGGAAAAAATGGGTGAAGGATTAGGGAAGGGAAGGAAGAGAAAGGGTCTAGAGTCATGATTGAAAAACCTCGGGGAGTTCACTTAGAGTATCCATTAGAAACCACGTGCAAACAAAACTTTGGACCCCCTATATACTTTTTGAATTTAAATTTAAAAAAAATTAATATATGAATAAATTTTCCTACTTTGAAAGTTTATGTTTTGAATTATTGATATTTTTATTTGTTAATAATAATTAGTTACAAATTTTTGAAATAAAAAGATACACTATAGAATTAAAAAATAACTTTCACATCCCTATATTATATAAGAAAAAATTGTCTAAAAAATGAGCAAAAAATTTCTAAAAATAACTCTCTATTGAAAGCTCATTTTGAGTTGAATATTGATTCAATGATCATCTAAATGTGTTCTCTATAGTTATTTGAGTTGAAAAACATGCCATTTTAGTTCATTTTCAACCTCTTCTAGAAATCATTTCATATTTTATTTGAGTTGGAAATTTTGGCAATAAAAATCTATAGTCATTATTAAACAATGCTCAAAATTTTAGGTTGAAATTATAGTTTATTAGAAACCACTTGTTCACTTGTGGTTTGTTGTAGTAGAACTAAGTGCACCTCCTGAGTGGAAAACATACACATTCAAGTGAAAATGGTTTAGGATTTAGTGTACATTCTTGTGGAAATAACTTACCCTATGACTGCGGAGGTATAGGGATCCTACAACTGTGAATTTGGAATTTAGGATTTGTTTCAATGACCTTTTTGTATTATTTAATTTTTCCTTGAACTGGTAGGATGCGTGGTTGGAATCTTCTTTCCTTTTTCTACATGAAGGTTGTGGTTGTATCCTCGAGATTGATGCCTTGTCCAAACGTACATGGTATGTACAAAGTCAGTCTCAACGTCAGATAGATGCATTTGAATTCTCTTCTACTCTTCCACTTGCATCCATGTTACATTCTCAAAGTAGAAGAAAGGAGGTCCATGCGCATCTTCTTTCACATACCATTGCTTCACAATTAGGTGACTGGAAAGTCGAAACTTGATAGCTCCTTGCTGCCAAGAAGGAAATTAAATGAAGACAATTCATGCCCAATTAGAACTGGACAATTTTGAATCCATATTCCTTGTAGCAAACAAGAAGGTTGGCTTTGTGTTGATGACTGAAAAGATACATGATCAGGATAGCACCATGGTCATGGAGGTTCTCCACTGTAAAGTCAAACAGTTGCAGCAACCATTTTTTATCCCACAGGTTTCACTTTGGAATGGGTGCAAAAGAGAAGATTTAGTACGTTGAAACCTTCAGGAACATCCACAAAAATGAGATCCATTGCTTCTTGTATACTCAATTGCTTGTCAAAGTACTTGTCCTTGTCATTGAAAAATTGCATGACATAATTCAAGCCTGTGACAATATTAGACATGTTACAATGAAGAAAAAATGTACCACGTAAACCTTTTCTAAGACCCTGTCGGCACCAAAAAGACTTTATTGGGACTGTAATGTGCACAGCCCTCCAATATAATCACAACAATTGTCCAAAAATTAAAAATTGATAATGATTGCAGTATAAGCAATGGGCTACATTCATATATATAAGTCTACAAAGTTGGACCTCTAAGGGGGCCTCTCGGTGTCAGTAGACCCCACATGGGTCACTCACTTGTGCATCACTTGTAATTGAACCTCAAAGGCGTTGAGAAAAACATCTACAAAAAATTGAATTAAATTTTCTAAGATGCGGCATTTATACTTAGCAAGCAAAGACGCGCCCCACTCAGCAAGCCGTCTTGTGGCCCAGACACCTCTCCAAGGTCCTTTACCTATGCATTTTTAATCCCTACTAGCAAAAAAAACATGAAGATAAATTCCAAACAAAGTACGTACTACGGCCAGGAAATTGAGGACGTCGTTGTAGGCGTTAGTAATACTAGTCATGCCCTAAACCAAAAAAAATACCCACCGACACGTTCAAGATGCACTTGTCGATGTTAGGGACAAAGTTTAAGGTAGGAATGGAAGCCACATGCATGTGCAACATGAGTTCTTGTATTAGTGGGTAGAATTACATCACTATAAGTGGCCAAAGTTTTTTGATGTCTAAGTTGAACAATTTTAGGTGATGTTGAATTTAACAACCTTTGTTTTTTATGTCAACAGTGTCATCCAATGTATCATCAAGATGTTACATTGGTTGCCATAAAAAATAAGGGTTGTTAAATTTAAGGTCACCTAAAATCCATCAACTTAGACATCGATTGTTATATTAAATATCACCTAAAACACATTTTTCTTATAGTGCATGTAGGATAGTATAACTAATATAGGATTATATTTAATACCATATTTTAGATTTTACGTAGAAAAATATAAGGGGGACAATAATATGTGGGGGAAAATATTTTTGTAGAATGGGTATTTAATGTCTTTAAAGAAAAGATGGACAAAAAATGACACATTATTTGTTCCAAATTATTCATGAACCTTGGATGAAGGGCACTAGTTGTCTCAAGAGTGTTCTATAAAGTCCTTTGAAGTCCTTTAGAATTTGAAGAATCTATTATGAATTTTGCTTTAATATACTTTTATTGTGCTCATTGTATTCATTAAAATATATTGTAGATAGTTAGTAGTAAATTGTTTGACACAACTTGAGTGCATTGTTTATAGTCTATAAATGTCTTTGTTTGACAATAATATATTTGTCCAAACATATTTTATTTAAATAGTTTTTAGTAACCATAAAAAAATGGTTTGAAAGGGAAGGGATAAGAGAATAAAGAAAAAAAGGATAAAAAAGAGTAATAGCAAAAAAAATTCATACAACAACTACTAGTGACCTCTCCGAGGAAGACACTTCTTCATGTTTTTCTTTGTCCTCTTCCTTGCTTCCTCCCACTTCTTTGCCTTCTTATCTGATGCCTCTCGGTACCAAGAACCCCTTCGAGGGGTCCTCAACTATGGACTTCATATCTTGCTTTTCTCTTGTCAAACTCAAATAGTGTCCACCAAACCATAATAAAATTTTAATCTATTTATAGAACATTCATTTGTGTATGAATTTTATTACAAAAATTCCATCATCTTTTTCCCATGGCTGCATGCTTGATGGGACTTGCACAAGATTGAAATTTAACGAGTTAAAAACTTGTATTCAAAACAAGAGGTTGGAAGTATTTTTTTTTTATATTGCAAAAGTAGTGATCCCTCAGGACAATTCTTGCTACCAAGAAACCCTTAGAGGGGTCCCCACTTGTAGACATTAATCCTGCAAAATCCACACCAAACTCAACCAAGTCTTTTGCACACAAACAAAATTTACAATCAAAATTACAAAACATTCATTTGTGTATGAACTCAATTTGGAAAATTCTATCACCCTCCCCATAGCAGTATGCTTGATGAGACTTGCACAAGATTTGGATTAGACAAATTAAAAATTGTGTTTGAAAAAAAGAGAGAAGTAAGTTCTTATTGAGTTTTGGCCTTGGATCTTGGTATATGAGGCAGCATCATGCAGAGTAGTCTTGGCCTCGAGACGGTAGTTGGTAGACATGTGGTCTTGCACCATTCCTATATTTTTTTAACAAAGAATCATAACTTCTTTGGTTAAGACTATAGAATTTAATTTTACAAAATTAAATAATAATTATATTTGAAGTAGTTCAATATATGCTTGACACTAGAACTTTCATTGTCACTTAATTAGATCTATGTTACAATAGATGAGTAGACAATATCTTCATAAAAGAGGGGTGTTAAGAGGTAGAACAATCCATATGGGATATATAAATTAGGATGAGTAAGGAGCTCAAACACTCATAGTTAAGTCAAAACTAGGAACTGTGCTTAAAGTAGAATTTCATACTACATTTTGTCATAGTAGGATAATTTTTTTCAAAAAATTTGGACACAAAAAACAGAGGAAATCAAACCAATTTTCATCTCCAAATTTTTTTTTGACATTTAGAGCCTTCAATCAAAAGTTATGGACAAATTTTAGTGAGAAAGTTTTATATAAATAAAGAAATATCCAATAAAACTTCCTCATTGAAATTTGTCTTTAACTTTTGATTGAAGGCTCTAAATCTCAAAATAATTTTTACGAATGAAATTCGATTTGATTTCCCACCTATTCTTTGTCCGCACTTAAAAAAATAAAATAATCCTACTAAGACAAAATGTGGTCTGAAATTCTACTTTAACCACAATTCCTAATTTTGACTTAACTATGGGTGATTGAGCTCCTAGATAAAAGCACACTACGGTTTAGTTGTCCGCCAACTACCGTCTCAAGACCAAAACTACATTGAAAGTTGCAGCCTCATGCACTAGGATCCAAGATCAAAATTCAAAAACTCAAATTAGATTCATTCATTCTACTTTCAAAATACAAAAGAAACAAAAATCTGATGATGATGATGAACCCACCCTAAGGCAAGGTGTATGGCCAAGGCTGGATCCTAAGTCCGGGTTCACATGAAAAATAAAAATGATACAAGTATTCTTGACTCAAAGTAATTGTTTATAAATGAAAATTAGGACCAAGCCCTATCCGTCTCTAATCACTCTTTGAAGTACACCAATATAAAAACAAAAAACTACAAATATTTTTCTTGTGAGTGATAATATAGGCAAAATCAATTTTGAGATTCATCTAAGACCACTTGTCCTCCAACTACCATCTCGGGACTGAGACTACTTAAAAAGTTGTAGACTCATGCACCAAGACCCAAGATCCAAACTCAAAAAGTCAAACTAGATTCACTCATTCCACTTTTAAATTACAAAAGAAACAAAAATTTGATAATGATGAGCCCATCCTAAGGCAAGTGTATGGCCAAGGCCTAATCCTATGTTTGTATTCACATAAAAAATAAAAAACAATAGAAGTGTTTTTGACTCAAACAATTATTCATAAAAGAAAATTAGGACCAAGCCCTACTTTAAAAGTTGCAACCTCATGTACCAGAACCCAAGATTTAAACTCAAAAACTCAAACTAGATTCACTCATTCTGCTTTCAAAATACAAAAGAAACAAAAATTTGATGATGATGAGCCCATCCTAAGGCAAGGTGTACAATCAAGGTTGGATCCCAAGCCTGGATTCTAATGAAAAATAAAAAACGATACAAATGCTTATGACTCAAAAAAATTATTTATAAAAGAAAATTAGGACCAAGCCCTACCCGTTTCTAATCACTCTTTGAAATACACCAATATAAAAATAAAAAAACATAAATATTTTTCTTGTGACTGAAAATATAGACAAAATAAATTTTGGGAAGGGTCCAAGACCACTTGTATGCCAACTACCGTCTTGGGACCGAGACTATTTTGTAAGCTACAACCTCATGCACCAAGACCCAAGATGCAAACTCAAAAAGTCAAACTAGATTCATTTCATTCCACTTTCAAATACAAAGTAAACAAAAATTTGATGATGATGAGCCCACCGTAAGGCAAGCTGGCAAGGTATACAACCAAGGCCAGATCCCAAGTCCGGATTCACATGAAAAATCAAAAACAATACAAGTATTCTTGAATCAGAACAATTGTTTTGAAAAGAAAATTAGAACCAAGACCTACCCGTCTCTAATCACTCTTTGAAGTAGGCCAACATAAAATCAAAAGGCCACAAATATATTTCTTGTGAGTGAAAATAAAGAAAACATAAATTTTGGAAATGGTCCAAGACTACTTGTCCTCCAACTACCGTCTCAAGACCGATAATAGTTTGTAAGTTGCAGTCTCAGGCACCAGGGTCCAAGATCAAAACTCAAAAACTCAAACTAGATTCACTCATTCTATTTTCAAAATACCAAAGAAAGAAAAATATGATGATGATGAGCCCACTCTTAGGGATGGTGTACGGCCAAGTCCCGATCCCAAGTCTGGATTCACATTAAAAATCAAAAACAATACTAGTATTCTTGATCCAAAACAATTATTTATAAAAGGAAATTAGGACCAAGCCCTACCCGTCTCTAATCACTCTTTGAAGTACGCCAACACAAAAATAAAAAACCACAAATATTTTTTTTGTGAGTGATAATATAGGCAAAATCAATTTTGGGATTTGTCTAAGACCACTTGTTCTCCAACTACCATCTTGGGACCGAGACTACTTAAAAAGTTGTACTCATGCACCAAGATCCAAGATCCAAACTCAAAAAGTCAAATTAGATTCACTCATTCCACTATCAAAATACAAAATAAAAATTTGATGATGATGAGTCCATCCTAAAGCAAGCAGGCAAGGTGTATGGCCTAGGCCGGATCCCAGACTTGGATTCACATGAAAAATAAAAAACAATAGAAGTGTTCTTGACTCAAAACAATTATTTATAAATGAAAATTATAACCAAGCTATATCCATCTCTAATCACTCTTTGAGGTACGCCAATATAAAAACAAAAAACAATTTTTTTTTTTTGGAGTGAAAATAAAGACAATATAAATTTTGGGAAAGGTCCAAGACCACTTGTATGCCAACTACCATATTGGGAATGAGACTACTTTGAAAGCTGCAGCCTCATGCACTAGGATCCAAGATGCAAACTCAAACTTCAAATTAGATTTACTGATGATGATGAGCCCACTTTTAGGCACGGTGCACGGCGAAGTCTCGATCCCAAGTCCGGACTCACATGAAAAGGAAAAAACGATACTAGTGTTCTTGATCCAAAACAACTATATATAAGAGAATATTAGGACCAAGCCCTACCCATCTCTAATGACTCTCTAAAATACGCCATCATTAAAACTAAAAAAAACACAAATTCTGGAAGTCTACTTTGATAGATTGAGGTTGCACCAAAATGTAAATCCAACACTGCACATGTGTGGATACACTAAGCCACTGGTCCTGGGGACAAATCTCTTTAATAATCCCTGATCCAACTTCACTGAATTCTAGAAAAAACAACTTAACTCAATTACCATTCACAAACGGTTCAGATTCAGTGCTGGACTCTTGTAAGTCACCTCCCACATGTATTCTTCCTACATATGGAACAATCACATTAGTAGCTCACTCACAAAATCAATCCATTTTTAAAATGAATTTTATGGAATCTAAAATAGCAGATTTCAAAGATTTAGCAAAACTGTAATAATCATCAACGCAATAAAAAGTGAAGCGAGTCAACAAAAGAGCACCTCATCTATATCCTAATAACATGATGACATCTCAATAGTGTTGACAAACCTAAGAAGGAATCTCACCTCATGGGCTGTAAAAGATGACAACATTGTTATGATTGAAAGAGTAGGGGATCTCACGATCTTATGCCTTCTACATCAGCAAACCTCCCCTACTACAATAACCAACAAGTTCCTAAGTCCATATGCCATCATGCGGTCTCATGATGCTTGTGTAGAAACAACGCGGCAATAGCACATGCGTCAATGACTAAGGCGCACAAATTAACACAGATCGGTCCTCAATCAAGATTTAGTCAATTGTAGAATCCCACGACTCTCCTTGGGGGGTGCACTTAGTCCTGCTACTACAAACCACGAGTGAATCAATATTCAACTCAAAATGAGCTTTCAATAGAGAGTTATTTTGAGAAATTTTTTGCTCATTTTTTAGACAATTTTTTCTTATATAATATAGGGATGTGAAAGTTATTTTTCAATTCTATAGTGTATCTTTTTACTTCAAAAATTTGTAACTAATTATTATTAATAAATAAAAATATCAATAATTCAAAACATGAACTTTCAAAGTAGAAAATTTTATTTTTATTTATATATTATTTATATATATATATATTTTTTATTTTTTTATTTTTTATTTTTTTATTTTTTATTATTATTTTTTTTATTTTTTATTTTTTTTTATTTTTTATTTTTTTTATTTTTTTTATTTTTTATTTTTTATTTTTTTTATTTTTTTTATTTTTATTTTTATTTTTTTATTTTTTATTTTTTTATTTTTTTATTTTTTATTTTTTATTTTTTTATTTTTATGGGCCCCGTTGGAAACGCAGACGCTCCCAATGAGGGGAACGCCGCGGGCCAACGGGAACCGCGAGAGCGGGGAACGGGGGGAACGCCGAGGACGCCTATTGCCCGCGACCTAGAATATCGACACGTCTATTGCCCGCGATGGTGCATTCCGGAGGGAGCTTCATCTGAAGATTCAAATTTCTGCGTGTTTTCACCTTTTCCCGGTGCAATTTGATGAAAAATTGGCTTTGTTTGATACTTTGGAGAGAGTTTTTGGGTTTGTAGAGTTTTGAGTTGCAGATTGAAGCAATTTTGTTCTGCGGTTGCAAAAGTTAGAGAATTTGTGTAATTTCGACACGTTTGTTGCACGATGGTACATTGCGGAGGGAGCTTAATATGAAGATTCGAATTTCTACGTATTTTCACCTTTTCCCGGTGCAATTTGGTGAAGAATTGGCTTTGTTTTATACTTTCAGGAGTGTTTTCGGGTTTGCAGGCATTTTGAGCTCGAGATTGAAACAATTTTGTCTTGCGCTTGTGAAGGTTAGAGAATTTGCACTAGGATTAGGGTTTCGAAAGTGATGTGCCGTTTCTTTGCATCCAATAAGGGTTGTGGGTGAGGCATCAAATGTCATTTTGCTCACTTAATAGTACTTGTACTAGCATGGAATTTGAAAATCGTCTGTAAGAGCAGAAATCATATAATTGCTCTTGCATTGTTTAATTGCTTTATATTGGCCTCCACTTGTGAACTTTACTATGAGAGCCTGTGTGTTGACTTTTGAATGGAGATAAGGACCTCTACGGTAAAGGAGCGTCGCCAAACATTGATCCACCAAGGAAAGGCCACAAGCAAAAAATGAGAGGAACCACAACACAAGAAATTGTGGTTTACTACTTCAACGACAAGTCGCAAGGAGCCAACTATTTTCTCTCTTGGCATTCCTCAACAGCAACTCTTTTGGATAAGATCGATTGGAGCATCGCTAGGGTGTCTTAATATAACTTCTTACTTGTTGGATTCAGGTTTTCCGGATTTAGGATTTAGGGTTTTGAGGGTTAAGGTTCATGCGCACCATTTCGTAGCCCCTCTTGCAGCTTATCACCAGAACCATGCTGCGAGTTTGAGATCGCAAGGGGTGAAACCACTATTGGATCAACTCACGCCATCACATTCCGCAGGATGGAGGTGACATTAATATCAAGGACGCGACATTAATACCAGGCCTCAAAGCCTGCCTCAAATACGGTACCTATACATGCACCACACTTTCTTACCCTAACTGTCTCTTTTTGTCATATTTTCTTGGAGCTTGGCAGATAAGTTTGTTTACTAATTTCAATTAAGCTAATCTAAAAACGACACTTTTCTCTTATCCTACCATTTGATTTAGGGTCCTCGCAAGAAAATTAGACCTATGCGTGCGAATCTTAGAATGACAATGCAAGTTGTTTTGTATTTTTTTTATACCCCAATATAATCTTGCAGATTTTCAGATCGTAATTTGAAATAATTATTTTGGAAGTGTTGTCCTTCTTACATAGGCTTAAATTTGTCAGCAGTTGCAATGCCGGACAAACATTAGAATCAAGTGAATGAGAATAGAATTTGAGGAAAATTGTGGAATGCCCACAATTTGCGAATTCTACAGCAGAATTGGTAATGCGTGTAACTGATCTACTGAATAGTACCTCAGGCCAGAAATTTCTCAGCACCTCCTTCTAGTTTGCATGCCTATTGAAACTTCATCAAATTGTCAAACTGTCACACAAAACAAATCCTATTTGTGAAAACTGCAGCAGTTGACAAGCATTGTCATACAAAAAATTTTAAGCATGTTGATTAAGTCACATCCAACCTCCCGCTCAAGCAGTGAGGCATCAGAACAAGCTTTCTTACTTGGAGTATCAATTGGAACATTAAAAAAATCTCATCCAGCTATCTTGAAATATAGGCATTTTCTAGCCCAATCACTAGATAATATGCGCAATTGTTTTGAAGCATCCGGGACAAACACCATATATCATACCTACCTCTCTATATTGGTAGTAAGAGCAAAGTCTATAAACTCTAGAAAATAGTGAATGAGGAATGCAGAACATAATTTACCTACACAAAAAATTTAAGTAGTAGAAGCATCAAATACAGAAATGCAAATGAGCAGGTCACCAAACTGTGGGGAAAGTCACCTATGAAAGCAAAGTCCTGCAGAACATGATTTAGTATGAAAGGTTTGGGAGACGAGCTTGAACAACAGGTTCTCATAGTTACCATTCGTCCTCGCACTTCAAGAAAATTTTGATGTTCATCAATTCTCATATAATTCTTGACCTGGAAAAAAGGGAGTTTTCTTAAGGAGAGAATACTCTTCTATGATGAGTTGATCTAAAATAAATCAGAAAGTGAAACAATGCCTAGCTCTTCCAGTTGCTTCACTTGCAAACTTTCACGTGAGAAAGAGGTTCTATGCTATCTCTGCTCAATTCTCGAATCAATTTCGACAGAAACAAAGATCGTTGCAAACCATTGCTACCGTGATTCTAAAATTCTAAAATTGTGCAACCGATGACCCCACACCGACAATTGAATGAACCACCAGCAGAAATTCACCTTGCCATCGGGTGCGCAACGGATGCAAACTCTGAAGCCTCATCAGTTACAGTCAACACTCTTGGCACCAAATTCTCCTTCGGAGTTGCATTTGAGGCCAAGCAGTGCTCCATTGGGACCCAATGCGCAGCACCAAGGCCTCCAATGAACATGACTCCACCAATCCCATTCACTCTGAATCAGGGCTTTATTTTTTGACTTTAGAGTGCTCACAAAAAAATAATTTAGCTAAAAATGATGACAATTTATGAATTTTTTCACCAAAAAACTTCAAATTAAGAAAAAATCTTGGATGAAATCGCCAAATTCCAGGGAACAACAACCCATCCTTGGTGATTACTTGGTACTTCCGTTTGGTTACTCATCCAGCCAAATTTGTATGGGACGACTGGACGTTATTTGGGAGAAGCATCAACCATGCTACAAATTTTCCATAACCGGTTGTTGAGTTTTCAACGCTCACGTGGCACCATCCCATTGGCAACCCATCACCATTGCCATTACAGTTGCAACTCATAACCTCTCTCCTTTCAACTTGCTTCCTACACCCTTGGATATCTAATACTTAACTGATCAACCTGATTATGAAAGTGTTGAATTTCTGGTGCTTTGTCACAATTTGAGCTAGATTAGATCTTCTTGCAAGATCAAGGTTTTGACTGACTTCCCTATAGTGCTGTTATTTATCAGTTACCTTTATTTTCTTAAAAACTATTTTGTGTAATTGGTAGCTTCCGCCAACCATTCACCAGTCACCAGTTTGTCAAGCTCATGGCCAAGTCTAGGCATGTTTAACTTGGGGTCCATGTACTGCAATGAGATTTTCATGGATATCATAACTTAATTTACTTGTTTTCTTCATTTGTGTAACTTAAATTCGATGACAATGAGTCGTGAGGAATCTGAGCAAAATACTCTCAAAGATACTGACAAAAACATCTAGACTAAATGGTTGTTTGTTAAGGGTATTGTGGGCAACCAGACACTTATGTAGTTATTTTCAGTGTTAGTTTTAAGTATAAAGACTATGAATAAAAAATTAAAATCTTTATAATAGGTCTAATTTTTTTTAATATATGTTTTGAGGGAGATTCTCTAGGGCCCACACGTCTTGTTTTAAATTCAAAAAGTATATAGGGGTCTAAAGTTTTGTTCGCACGTGGAAAAGCTTTCAATTGCAATACTCCCTGTTTGTTCCGCTCACTGTAGCAGGTGGATTTCACACTGATATGTCCACACTGGCCACAATTTCTTGAGTTTACTCCAGTTAGGGTTTTGTGAATGGCAATATTTGAAGCTCCTCACGATCGCAACATTGCATGGTTGAATTCTGCCAATTCAGACATTTTCAATGAGACATAGTTCACTTGGAATTTGATCTCTTCTGCCGAAATTCGTGCATAGGATGTCCCTGTAAGAATTTGATCTCCAAGTAAACAGAGATTCCAAGGATCATGAACTTGGCCAGCAGGTTGGAGAATCAGTAGCCTAGTTGTCAATCTCACTCGGGCGAAAATGCTCTAGCGCTACTTCAGAATCCATGGTAATTGATGAACAATTCAAAATCTGAAAGCTGTGTTGCTCAGAAACACGGGTGAGATTCTTCGCGATTCTCGCATCAGAGCAAACAAGGTAAGGAGGGTAAGTTACTAGGGTTTGTTTTTTCTGGCACCATGGTGCCAAACTCCACTATTGTGGCAGAGTCACAGTGGTTTAAATTTGGAGGGACCATCTTCCATTCTTTACATGGAGCATTATTACAGTGCAAAAAAAAAGCCATGTAAGTTACCTGCAGGAAGACAAAGCTCGTGAGAGCTGCGGTGATCACAAGAAGTGCACGCAACAGCAATCGACCTGTTGTTATATTACGCAACTTGAAGCTTTCAAAGCTTGCTCATGAGGCTAGGCCCATTTGTATTATAAATTGGATATTCAGTCATCTAAGGTGGAAGCACCCAAAATTGTGAAAATAAGGAATTCAGCATACTTGGAGGCACCATTTCAAAAAGTTAATATTTTGTGATGTTAGTGAGAGAAAATCATGAATTTAAAAAAAAAATAGATTTTTTGGACTTGACATGTATTTTCTATGAATTTTCAAAGTTACAGTCCCCTAAACCACTTGAACCGTCATGTAGGTGGACCTAAATCTAAATTTTGACAAATTCAGCATTTATCCAATCACACTGAAGAGAGGAAAAAAATTTATGACACATGTCAAAGACCATTCAATGGAAGTCTAGGGACGAGACTTCCCGAGCGACACTCCGGATGTAGGATAATTTGAACCAACAATCGTTGGAACTCAAGATGCTTGTACAATATTACACATTAACACGTTGAAATATGCAATACATAGTGAGTCACAATAAATTAGATAGGTCATCAACTGAGGTGGAATCAATCATGGGATCCCACAAGACTACCGTCATAAGCCTCCAATATAGCAATCGTGGAATCCCACCACCTTGAGATCTATAAATCATTCAAATAATTGATTGTGGGATCTCACGGTGCTTGGAAGGAAATAAATAAAGAATAAACCGTGCATTAAAGGGTGAAGTGCACATAATCATGCATATAATCAGACAGACAGGTCTCTAGCCAAAGTTCAATTAATCGTGGAATCTCCCGACTCTCAGAGTGTCGAAGCCCTCTATTTAGTGATTGAGGGGTCTTATAATGCTTAAAAAACATAGATCATGGGATCTCACGATGCTTCTGTAAGTTAGATACATACGCGTATTCTATTGATGTAGGCCACCGTATGTAGATGTCATCTTCAACATCCACCTTTGCAATTTTTGTATCTATTAGCATTCAGAGCAGTACCGTTTTCCTTCTCAAAGTAAATCTTGATGTAATCGCAGCAAGGTGAACCATTAGTCATGTCAATTGTTCGCCAATGAAACCAGTGCGTGGAGCAACTACTGCAGTCATATTCTTTTTCACTTTCAATCTACGCATACTTATTATTGGACAAAATGTAGTGGCGTCAAGTGGATGGAAGATACCTTGAAATTTTGAAACACAAAGCAAGTGCACGAGATGCTTAGTTTCCTTACGACAATTGGTTTAGTTAGAATTTTGTGCGCCTCCACCTAGTAGTGCAGCCAACACTGGAAAACAACAATTCTAAACTCCACAACTTACTCCACATGTTCACATGTGCAAGCAAAAAGAACAAGCTTTAGGTTCTTCTTGGATTATGAACCAAGTGGGTCGGAATTCTTGAGCTCTGGATTCCCACCATGATGAATTTTGAAATCACCAAGTGTTCCTTGTTTTCGAATTTTGGATGCGTTCTTGAATGTTGTACCACAATCAATAAGGGAAGGGAGTACGTGCGGTCCTTCACTACAGAAGTTGACCGCATTCTTGAATTCTTTGCAACTCCGACCACAAGGAGGGACGGTGTGCGGCTCTTGATTTTGTTTCTGAATCTTTGTAATTCGAGTCTTGACTGAAATTCCAAATCTTGATTGACATGTTGAATTTGCCGCATTCAAGGATGGTATCATTGCACCATTTATTAGGAGTCAAGGATGCTTTGAACAAAGTGGATCAAACTTTGAAGACTTTCATTTCCTCAAATTTCACATGCTTAGGGTCTAGGGCCCACGGTTGTAGGATCTATTGTCCATGATTTTAGGAGTGAGGATATTGGATACACGGTTATAGGGTTGAAGGTTTATGATTCTACGGGTCATGGTTCTCGGTTTCACGGTTCATAGTGTTAGGGTTAAGGATTTAAAGTGGTAGGGCTTCAGATTAAAGTTTTCAGGGTATAGGATTCACAGTTTAGGGTTGTAAATTCTACAGTATTTGATTTTAGGTTGACAATTCCAGAATTTTGAGTTCCATAACTTTGCTAATGAATGAAAATGAGTTGATTGCTTGAAACTTTTGACCTTTGCTATGTCATCTCAAACTTATATCATAAAAACTTTTAATTCAAATTCAATATTGCTAAAATTTTAAATTAACAAGATTCTTGTAATGCTGTAGTATAAGATCTAATGGTTACATATGGGACTTTATGGATTATTTAAACAATCACACTCATAATTTATAATTCATTTTGGAAGTTCCAAATGAACGGCTTTCGATGATGCAATCATGTACAATTATGGAACGAAGAACAAATTGAACCATTTGTATTTTTAAATAATCTTTGAATATGAGTTAATTCTTTAAAATCAATGCACTGTCTTTGATTGGTGGTGAGTGGTTGAACATATTATCATGTCATTCATGAAAACATTGTAGGTCATGCAATCTTCATCTTGATTTCTTAAATCATTGTATGTAGTAACTATACATTATTTAACATCATTATTTCATTATATATGATGTATGTAATTATTATATTAAATAAAAGCCTTTGATTTGAAACATATCTATGATCATGGACATTCAATATATGATTGTCAATCATGGAATTGACCTTTAAATAAACCACTTTCTCTACTAGAGTCACTTAATTCTTGATTATAGAATTCGTTAGTACTTGTATTAACTATATACAAGAGTAACTACACACTAAATAACTTTGAGGCAATATTATTCATAAACAAAGGAGACTTTCATTTCAAAAAATACAACACACTACAACGAAAACACAAAGTACTTGTAAATATTCCGCCTAAAAATTTTACATCCATAAGCGTTAGGGAATTATGATCTAGTTCCTATGCTAGATTCTCTAGACATTCACCTCGTAACTTAGAAAAAGAAGTTGGTCCTAAAGTTCAAGGTTACCCCAATTCTATAAGTCAAACTCAAAATAGTACATCCTGGTATGAAAAAAGAAATGAACAAGTTGTAAATACTAATGCCGCTCATGAAGTTAAGATTCATGAGTGGAAAAAGTCCATGCTACTTATTCCAAAATTTACCACGTAATTTTAAAAAAAGCCCCCTGTCCTGCAATTCAAGTAACTCTAATTCCATAAGTCATGCTCAAAATAGTACATGTCGGTATGGAAAAAAAATGTAGAAGTTGTAAACACTTTGTTCATGAAGTTAAGATCTATGAGTAGAAAAAGTCCATGCAATTTTTTCCACAAGTTATCATGTAACCTAATAAAAGATTCTTGGTCTGTTTTCTATGTAATTCTTAAAGAAACATGGGAGAATAATAAGCCATGTTTTCTAGTTAAAAAAAATAAACCCCCAAAAGACATGAAGTAGGCATCACATATTCACATAGTGCGAGGGAAAAAAATGTATAAGTTGAAAATATTCCCAACCTTCATTTGCAATTCATGCGCAAATTACTCATGTGCTATTTTTTGTGTAACTCTTAAAGAAATGTGGGGGAATAACTTAAAGAAAGGTTTTCAATTTCATTAAGTTGGGATGCACATGCCTTGCTAACTGAGTTCCAACTTAATAGCAATAATTATTAAAGAAGGTGTCTAAAAACTTGTTTTCTTCATGTATGATAAAAGCATCTTGTAATCTAGGTAGTCAAGTTTTTTAAAATTTGTTTCCACACTCTTAGAGTGATTGTTGTACAACAAAGTGATTTCAAGGTGCCTAGTGGAAAAAATGATTTTCAATTAAACTTTTGAGGCTTTATTTAGAATTTTTTTTGGTTTTAAGGGATCTTTAATGGAAAGAAGGATTTTGAATTAAATTTTTTTTTTTACCTAACATTGCTAAAACCCTAGTATAATATGACCTTGTGCTTGAAAATTTTATGTACAAATTGAATCATTTTTTGAGTTATATTCTAATTGATTTCACTTAAAAAAAATATTTATTTATCTTTGGCACTTAGTATTACACTTTAAAAATCAAAGACTAAAAATAATGGAAAATATATAAAACAAAAACTAACAAAGGAGTGGAAGACATGCATGGAAAAGACTAAGTAACTTAGTTTCACTTATGGTAAGTGTGCTAGTTAATTGAGGGTAATGAGTAACATGCACCCATAGATTTCTAATCAATCATCCTCATAATGTCAATAATCATGAGGAGGGCTGGCAATTATTACCTTCTACTGTCTCCACCCCTAACAACGCCACTTGGAGAAGGCCCCCACTTTGGTTTCTTCCTCTTCCCATTTTCTCTTCTTCCCGTTTCTTCCTCCTCACGATCTCCTTCTTAGTTTTCCATGATGCCATGTGAACCCTGTTGACGTGCGCGGTGTATGGAGTTCCCAATTTCTTGCAGTCACTAAGTTCCAATTTCTAGTAGTGTCCATTTGAAATGTATTTCATGATTGTTCATAGACAGAAAACGTTCTAAATTTGTTGGCGGAGTGTGTGCGCATTCAAATTCAATTGGCAAAATGCATGTGCATTGAGTTTTGGTATATGGAGTGCAGGCATTCAAGTATCTTTGGCGTATGTGAATCCCCATTTCGTCATTGTCTTGGGACTCATGATTTTTTTTTTTTGGATTTTTACAATTTTGAGTGAAGTTTTATATACCCCCCCCCAAAAAAAAAAAGTATAAAATCAAAATAGGTATGTTACATTCCAATATAATATTTGGACCTAAATAGAGTATTTTTCTTTAGTTATATTCAAATTCCGCATGTAAATAGAATAAAAGCCTAGAAATTGTACATAGTAAGCCTGTTTAGTAGAAATTGTCCTAATTGTCTAAACTTGCCATTCATGTGACAAATCTTGGATAAATTGGTCTAAGGAAACTATTTGAAAATCCTAGAGTAGATTCCCAAAGAGAGGTTTTACTTTTCCCATTCCATCGACAAAATAGTAGAAACCCCAATTGTTAGCCTACAGATGAAGAAAACTCAAGACAAACTAGAAAATGGAATCTACAATCTAAATACGGTAGTTTGAAGTAGAAATCATGCTAGGAATCCAATGGCACAATCGGTTTGCTAAGATTCCCTTTAATTTGGAAGATTCCCTGTTTACTGGAAGTTAAAGGAGATAGCGGGATTTGATTCTCCTTCTTCAAATGTGCAAAGTAAAAATTTGAGCCTGCACATCTTTTATGGAATTCTATAAGAGGTCCTATAAAAAATTTGGAATTCTCTGATAGTCAGAAGATATCTTTTCAAACAGTCAACCGTCAAATTTTAGAATGGAAAATTCATAGGAATTACCGGAGGTGTGGTAAAATCTCACTAAAGATGAGCATAGATTCTTTTATGCTAACAATGCGCTCCAACAAGTTTTGTGGCATTTTGATAGTTTGAAAAATCAAAATTGACAAGATCCTGCAAAATCAACAAAATTGAAGAATTAAAATGGGGAATTGACCAGCGTATTGGAAGCACGTAGAGCCGGATTGAAGTCAAAGAGGGGTCTTTTCTTCTTCCCTTACACCTACTAAAAAGCCTAGGCTAGTTACTTTTCATAGAAAAGTCAACCTCCAAAAGTTGGTTTTTTCACCTTTTTGGTTGTTAAATTGGCGCTAGGATTCTTTGCATTTTTGGCAAAGAAAAAAGGTTTGGGGTAAATTTAAATTTAAAATGGCCTTTTGAAGCTAATGGTGCAATCCGTTTGTGATTTGGAGTTAATCTCTAAAAGTTAGAAATTGGTTGAGCCATAGAAAGTCAAAAATGATCATTTGTGATTAAAATCTCAAATGATAAGATTACCATGAGGAAATGAGAGGAGGTGGGTGCCCTTGGAAGAGTATAAAAAGGCACCCCATCTCCTCTCAACTCACCCTTTCTAGCCATTTTTTGGCTTTGTAATATGTTAGTTCATTTAGTTGAACTTTTTTGGTCATTTTGCGGCCAAAGTTGTAAACATGTTGTTTTGGGAGCATTTCAAGCTTCTTTTGTTGCTATTTTGTGAGCCTTAAAGGACATTGGGGTCCCTTCAAGTCTTACTTGTTTTTGTACTTGTTTTGAAATTTTGGCAAAGTTTTGGTTGTATTTTGGTTGTACTAACTCTAGTTTTTGGTATTGTTGTTCCTTCAAGTTCTTGTTTAGAACTTGAGGATTTTGTACTAATCCTAGAGGATTCTTCCCTTATAAATGGCAATGCCGTTTGGAGAAGGACTTTAACTTATTATGGTTATAATTTTGTACTAACTTTTTGTACTAACTCGTCTTGTAGATAGTTGTTATACTAACAATTATACTAACATGTGGTAGTTGGTGTTGTACTAACACATTTATTTCACTTGTCCCATTCGGGACGACAGAGCTTTGATCCCATGTGTTAGAAATTGTCTTAAAATTTGATGTGTTTCCAAAAACAAGGCAATGGTTTGAGCCTATAGAGTCTTAATAAATCCCCCCAAAGTATTGAGTTTTGCCCTCTCACCAAGTTTAGTATCCAAAATTCTAGTCCAATTGTCCAAATAGTCACTAGTGAAGTCCAATTGTTGAGGCTAATCCCTCTTACACGGCAAAGCTATTGCCAATTTTCAAACTTATTATACGTGCCATCTATTGTTTTACTTTCAACTTTGGGTCTAAATACCCAACGGTGAAGCTTCGTTTCTAGCATAAAAAAATTGTATCTATTTTGTGTTAAAGGGTCCCCAATAGGAGACCTAAGGTGTGGTTAAAATACCAAAATTTGATATAAGTGGTGAGCAACAACCAAGTTGAAAAAAAATCCAGAATCGATCTATAAGAACCAGAGCCAAGAAAGACCCCAAGATTGAGGCCCAACCAATAGGGACTGGAACCTAGCAATGGGTCGATATTGGCATGCAGTTGTTTGATTGCTTATGGTTGCGTAATTGATTACAAGCCAACCATGCCATAACTTTGTGTTTGGAAACAAAATCACAATTCTCAAGCGACAACAAGTTCAAAAACAAGTGCAAGTGAGGGAGAAGGGGAAACATCTTCAAATCCATAGCCAAGTATTATTGCAAACTAATAGTAGAGAGACAAGTGAGAGAAAAGGAAACAATTAGCATTTGAAGTAGAATTTAGATTTTGAAGTGCAATTTAGGAGTTGAAGAGAAGTCTTACAAGTTACAATTGGAAGGATTAGATGGAAATCTCAGGGAGGTGTTTCAAACCACAAAACTTTTAGATAGAATAATAACTGGCTTAGATAGAGATAAAAGAAAACCAATAGTCAATTATTATCTGGGAATTTGGAGCCTTGAAGAATATTAGCATAGCTAAGGTCAACCTTGAGAAAACAATAATGGAGCTTAAATAGTGTTGAAGGAAAAGAAGTAGAATAGAAAGAAAAGGAGAAGTAGTTAGAAGTTTCAGCTTCAAATTTATATTAAAACAACACTTTCAAGTGGTGAGCAAAAACTCTCAAAGCAAGCCAACATGGCAAATGGAAGAGATCTTGGAAACCTCTACAACAACATTCAAGATGACATTTTTTATGAGGTGAGTTACTAATTTCTCCATCTTCTAGGAATTATTTAAGTTAGCCTTTTAAAACTCTTAATCTAAACTATAGCTCCTAGTCAGAGTGTCAAGAATAGTTTTCTTTCAAGTTCTAGATTTAGAACTTTATAGATTTAGAAGTTCATAGATTAGATCCAGAGGTTTCCAAAAACATTTAACACTTCCAAATTGGACTTAAAACAAGTAAGATAAGAGTGGATTGAAGATTAGAGCCTAATTTGGATGAAATTTAGTTAAAAACAAACTTTGAAACAAGAATTATAGGATTAAAAAGAATCGATCATCTAGAATCCATAGGTGAAATTAAAAGTTAATTTCCAAGTTTAGATTGAGAGTAATTAGCGGATGAAGTTTGAGGAACCGATTAGCGGTCAAACTTTATCCATCAATAACTTCTAGTAGGGAAGTCCAATCAACAAGACTCTTAGCAATATAGAAAGCTAGAATTATACTCTGCAAGGACAGAATAGTAAAACTCTAAAAATAATAAATTAACAAAAGTTAATCCAAAATTCAAGAATCAAGGAATCCTAATCAAAAACTTAGAGGTTAGATTAGAATGGGAAGTTAGAATCCTAAGCTTATAGAACAAGTTAGTTAGAATTCATAGATAACTTATACTTAAGAAAAGACTAAAGAACAAAGGAGATATAGAAGGATGAAGTTATAGGATGAATTTGGATGAAAAGTTAGAAGAAGTACTCAAATAGGATCAAACTTGAACTTTAGGTACAAGATAACTCCTCAATCACAGTTGCAAAATCTCAAGTCATTTTAAATTAGGGAACTAGTTAAAAATTGTGGATGAAGTTTTACTAGCCTTCCAGAGGCTAAAAGCCTAAAACTTCATCCGCCTATAACTTTGGCTAAGAAGGTTGAATGGGGATGAATTTTATATTTTTGGAAAGGGCATAAAATTCTCTATGACTTAGTGTTATTAAATTTAGACTATCTTGATTTACACAAAAAACTACAGTGGCTTGATCCATTCGGCCAGCAATCTCATGTATTGCATTCAAAGTTAAACTTTTTGGTTGTTATTGCAAATTTGAGTACACGTAAGCACACTAGAAAGATCCATTGCTTGGAGGGCCTAGTGGACATTGCCTAAGCATCCAATAGCTTAAAAATCAAACATAAACAAAGAACTTGATTGTGCTCGATTATTTACCAAGGCCCAAGGGTGGGTAAATAAACGCTCACAACATTGCATGCAGAGCATTCGGTGTTGTGGCAAAGATTAAGCATTTGCTTTTGCGTAGAGGTTGTTGTACTTGAATCGGCTCATTAAGCAGGTCATTGAGTTTTTCTTAAATTGTCATTTTCAATTTGGAGGCGATTTGTACGCATGTCAAGTAGTTCAAGAACACAATTGCCAATATTAGAACTTACACAAGAGATAATAAAAATAGGAATGTTGTCAAAACGGACCACACAGGTAATGTATGCATGGTCATTCCAAACATGGCCCTCGCATGTTGAAAACAGAGAGGGGTCAGTTTATGCTGCCCTCCAAACCATACATGACAGTTTTTTGTGATATAATTTTTTGTCTTCTGCATGATATTAGGCTAGTACATTGGTTTTAGTTCAATTAAGTTCACTTGGCTAGTCCTCAAAAAACAAGTTAGAAGCTTGTGATTTTCAATCACTAAAGTAAATTATATTTTGTATTGGCTTGAATGCACCGTCCTTGAAGTTAGAATTTGTTGTTGTTCGTTCCAAATTATAATCACGCTTGTTTTTTTAGGGTTTACTAGGCTAGTCCACTTGAACAAATAAGCTTCTCTTTGCATGGCAAGACTCGTGGAAGCCAAAGCTACGATGCCAGCCCGTTCATCTCAGTGTACAATAGACCTACTAATTTGGAAGGACCCGTAAGTTTCAAACTGTGATCCTTTTTTCCGTTTCTTCAATTGCTTCCATTGCCATGGCTTAAAACATTGCTAAGAATTCTGGTATAGTTGCGTGCATTGTCATCATTTCAAACATTGCTAAGCATTAGGGGTAGTAGAGAGTTTGTTGTAGTCATTGTTACAAACATTAATGAGGATTAGGATAGTGGGGATTAATCGTAGAACACACAATAATAAGTACATCACCAAATTATTGCACATCATGATCTTATTACCGCATGTTGTGGCCCTATAAATGTGCACCATGAGATCCCCTGATGCTGTCTTCTTGGCCAGATCCCAATGCAAATCATCATGGGATCTCTCGATGGTCACATGTAAGAAGGGTGACCATCATGATATCTCACAACTGGTAACAATTTGAAGGCTGTGAACGGCGGCCCATCGTGGGATCCTCCAATTAGGGATTGATTAAACGCCAAATACTGAGCTGTCAATCAATTTTGAAAAAATAGCGAACGGCCCCTCGTGGGATCCCTTGATTTAGAATCATGGAAACGTGAACTAAAACTAGACTAAGCTTCAGAAGACCATTGAAAGCATTCAAATAACAAATTGTGGGTTTCCTTGATTTACGATTCCAAAGATTCCAACTAATGCCAGATATAATCTTAAAAGGACTGTGGAAATAACCCATCATGATATCTCACGATGGAAGAAGTACACAGGAGCAGCTAATAGAGATGTAATCAAACAATCCCTTGATTGTTCATATCAATAGCCCGTCTTGAAATTTGACGATAGTAGATGTAAATTGGACTCATTTGGATTGATATGGTTCTCCGATTTCTCGACCTCTCTTGTTTGTAAATAAAACCCATTGTGATATTCCATAATGCTGGTAGGTTTTTTCAAATGAAATATTGATGAGATATCTTCTTCTCAAAAATGAATGTAAATATAACCAATTGTGAGATCCCATAATGGTGGTTGTAAATGAAACTCGATAAGATAAATGTTTTTGCAAGACTTTATGCTCCTTGTATGCCGTCTATACTAACACCGCTTCCTTCAGTGATACAGTGATACAGTGATGCATAAAGAAGCTCTCTCACTTTGTCAACTGCTGGATTTGTTCATTTAAGTACAAGGTCCAAATCCACAACAACCACTTTTTGATGCGTCTTTTGAATTACAGAGTGGAGAATTGTCTGGAAACATCATAATAATAGGATTGCAATCATTCTTCTGTCATTCCTGAATGGGCTGGTAGGGCACGCAACGGCCAATCCGAGGATATTACAACTGCAAGGACTTGACGACAACATAGAGCTTTTAGTTGTGGAAGAGAAGGTAACTCCTCTCCGCCGAGTGTATAATTTGTGGGTTGATCCTTGACTACTCGAAGTTGAGCCTCACTTTGTGTCAATCATTGACTACCAAGGCACATCTGATGTGCAAAGACCCGTCTAAGCCTCAGTGGAAGCCTGACAAAATGAAAAAACAGTGGTACATCATCATGGAGGACATCAGGGATAGGAGAGTAGACTCCCAAATAATAGAAGCGATTGCTCCTACACCGTCCCGCAAAAGAAGAGCAAGAAGCGGAAGTCAGTGGTTGGATCTTCAAGCAACGATGTTGTTGGTGAAGTAGAGACATTCAGAAAGAAGAAGAAACCAGAGTCCCCACTTACGCTCCATAGGATTGTAGCTCTAGAGGAGGCAAAAGTGAAGATGATGAGTCCGGACCAAATGAAAGCAACGAAGACCTTGTACGAGAATTCATTCGGTGACTTCTATAAGTGGGGTAGGAAACCAATTTGTGACAACAATGGCAAACTCATTCACATGCACTTTGACTATCTTCACCAAGCTCCTCTAGAAGCACTACTCGTATACAAAGGCATTCAACCTGACCGACTTGATGGGATCACAAGAAAGGCGCAAATTGCACCTAATTATGAATAAGAGAATAGAGTCATCATAGTGCTTCTCCTAAAAGTTGGCCCCTATGGCCTAGGGAGCATAGTTATGTACTACGACAAGAAAACGCCCAATAAAAAAATCTTTGAGAATTCCAAACACACTACTACATCATTAGAGGGCAATATACTATCAAGGCCTTCAAGGCCTTGATTGCGGCTGGTGAGATTGCCAAGGCGGACAAGAAGCTCGCATCCACCTTCAATATTATACTTGTTTGGACAAACAAGGACAACCACAGAAACCTAATGCACTTCTCACGGGCCTTGAACCAAAATGTAGGTGGTGAACAAAAAGAGCAGAACTTCACTAAGCAACTTTTGAACATAAGAATGAAGTGGCGCAATATGAAAAGTCTAGCGCTAGCCATCATAGGAAGACTCCACTTGCAAGCGTTCAATGTAAAAAATCTGTTTATATTTACATCACATGTGCTTGTAGATAACCCTAGGTTAACTATTGTGGCCATTGTGAGATCTCCTGGTAGGACTATACTTCATGTCAGATCCTAAACACATATCAGCCTAGTCATTGTGAGATCCCCTGACGTTCAAGTTTCATAGTTTGGTACCTCCACTTTACAGTGTGATGATCGTAATATCCCATGACTTCACTACAAGAGAAAGGGGTGTTTTAAGTAGTGTCCTAGACATCACGTCTTTTAAGTAACGTCTTTTAAGTAGGTTTTTAAGTAAAATTTTACTAAAAAGATTGTCTTAGCACAAGGCTCGTAGGATATTTCCTCGAACATGAACCAGATGTACAAGTGCGGCTTCCTTAGATGTCATAGCATGGCAAGATAAAAAGAAGCCACACTTGTGCATCTGGTTCATGCTCAAGGAAACATCCTACGAGCCTTGTGCTAAGATTCTTGAAGACCGGAAACTGAAAAGGTTGTTTGACGCTCTAGAATACTACAACTTGAAAGACAAGATTGTCTTAGTCCGATCTAGCATCGTTTTCCTAACAAATACTAAAAGATTTCACATGATTATCGCTCACCTGAAGAGACAATACTTGGACATCAAAACAAAGTTGTGGGACTTCTACGTTGTGAACTACATGACAGGGTCCGAGGATGTTTTTCATGTGCCTGATGCCGGAGACAGGTTCAATGTGTTTGTTGTATTTATTTTCGGGCACAACAATGACCACAATAAGCGGGTTTGTTTCAGAAGCTTCTTCCCTGGATTGGAAGGTCTTCGACAAGTGTACAGGGCGGAAGATATGGCAGATGACTACCCTTACAACCTTACTGGCAACGACAACATATGCCATATCTGAAGATCAACACCGTATTGAATATATTTGAAGGATTGGCTTGCAATGACTATATCTTTGTCAATATCAATGGAGGTCTCGAGATAACATACTTGGAATTGGTATGCATTTGAACTACTCTCTTTTCTTTTGTTTTGGAAGAAATTGAAATCATGTTTACAAGGGTTTGAGGCATACTAACCAACAATTATTGTAATTCAGCATTTGGGAGGTGCTCAAGTGCTAAAAGTTGTGGATTTCGTGGAAGCTGTGAGGGCAAGTGAAGTCTTCCCCAAACAGACTTAGGATGACATTCAAGGACAGCTGGCATCCCTTTCTGTGTTCCAAATGAACAACGAGCTCAATAATTATGAGATTGATGATGAAGATCTGATGAATCATAATGACACCAAGCACAAGCAGGGGATAAGAACAAGGTTGGTTGAGCACACCTAGGTTAGTGTGCACTACTTGTTGAATCATCATGAGATCTTTAGATTCTGGCGGTATACATTTGTAATATGTGATTCATGAATGGAAAATTCATTTCCAATGTGGTTGGACTCTGTGATTCAAGCATGAGGACTCTTGGACTTCCTCTTAGCAACCACAAAAGCTGAATATTCCGACAACAAGTACAACGGAAGTCGACAATGAAGAGCCTGTTGACTTGTCGGCAAAGGTGGAGCTAGTACAATCGCTAGAACAACAACAGAGACTTCTAGAATCAAAAATATCGGTTAGGAATCTGGTTCTACTATTCAGCAGGTCATCAAAGGATGAGGATGATTTGATTCCACTCGAGTACAGAAGGATATCCCTTTTGAAGACAGGTAAGAAGACGGCCAAAAAACAAGATCTTATAATAGATATCGGAAGCTCAAAAAAGTCAAAGCGACGACGGAAGTCAGAGGCAACAACATGGCAGAAGCTTAAAGGGGGGAACTCAAAATGGAAGCCAAATAGGGCGTTGGTGGGGCACAAATACTCCGTACCAAAGTTGCTTGAAACTCTGACTTCCAAAGCATCAGACGCGGCAAACATACTTCTGTCTTATGTTTCGGAACCCTTACCTTCAACGACTACCAAGTTGCCCCCGCCGCAAGTGGCGACGCCGTAGATACTTTGTGCTTTAGAATTCATCATTCAGGTGCGGGACGTAGTAGCACCTAGCTAAGGGATGGAAATGACAAAGGGGACCTATACCAACCTGAATCGAGGGATTCCATGATGATCCATGACTCAACAGTTGACACGGGTGAAGATGTTTTTGACACTATCCCAAATAAGGGATACTCGGAGGTAGACACTAGCTAATCTACATCGAGGGATCTCACAATGGTTGATGAATCATTGGTTAGCATGGGAGAAATTATCCCTACACCGATCCCGGGCCATCATCACGAAGAAAGGATTACGGGCATTAGAGATTGGGTGGTTTCCCAATGATCTACGAATCAATAGTCCCTACAGAGCATGACAGTTTGAAACCTAGCAAAGGGATTGACAATCAGGAAGGAGCGGGGCATTGGCTAGATTGAAGGATCCTCCAATGGTCTCCTTGCAAGAGCTTCTACCAACGGGCATGATGGTTGATATATAGGAAGACACCCTCGTTGACTTGGCCCTCATGAGTCCTGTTACAGCCAAAGGATGGAGGCGTATAGACATTTGCTAAGTCGCATACAATGTTCCATTGGTGGTTGCTAGAAAAGTGGCTCTTGGATATGATGAGAGCAATTCCAAGGAAGTGTTGGAGGCCACTAGAAGAAAATGAGGGGTTCTGCGACTGCAAAGAGCACCTACTTTTTGAGTTATGTGACTAATTTGCGACATGTGAGAATCTAAAGGTCCTTAGTTGCAGTGGACAAGTCGCATGGAAAATTAGAGTCGTAAAATAAAGTGAATCTGTTTTTCATCCGGCAGCGTAGTTTGAACTTCGTTGATGGCCTTTTCTGACGTGGTTGCTTATGTGTACTCGCTGCCACGTGATGTTGGTCATTCAATCGATGAATTGTGTGACTTGTTTGCGATTTATCTGTAACTCCATTGCGACTTGTTGGCGACTCATTTGCGACTTGTTTGTAACTTGTTTGCGACTTGTAGATTTTGGATATTGCAAATCTAAATTCTATTTTAGATTTTAGATATTTAGATGTAAAAGATTTCATTGGTTTAGGAAATTATGTAATTTAAAAATTCTTGGATTTTTACAATTTGTAGAAATCTACAAATTGTTAAAATCAACAATTTGTAGAAATCTACAAACTGTAGAAATCTACACCTAATAGAAATCTTAAAATTCTACTAAAGGAGTTCATTATATAAGAATACAACAACTTACAAGTCTTATATGTCTAACCTAATGGTACTCTTGACAATTGATATGGGACAATTGCTATAAGACAAATAATCGGGAAACAAATTAGAAAACGACTATAAAACAACCAAAAGAATTCTAGAAAATTCTAGTAGTTTTCTAGTCATTTTCTAGTTGCAATCTAGTCACAGAGAAGCTCTATAATAGTGTAGTTACAAGAATGTAACAGAGTTGTCGTTTACAAATTCTAGTTGTTTCTAATTGCAATCTAATCGTTTTTTAGTCGAACTATAGTTGTTTTCTAGTTGCAAACTAGTCGTTTTCTAGTCAAACTATAGTTGTTTCTAGTCGAACTATAGTTGTTTTCTAGTTGCAAACTAGTCGTTTTCTAGTCAAACTATAGTTGTTTCTAGTCGCAAACTAGTTGTTTTCTAGTCATTTTCTAATCGAATTGTGGTCAAATTTAGATAATATGCGATTGTGGTTTGCCACAGTGGACTCCACGATGCGTAGAGTTGTCTACATCGACAATTGTGATGAAAATTGGATGTAGAATACCTCACAATAATTCTAATTGCGAACTCTGTTACAATCTTGTAACCCTACACTTCATTCTACGACTACTTTGCAACTAAACAACCTAGTTGTCAAATTTGGTGCATATAGAGAGGATTACAATTGTAGGATAGTTGTATAGGACACTAGTTGCATAGTAGTCGGTTGTGTGGGACATGTTTTTTTTCTAGTGGGCCTTATCCTATGAGGCCGCCGACATAATGAAGTTCTGAACTATTGAGAAAAATAATATAGAAGCCATAAGGCGAGCGAACCATTTCCTTTACAAATTTGTCTTTAACTAGGTATTTCAAGATGGCCCACCTATAGGACTCAAAGTAGAGGATCCACCTGATCTAAAGAGTAATGAAGACATGTTGATAGGGTCAATGAACATCAATGAGAAGGAAAAACAGCCAGTACGTAGCAATGAGAAGGGAGAAGGGACAATGAGTGGCGATAAGAGGGGGGAAAGGGCCACACAGAAACATCCCAGGTCCTTCAGATAACATGCATGGCTTCTTGTGAATGGTTTTTCAGGAGAACAAATAGTGAATTGGTTTCTAACTTGCTGCTTCTCCTGTATTGTTGTGTGCCTCATAAATCGGTGACAAAGTTGTTGAATAAGGTAGAACAACGGCGATATTTTGTGATCCTTGACATAAATGGACTTCCTATTTGTAGGACAATGGATGAGCTTGGTAGACAAAAAGTAACACAACGACCGGATGTCGGTCTATTTCTTGATTGGCTACATAAGAATGCTAAAGTTGCTTTCTAGAGCAGTATGACATCGAGGAATGTGACATTTGTATTAAACCAACTACTATTTTCAATGTCTTTTAACCCCTAAAGGTCAGAGACTATGTTTTCACCAAAGTCGCTCCAAAATTGCCATTTCTAATACAAGTACCAAATTTTGAAAAAAAAGAACTTTTGGAAAAATGTAACCATAGGATCTTGTAATACACTAGTTTAAAAAGTTGTGGAAAAAATTTCAGAAATTTCCACCGTGTGGATTGCAAGATAAAAGCGTTTGAATTGACAAAAATCCTTTTTTTGTCCCTGCGAAAATCCGGGCAGCTGCACTTCACAAGGTCACATTTGTATGAAAAAATGTCCAAAATGGTGGTTACTCTTTGGATTCATTCTTCAAAGCAAGTTGGCTACATGCTTGAAAATTTTCAGATCTTTTGGATTTGTAAAACATATAGGAAAAAAATAGTATGTTGAAAGAGGTAGAGAATGATTCAAAATACTAAATTGTTAAGAATTTAAATATGAAGTTGAAAAATGTCAATCCCAACGGTTGTAATGTTGTAATAAACAATCTACAACCAATGCTTTTATTTTTCTCAAAAATAATGGAAATTGAATTAAATAAAGGACTTCAAAGTTTATTTTAGAGTAGAGATTGCATAACTACCCTCAAACTAAAAATCCTCATAACTTTTGACTCATTAATCAAAATGGAATGATTCAAAGCTATCCGCGTATATATAAATCTAAAGAATCAATTTCAAATTTTTATTTTTATTAAAAGTGATTTTTGAAGAAGTTTTTTGAGCTGCCCAGATTGCCCGCCGAAAAATGAAAATGACATATCATGCAATAACTTTTTAACCATGTAGTCAAAATTTATGAAAATTGTTGGGCCTTAAAGCTACTCTTTGGGCACATCTTATGTAAAAATTTCAAAGAAAAAAATTAAAAATTCCGTTTGTAGTGAGCTGCCCAAAATTGCTATGTTTTCAAAAAACGGTGTTTGGTCCTTTAGGGGTTAAGGAGAAAGACGTGCATGTTCTCACGCAAGACAATTGCACAAAATTGAGCTATAGAGACATTAGGAATCCGCAGAGGCCCTACTTCCTCAAGGATTTGAAATATTTTGTCACTTTGCTAGAATTGGGAACACAAGAAAATCTACTCCTTGTTGATGACGATCCACTTAAAAAACTCATGAACAATTGTTATAGCGTCATTTTTCCCCGCACATGGGCCGATGAAATGAGAGACCAGTTCTTGCAGGGGATATTATGTCCTTGGCTCTTCAATCTCTTTAAGTTACAGGAAGTTGTGCCGACTTATATCAAAAAGAATCTGCTTCATCATGGTTAGAGACCGGAGGTTCTGTTGTGTAGATCGGGGTTTGAAATTTTGAAGCTAGTAATTAGATATGGGTTTTTTTCCATGAGGATCTTCATCCGAAGATATCACAATCTTTTTTTTGCTTACATATTATAGTCTGCAGCTTAAAAATCTTTAACTTACTGTAATTATTGTAAATGTGATTCATACAAATGAGAGCCCATTGTAAATGTGTTTTTTAACATTTTTTCAGAAAGAGTGTTATGTTGACAAATATTGACTTGAAAGGGAACACATGTTTGATGAGTACTAATCCTTCAAAAAAAGATTGCATCGGGGGATCTCACAATACCTTATGTTTTGTGTATGTTGTTGAGGACAGTCTGCATATATTTTGGATCCCTAGTATTCTCAAACTAACTTGAATTAGTGCAAATGGACTTCTAAACTGTAATGATTGTTCTTACTGTAAATGCTTATTGTAAATGTTACTTTGATGAATTATTATGCTTTGTTTAAGTTCTTATTATTATTCATTCAGAAATGTTTTGGTTCACAAATATTAACTTGGAAGGGAACAAAAGTTCAAAGCTTAGTACTAATCCGTCAACAAGAGGTTGCATCTGGGGATTGCACAATACTTATGTCGACCCTAAGCCTTTAATTATCAAGGAACTTGCTTGAATTATTATAAGTGCTCTTTGTCCCTCAATGCTAAATAATTGTGGAAGTCAATTTAAACTAGTGGTTGAACTATTATCCATGTAGGTCTTGGATTGTCCATAGATTTTGGAACGGATGATTTATTTGTGGGAATATCTTGTCATTGTACATGTCCATTGAAGAACATTGTCTCCATCCTTAAGAATCGAGAGGTCTCCCGATGACTGAACTTCCTCTTCTCTTTTTTGATTTGACTAAGTGTTGATGTTAGTCTTTGTAGAAGGCGGTAGTGGTTATACTGACCGGTGCTCTATGTATTGAGGGCGGGATGTAAGATCTCCCTCAAAGTATCAACACGTCAAACGACTTCCACGATTTTTTCTAATATCTTGTTCAAAACATCCATTGTGGGTTGTGGTCAAGTATGCATGTTCCAACATTGCGTTAACTTCTCCAACGTATTTTCCGCTGAACATTCAACAAGAGTTTCTTTATGTGGCTGGTCATGGCAAACCTGACAAAAAGCGGCCGTATCCAAATCGTGGTGGGATGCTGCAACATCTCTTAGGTAGACCTTTGTGCACAGGCTTCTTAGGAATCAAATTGTTGTAATGCTTTAGTTTGATCCTCTAAACTGGCAGCATCTGTGGGTAATAGGACCCCTAATTTATGTACAGGATGATATAGATCCTCTGAAATTGCAACGTCCCTATTATGTAGGTAAAAAATTAAATGTTAGGACGGATCCCTTCCGTGATGTGGACTAGTTTGGATACTATAGGGAATGCCTTCCTTTTACTTGAAATGAACCTTTTTTTTTAAGTATCAAGGGGAGTAAAATGTGGTGGACCTACCTTCATCATACACTAAAATCTGATTGTTGTCCCAAATTTTTGAAGTTGCACTTGCCTTTTCATTTTGAGTGTATTCTTGTAAATAATGTTGGGGCCATTATATCAAGAGATCTCCCAATGTGACTTTCACCTAGGCGGGGCCAAAAGTACTACCTAGAATAATTTGAATTGAAATAATACTGAAATCATGCATTCCTTGTGACATTCAAAATCCAGAATTAGTGGTATTATCCCACCTTGAGAATACCACGGATGATTCAACTCAGGTACCATGTAGAAATTGATGTCTACCATACCAAATGTTTGGAATTGCATTCTCTTCCCTTGCCATTTAATACGCCTTGTTGTAATACTATAGGTATTACATTTGGAGGTCTCCAGATTCCTAATTTCATGCGCTAATTCAATTAGGGTGAATGCAACACTTAGAATAATTTTAATTGAAAACAATCATTTTGAATGCATCAATTATTTTCTTGCAGTAAAGTTGAATTTCAAATCTGTGGTCTTACCCACACCAAGAGGTCTCTTGATAAATGATTCATCTGAAATGAATGCATAGTGATTAGATGTACTACTATCGTTTTAACTTTTAATGTTTTATTGGCATCTTCATAGTTACATGAATATGCTATGAATGCCCTATTTTTCTTCCTACTTTCCGAAGTTTTGTAGTTTTGAAAATCATAACATCGGAAGATCTCCTGATCACTTGTAACATCACATAGTCCGGATTTCTCCCTAAAGTCCAGAAGTAGTTGAATATGGCATCAACATACTTGCAACTACTTGATATTGTAATATTTTGGCAACTGGTTCTATGCTTAAGACTTTTGCAACAAGTTTGCAACATTTTTGCAATGTTCACAATAGACCACAAGCTTTAATTTGAGTGAAGTACTAAATCCCTACCAAACCATTGCAAAATAATTGATGAGGTGTTGCACCTACTATTGATTGTTGTAGAGTTTGCTTCTTAAAGAGGTTGGTTTGTATGTCTTGTAAATCCAACATCCTTTGAACAACTAAAAATAAAATTATTTTATTTTTAGATCACTTTGTGTGTTCTACTAGAGATATTAATTGGATGAAATTCCTCATGCTAAGTTTGTTGTAAACCTTTGAGATTACCAAATCTTCTTGATTTTTAATTTCATATGGAGAAGTTCATTGCATGTGGACAAAGTCTCTTGGTATCTACTGATCAAGTTGTTAATTACATCTTAGAATTGCTTTATTTTTTTTAGCAATTTGAGTAGTTTGTCAAGGATGACCAACTAGAGTAAAAAAATTGGTCAAGAATTGTAAATTAATCCTCAAACAACAGACCCAACCCAAGGGGTTGGATTTTCAAAGAATCATTAGGAAAATTTGTTTAGCACTCAACTACATGTGAACTTCCTTGTTTTCATCTCTTTGTCTTCACAAAATGCATTTAATAATTTAAGTCTTGGGTTTTGAGTCATAGTTTGAACTTGTAGTTTTTGTTTAGGAAAGTTTGACAAATTCTTTGAATAGGGGCTATAAGGTTGCCCATGGCCTTGAGGAGGATAGAAGCTCATCATTGATTGGTCATTTGAACAAGCTACATGGTGCCCATTTAAAAAGATTCTAAAATTCAAATTTAGACAGCCCCTCCAATACCTAAAATGTCCTTTCAAAAATTAACTTTGCATTGGTTGTACATGATGCAATTTTGTTTAGAGCTTTGTAACATGCATGGGAAGAAATGCATTACTTTAGAATAGATTAGCATGGAGGATAGATATGAAGGATTTGAGAACACACAAGTGAAAGGAAATCCTTGAAGTTTGAAAGAGTTTCTCTTTATGACCAAAGATATTAATTATTCATATTCAAATTAATAAACTAAAAGCAAATCTACCATTTACCACATACATCCAAAAAATGGATAACAACCACTGCCATGTACTAAACAATATTTTGCACAATTCAACTACCAATTCAATTGTGATGGAAACAAAATTTTGTATCACCGCCCAATGACTGCACATTGTGCGGTGAAGGGTGCAGGAAATTTTTAACTAGATTTTAGCTTCATCGCCTTTAAATTGCAATAACATTGTAGAAAGAAATCTTTTAGCATTCTAATTTTTAAAGGTGAATCTTAACATGACATTTAACCCTAAAAGGATAGACTTGTCTTTGCAGAAATCATCCTTTCTTAAACCTGTGGAAATTAATTGCTTAAAAAAATGAAAAAACATTCATTGGAAGACTAAACACTATAGAAGACCTTGTCTTTTCACAACAAAATTTTGCAGATGAATAGTTGCACTTCTATCTTATACATAAGTATTTTTTGTCATCCATCATACACTTAGCGTCTGCAACAGCGTTATAGGGTTAATAATGATGCCAAATTTCAAAACATCCAAGTCTCTATATTTATGTAGAGAAGGATTTGAACTTGGTCTGTGCAATGATTGGCAAATTTACTCTAGGCATGTTTTAAGAGTAGTGCGTTGATACTTTCCTCTCACCATTATGGAATTTTTAGTGTCGTGAAAGAAGACGGCACGTCAAGCTCCTCAAATGCGTCATTTTGGGTGAATTAGGGCCAGCTTACATGTGGCCTCGGTGGACAATTGGGCCACTAGTGTCCAAAATTTCAGCAGACCAATGAGCATTTGAGTTAGCCCTAGCACGCCGCTTGGGGAGGATTCCCAACCAATCAATGGGCAAAATCAGTCACCGCACAAGAATATTCAATCGTTCCACCGATATCGGTCAATGGTTTTCATTGGACAGAAATTATTGCTTAGAATATCCTACTTGGTATTGCCGGTTGCTTTGAAACTTTTACTTACTACACAAGGTCAATGAAAAGTACTTAACGGAGCTAATGGAAATTTCCTCTATCTTTTAGGCTTCGAGGAGTGCTGTGGAGTGATAATGCTGGAGTTCTGAAGTTGTGAATGTCTGTGCTGGAGCTCCCTTGGAGAGTTTATGCTGGAGTTGTCTAGGAGGTTTTTTGGTGGAGTTATCTTGAAGATTTATTGTTGGAGTTTTCGAGCTTGAGATTTTTGAGTTCAATTGTATACTACCGACACTGAGGTACTTCATTTTCATTGATTCTTCTATTCCTTTTTTTTTCTCTCTACAGTACCTGAGGTTCCTTCTTCTGGCATGATGGAAACAATTTGACTTTGTTTGTACTTTCTTTTGGGTTTGGACATTCAAATAGAAATTTAAAAAAATTTCAGACTCACTATCTGCTTGGAAACAATTTTGACTTCTACTTGCTCGCTTTTGGGTTTGGACCCACTTTCAAGCCTCTACCTACTATTATAAAAATTTCAGCCTCTACCTGCTGTGAGGGAGTACCGAAGAAGAAAGCTTCATATACCTCACAATGAGTGCTTTTTGAAGTGGGTACTTGCTTTTTGGGTTCTTAATATTTTTACAACTTCATATTTTTTGAAATGTGTCGTTGCTGGTTTGATTGAGTGAATAAGAAATACGATGTTGCTAGTTGAATACAATGAAAAGAGAATATGCTGTTATAAAAAAGAAACAGTACAGTGCTTCTTTCATTTCATACAAGGTAATTTCGAGTCTCATTTCAGCACAACAGAGTGTGGTTAAGTTTCAAAAAACATATTCAGAATTTGTTAATATGAAAAAACATTCACTGGTTTCTAAATTTACATACATGAATAATTTCTTGATGTAGAAAATGGAGTCTCAAAGAATTCCTATTCATCCAGATTGGAACCCTGAATCCATAAATCTTGAGGCTCAACCACAAGATGACATTCATGTGGAATTGGGAGAGCCTCAAGGAGGAGTGGATGGTAGAGTGTATGCAAGTGGTAGATGGTTGGTACCACATATTCTATCTTTGTGTCATGCAAAGAGATTGGACTTTGAGAAGCATGGACCAACAACAAGTCAACGCACTCAAATGACCACAACACCAAAAAGATGGAAGGCTATGGCTAATGATTTATGGAAAAAAGGTGTTCATCGCAATGAACAACAAATCCAAGACAAATGGGAGCAATTATCTCTAGACTTCAAAAAAGTCTATGATTACGAGAAAAAAATTCCCTCTGGTCAAAAAAGTTATTTTGCGATGAGTCTACTAGAGAAGAAGAATCACGTGAGGAGGTTTCCACAAGCTCCCTTGGATGAGGTTGTATACCTTGCCTTGATGGAATGGTACTCGAGTATCTCTAGTGCTGTGGATCCAGGAAAGCTTCCACTCAATACTGGTCTGATGTCTCCATGGCTCCATCCACTGGTATGTTTATCACCTCTTCACATTTTTATAATTTCATCTGAACCATTTTTACATATTTTACTATTGCATTGAAAGATTACTAATATATCCTTCAATGTTGTAGGGAATGGCGAATCATCCATGAGTTACTCTACCAAAAAACGACGTTTATCCATGAAGACTGGTGATGGTGCATTGGCATCAATGGATAAAACCAGACTTGAGTTTGTCGAAGCCATAAGTTCTGGGCATAATCGTGAGGATATGCGCCATAAAGAAATTATAGAATTGGACAGATAGAAACTACAATCACAAGAAGCACGCCATTCTGATTTAATGAAGCTTGAACGTGAGAGAATGGAGAGTGCTAGTAACACCGGAGAGGCTTATGTAAATGCCTTGTTGAGTTTGAGTGATGCCATGAAAACTATTGGCAATGCACTTTCCAATAGGCGGTAGATTAAATGACTACTTCACATGTGATTGTGCACTTTCAAATGTTTACCTATATATTTTTGCTTGGACTTCATTATTGTTTTTAATACCTATTTGTTTATTCTTCTACACATTTTAATATACAAGTTTGATTATATTTCAGTGTGACACTTTTTAATTTATTTTTATAAATATCATTCAAACTTGATGTGTGCATTTAATGTATTTTTTTCATCAATCATTCTTCATTCAAGTTTTTATTTGTATTTTTCTCTTAGTGGATGTTGGAATCCATTTAAATCTGAAGTTCAACACTTGTTTAATCACGATGTCATGTACTCAAATCATATATGTCACTTCTATTTATAAAATTAATTAATTTTTTACTATATACAAATGCACGATTTGAGTACATGGCTAAAACAATTTCTTTTTGTTTATGTGAAGGTTGCGAACTATGGATGAAATAGATGTTGGAGCTTCACTTGCAGTGGTGGAGGTTGTAAATGCATCCGTTGGGACAATGGTACAATTGGCTAGCCAAGGGATGTTTGAGAGGAGTCAAAGAATGGCTCTAAGAGTATCAAGTTCGAGGCATTCAAAGTGGAAAAAAACAGAAGGAGAAGAATTGTCAATTCTTCATTTGGTTATGGAATGCAATACACTATTTCAACAAGTTTTTGTTGAAAAAAATGGCAAAAAAAAAATATTCGGATCAGAGTATGATCTATACTACATCAAGCCACGTTCAATTCACTGGTGGGATCAATACTCAACTTTGGTGATGCATAATGATCTTGAGCGATTCCGGCAATTTTTTCATTTATCGGTGCCAACGTTTCATTATCTTTGCAACTTGGTTCATGAAGAATTGAATCGCAATCCATTGTCGGGTTTTATCAATATCGTAGGAAGATTGATGGATGTTCCTAAACAAGTTGCTATTGCATTACAAAGACTAGGCATTGGAGACACTCATGTTTTGATTGGTGAACTTTTTGGCATAGCTGATTCAACAAGTGTGGTAGTCTGTCAATGGTTCATTGTTGCTCTAATAAAGGTAGCCTTACCTTTGCATTTGAATTGGCCAACATGAGAAAGATTATCTCAGGTCAAACTTGGTTTCAAAAATTTACATGGCATTCTACAATGTTGTGGTGCTCTTGATTGCTCTCATATCCGATTTGACCTACCGGCAAATAACAGATCAAGTGATTGGTATGATCGTGATCATAACTACTCAACAGTGATGCAAGCAATTGTAGACCATGAGGCTCGATTTACAGATGTTTTTGTTGGGGTTCCTGGATCCGTACATGATTCTCGAATTCTATTGATGTCAAATCACTTTAAAGAAGTGATTGCAAGAAAAAGATTGAATGGACCTACAATTGAGATTCAAGGTGTTGATGTCTGTGAACTCATTGTAGGTGATGCAGGCTATGTTGGAGATAGGAACTTGTTGGTACCTTGGTCTGGAATAGAACTTCTTCAATTATATGAGGAATACAACTTCAAGCATTCATCGACACGTATGGTAGTTAAATGTGCTTTTGGGATTCTGAAAGGAATGTGGAGGATTCTCAAAAATCCTATTACAAATCTTGATCTCAAAAGGATTCTAAGCTTGATAGTAGCATGTTGTTTACTCCATAATATCATCATTGATAAGAATGATATTATTGATGAATCAATTGTTTTATGGGGACATCATGATTTTGGATATACACAACAAATAGTGCGAAGTCCACCACAAAATGATGGTGAACAATTGCAAATGGCAATTGCTAGGCACTTGTACCTCTTAGAAGGAATGCGCTTGAATGAATAAAATATTGTGATCTATTCTATATTGTGCACTATTATATAAGTTTTGAGATTCTTAATCTCTAAAGGACCAAAGAGCCCACTTTAAGGTTTTTGAGTACTTGGGCAAGCTTTTTTGATTTCATAATTTGGAATTTTTGCATGAAGTTTATATAATGGATGTTACTCACTGTAATGTGTGTATGCAACTTCATTTCGCGTCATTCCAATAAATATTGCAAGAATTGGGAAGTTTTTTTTAAATTTCCATGTCAAACCGGGTAGCAAAAAATAAATTCTAAAAAATATAAAATATTTTTTGAAGGTTTTATAGATTGGTTACAATTGAGAAAAATTTGAGCGATTCAATTCCAAATAATGAGGTAAAAGTTATGAGGAGTTTTATTTTGTGGGCAAGGAAGATAGAAAAATGATATAAAGTCATCTTTTGCTCCCAATTTAAAAAAGGTGTTTATAAAAAATAAAATTAAAAATATCAATTGTTTATGAAAACACTTTTACCATTGGGAATAACAATTCTAACAATTATTTCAAAAATTATTAGCACATAAGTTCTATCTTTTATTTAGTAACACCCTGCACATCACATTTAAAAAAAAAATGATTACGTGGACTTTTCAGATGTATGAAGCTTATTGTATTATGATATGAGTTTTTTTAAGAATTTCTTCAAAAATTCCGTATAATTTCAGGTCTATACAAACTAACCTAAAAAGTTCTGAACAAGTTCTGAACTTGTACAAGAGAGGTGATATGATTGATATCACCATTGAAAACAAAAATAATAAAAATTTCATTGACATTCAGTTGCACAATGACAATGAACCACACAGATTGAATCAATTTTAATTTGTCATTCCAGTTCAGCTTACCTATGCGTGGCTGACGAACTGACGATGGAACCGTGCAGGTCACCGTTGCCCACCGAGGCGTTCACATAAAAGTGCTTACCATGCTGGGTGGGTGGTTCTTTACCCACCGGGTCTGGGCAAAATGCAACAGTGTATTTGCCCACCCACCCAGCATGTAAGGAGGCCCTTAGAATGGTTTACTACCTGTTCCATTGCAAGAATTTGTGAACCTTTACATGAATTTCATACCACGTTCAGCAGCCAGGATCGTTTTCGTATTATTTGATGGCAGACTGTTCTGTTTTCTTCGTGGTCAGCTTAGTTTTTTTCGGTGCCGAGCAAGGAGTAATTCTTTTCATTAGTTTGTACCTTGTCAGTCGACTTGAATTGAGAGTTTATGGCGTTCTGCAGCCTTTCAAAACAAGTTCAGAGACCGACTTCAGTGTGAGGTATAACTTACAAGTTACTGTATATCTTATTCAGCATAACAGGACGGACTCTAGCAATTGCAGGATCCACTGGCTTGATTGTAACTTACTTCTTAGCGTCAACGCCATCGGACAGAGCCTCCGTCAGAATTGCAGGGCTTTCGAAATCAACGGAAGAACTAGCAAACTGACCACGGCCGCTCTCACCACGAAGAAAACTAATAAGGAGACCACGAAGAAAACAGATAAGCTCACTGGTGGTGCAAACGGAGGAAGGCTCAAGCCCTAATCTCTTGTTGTCGCGAATTCTCGTTCGTTTAGATCTAGGGTTTGAAGTGATCGGTTTTAGTCTTTACTTAGGATGGGCTAAGGATATCCGAGGATGTCAGGTTTTCGGATAAACAGGGGTTCATGGTTTTGTTGCGGGCCAGACACCATTTCGAGGGGCGAAGAGGATTGCTTAGCCCGTGGATTTTAGAACTTCCAGTTCTGGTTTCACTCAAGGCCTCAAGGTATCCTTGGATTCTAAAAGTCGAACTATCTGCCTTCGTCAACAGCAGCTATCTTGCCCGAGGCTCCTGAACAAGATTATCAGAATCCTAAAACACCGTTGCAAAGTGCGACTTGCACTGCTCAACCTCGACTGTAGAAATCGGGTCTCAGGGTCTTAGGGTTGGTTGTTGAGGCTGACGCCTTTGGTGTCTCGCCATGTCCTCTTAAAGTCGAACTATCTGCCTTCGTCAACAGCAGCTATCTTGCCCGAGGCTCCTGAACAAGATTATCAGAATCCTAAAACACCGTTGCAAAGTGCGACTTGCACTGCTCAACCTCGACTGTAGAAATCGGGTCTCAGGGTCTTAGGGTTGGTTGTTGAGGCTGACGCCTTTGGTGTCTCGCCATGTCCTCTTAAAGTCGAACTATCTGCCTTCGTCAACAGCAGCTATCTTGCCCGAGGCTCCTGAACAAGATTATCAGAATCCTAAAACACCGTTGCAAAGTGCGACTTGCACTGCTCAACCTCGACTGTAGAAATCGGGTCTCAGGGTCTTAGGGTTGGTTGTTGAGGCTGACGCCTTTGGTGTCTCGCCATGTCCTCTTGCTGCACCAGGATTTACCTGTCCGCTCGTTGAGTATCTACTGCCAGGTGAACCAAATTTTCAGAGCATAATTCCTCCCTGCTGCAGATGATCCTTTCTCTGCAGCGTAGTTAAATTTTGAAGCCCTTTGCATATGTTGAGAGCTCGTGGGTTCTTTTCCTGCTTGGAGATTTACACGATTAGGGTTTAGCAATTCGGAGGGAAGCGCGGACAGAATTGGAAAGTGGCTGAATAACTCGAGGAGAGCGATTCTTGCATGATACTTTGAGTCTAGATTGAAGTCAAGGTTGCATTGGCTTTGGATCCTATGGAGCTGCTTTGAGGGAGCTATTCTTTCTGTAGTTAGGGTTTATCAATTTGGAGCTGAGAGCAGAAACTCGCAGAACTCCCAGAGATTGATTCATGTATGATGGACTGAGGTTAGAGTGAAATTAGATTACGGAACTTGTTGCATATATCGGGCGTTGTTCATGTGAAGCTGTTTAAGGTGATTTAGTTTCCATAGTTAGGGTTTGGCAATTCGGTGGGTAGAGCAGACGCAGTTGCAACGGGAGGAGCATATTTAAAAAGTTTGATCTTACACGATGCTTTGCGTCTAGATTGAAGTCCATTTTTGGAAGCTCAGATATTGGGGTTGTTCATGTGGAGATGTTGTGGCTTAGGTTCCTTGCTCTTCACGAGTTGCAATTTTCAGTAGAATTTTCAGCAGTATTTTGTGTCTGTGCAAGTGCCAGTATCTGTTGCAGGGTTCTTGTAAGGGATGGAGAATCTTAGAGATTAATACTTTGACAGTTCGAACTTTCCCCTGTCTACGTTCCAGTCAAGTTTTCTGAGGCTGAAGTCATTCGAAGCTGTTCATCTCGATGTCAAGCTGCTGCAGTTGTTTCTTCCTACGTGCTTGGTGGCCTGAGAGTTCAGAATTGAGCAGTGTGGAGAATCGAACAGACACAGATGAAAGGGAGCCGTATGCTATATGATAATTTGTTTGACTGGAGCTTAGTATTAAGGCTATATATGTTGGTGGTGGTTGATGCAGGGAACTAGTGAGTGTTTCTTTCACTCAGAACCCTGAGGGTTGAGCCATTTTGGAGGGGGTTCCAGAAAGCAGTTTACAGTTAACGGGGAGCGGAAGATCTCAAAGGAGGGATTTGTACTTGGAATTTTTGTGTGTGGACTGAATTGAACCTCTAGTCAATAATTTGGAAGCGGCAAACCTTGGAATTATTGGTGCTGAAGGCCTAGAAGGAGGTATAAAATCAGACAAGCAATTGAACAGACTTGAAGATATTGCCAGTCATACATGATACTTTGTGTCTCTGCTGAAGTCTAGTTTTGAAGCTTGTGTTGTGTTCATTGGACGTTGCTGATGTTGAAGTTGGGTTGGTGAACCAAACTAGAATTTCTCTTCCTGCCTGGAGGTTTAGCAATTTGAGGAAGAGAAGGAACTCAGTTGAAGGAGCAGATTGATACTTATATGCTATTTTTTCAACTTTTACTCAAGGTTTCAGACATTGCGTGGATATGGAGGAGGAGCTCTTTTCAACTGGGGGCCAAAGACTTGAGAAGATTCACTCCTATACTTTTTTCTAGATGAGAAGTTGGATTTCTATCTGTGGTGTTACTCTGTTGTTGAAGCGGAACCGTTAGAAGTTTGTGTACGCAGAGCCACAAAATGTCCGCATTAATGCACCTTTTCTCGCATCCTAGGCAGCAGACGAGAAGCTATTCGGTGCTTGGAGTTGGTGCACGGGTGAGTGAGTGTTGACTTATGACCATACACCTGTTCTACGGAAGTAGTTGGATGACTTGTGACTTGTCTGAACTGAACTACCGTGGTTATGTTAGCAACTTATGTATCCCATACATTTAGGTTCCTCGATAGCAGTATATTTTATCAATACGGTGTTATGCTTCTCTCAAACTGACAGGACGTGAACTTGGTTGGTTGGACGTTAAACATTAAATCTTACAACCGATGACTATCTTATGCCCAAACTGCTACCAATTGAATGTGTTTTTTGACAGACTGTCAGGGATTTGTGTGACCAGGATGTCTGTGTGACCACACTCTTGAAGTCTCCAAGGCTTATACACCCATGTTTATTATTTGTCTCAACCTCCCATGGAGGAAGGAACAGCGGATCAATTAGGTGTTCATCGTCATCAGTTTGCGATGCTTCAGGTATGTTTAATGTGGCCACTCTCATGTACAGAAGCGGGTGCTTTTTGTCGCTCAGAAAAAATATAAATGATATGTTTGAAGTATTTAACAGTTGAATCAGGCGAAGTACAGACAATTGAGCAAGATTGGGAGGAGTATTTTGCGGATCCTTTGCGGTGGTGGGACAACAGATTTTACAAGGTATCACTAGAAATATATCTAAGGCTACCAATTAGTTGATGTTAGATATTTGTGAAGAGATATTGAGAGGTTATATATTGCTTGTATAAGGTCCTGGGCACTTTGGTAAACAAGAAGCGTATTACATTTTGATTGGGTTTTGAATTGAATTGAAGGCTAATTAGATCACTCCAATGCTTAAGGACATGTGTTCCTTGATTGTTTTTTCATATTGGATTGTGGGTTGTTGGTGTGTATAGATGAATCCCAAATCACCAGACTTTAAACACAAGGTGACAATGAAAGCACTCTGGGTAGATGATTGGTCAACCCCACTATGGGTGAAGGCAATGGTCAAATTGGTGACTTTAAGCAAATTACCTTCTGGTGGTGGTTCTCTAGAGATTATACAACCGAATAGGTATTGGTATGTGCATCAGTTGTCTTCCTTTGTGAAAAGAAATTGGTGCAATTGACTTGCTATAGATTATGCTCACACATTCAAGGTGGATGTAATTTATAATTTATCATATGTTTTGTTAGGTGTAGCATGAATTATTGTGCTTTTAAGTGGTATAAAGGTTGTATACATGCATCCAAGTAATTTTAAATTGATGGAGCAAGACTTTTCACAGTATGAAGGGTTTTCTTATGAAGTGTGTCTGGATGGGTCAGGTTACCCAAGGGCAATTTTGGGAGGAGAAACACTTTGCCCGCTAGTGCGAAAGTGTCAAAGCAAGCAGTTCAAGTTAGTGGTGGGAGGACACGCATGCAAAGCGCAACGAACGCTAGTGAAGCAATTCATCTTTTGAAGAACCGACTACAACAGGGCATTGCAATAGACTCGTACTCCTATGTTGAAATTTTGAAGCGGTGCTTGAAGCAGGAAGACCTTCCGGCAGTGAAGCAGGTTCATGAGTGCACCATTGAGAGTGGCATGCAGCAGAATATATATGTGGCAAACAACCTATTGAATGGATACATCAGATGTGGGAGACTGGAGGATGCATGCAGAGTGTTTGACGAACTTGCGAAGAAGAGTGTTGTTACTTGGAACGTCATGATTGGAGGTTATGCTCAGCACAGTTGTGTGAAAGACGCCATGGAAGTTTTCCATCGCATGCGGAAGGAAGGTATGCAACCTAATGCAGTTACTTACTTGAGCATCCTGAAAGCCTGTGCGAACCCATCAGCCTTGAAGTGGGTCGAGGAAGTTCATGGATATATCAGAGAGGGTGGTTTGGAATCAGATGTTCGCGTGGGGACTTCGCTCCTTAAAATGTATGCAAAGTGTGGGATCATAGACGAGGCAAGGAACACTTTTGATAAGTTGGCGAGTCGCAATGTGATTACCTGGAATGTGATGATTGGAGCATATGCCGACCGTGGTGATGGTGAGGAAGCATATCGACTTCTTCTCCAAATGAAACGGGAAGGCTTCACACCAGACGCAATCACTTATATGAGTATCCTGAATGCATGTGCAAGCGCGGGGGCTTTGGAGTGGGTCAGCGAGGTTCATAGCCATGCCCGTGAAGCCGGATTTGAGTCGGATTTGCGTGTGGGCAGTGCGCTGGTGCACATGTATGCTAAATGTGGCAATTTGGATGATGCACGAGTGGTTTTTGAGAGAATGGAGGATCGTGATGTAATCACATGGACCGTGATGATTGGTGGACTTGCAGAGCATGGATATGGGTGTGAGGCATATGAACTGTTTCTTCAAATGCAACGGGAAGGCATTAAACCGAATGCAGTCACTTATGCTAGCATTCTGAATCCATGTTCAAGCGCGGGGGCTTTGGAGTGGGTGAAGGAGGTTCACAGCCATGCCCGTGAAGCCGGATTTGAGTCGGATTTGCGTGTGGGCAGTGCGCTGGTCCACATGTATGCTAAATGTGGCAGTTTGGATGATGCACGAGTGGTTTTTGAGAGGATGGAGGATCGTGATGTCATCACATGGACCGTGATGATTGGTGGACTTGCAGAGCATGGATATGGGTGTGAAGCATATGACCTGTTTCTTCAAATGCAACAGGAAGGCATTAAACCGAATGCAGTCACTTATGCTAGCATTCTGAATCCATGTTCAAGCGCGGGGGCTTTGGAGTGGGTGAAGGAGGTTCACAGGCATGTCCTTGAAGCGGGACTTGAGTCAGATTTGCGTGTGGGCAGTGCGCTGGTCCACATGTATGCTAAATGTGGCAGTTTGGATGATGCACGAGTGGTTTTTGAGAGGATGGAGGATCGTGATGTCATCACATGGAACGTGATGATTGGTGGACTTGCAGAGCATGGATGTGGGCATGAAGCGCTGGAAGTCTTTAAAATTATGATTGCAGACGGTGTGAAGCCCAATGAGGTCTCATTCGTTGCAGTGTTGTCAGCTTGTAGTCATTCAGGCCTTGTGGATGAGAGCCATAGACATTTTTTGACTATGACACAGGATTATGGCATCGAACCTAGTGTGGTGCTTTGTAACTGCATGGTGGATGTTCTTTCGCGAGCAGGACACTTGGAGGATGCAAAGTTTTTGATTGACAACATGCCGGTGGAACCAAATGGTGCAACTTGGGGAGCCTTGCTTGGTGCTTGTAGAACGTACGGTAATGTGGAGTTGGGCAAACTTGCGGCTAATGAGCTCTTCAAGTTGGAACCGAAGGATGCTTCTGCATATGTGCTTCTCTCGAATATCTATGCTGCAGCTGGCAAGTGGGAGGAGGTGTTATGGGTGCGCACTATGATGCAGGAGAGAGGTATACGCAAGGAGCCAGGGCGTAGCTGGATTGAAGTTGATAACAAGGTCCATGACTTCGTCGTAGGGGATACTTCCCACTCAGAAGCGAAGGAGATCTATGCTGAGCTGAGGAGATTGAGTGAGACAATTAAGGCCGAAGGCTACATTCCTGATACCCAGTTAGTGTTGCGGAACATTGAGGAGGAGGAGAAAGAACTTGCTCTTTGCTCCCATAGCGAGAAGTTGGCTATTGCTTATGGACTCATGCGGACACCCGTTGGACAGCCAATTCGGGTGTTCAAGAACCTTCGAGTGTGTTCAGATTGCCATACAGCAACCAAGTTTATCTCAAAGGTGACTGAACGAGATATTGTTGTGAGGGATGCCAATCGCTTTCACCTCTTTCAAGATGGCGTGTGTTCTTGTGGTGATTATTGGTGACAAGGTTGGCAATCTTGACCAATTGTTGGCTATCTTGTTTTTTGAATCTCTTGACTATGATTTTTGCATACAATTGTATTTTGAAAATCTTCATTGTAATTTGTCATCATCTGTGAATATAGTTATCATATTGTAATTTGTCATCATTTGTGAATATAGTTATCATATTGTAATTTGTCATTATCTGTGAATATAGTTATCATATTGTAATTTGTCATCATCTGTGAATATAGTTATCATGTTGATCATTGATTGAAAACAATTGCATTGGTTGGAAATGACCCAAGGGAGGTATTTAAAGAGGTTGTTTTCCCTGCATTTTCTTCAGTGGTGATTTTTGTGAAGAAGTCGAAATCAAAGGATGGCAAATTTTAGTTACAATTGGCATAAGGACCACCTCCCCTCCATGCAATATGCTTCCTTTTTTTGTCAACTTCAAAATGTATTGAGAAGACTATCCACAAAAAGAGCGTCAAAATCATTGTTTTGAAGTTCTTTGTTTAACATGGCCATGCTAGGAGACTATTCATCAAAGGTCACTCTTGTTGTTATTGTAGTTGATGTGCTCATAAATAGGTAACTCAATTTTTGGTCCTTACCTTGGTGTGAATTGTGGAAGTCAATGTTCAGGCTACATGATTAGAATTAGTGAGATTTATGTTGGTGTGGCTTTGAGTTCAAGAGAAATAAATTGATTTTGATCTTAGATGTAAGTTTATTGTTACAAATGTTCCTTAATAGAATTATATTATTTTCAAGTCCACAGTTCTAAAAACTGCTAAAGTGGTGGAATCTAGTCAAATTAACAACATTGTTGTTTTCTCAATCATTTGTGAAAGCACTCATCAAGCAAACTCCAAATCTAGACATTTGAGATTCAAAAATATTTGGCATTCTATATGATTCAATCATTGATTACCATCTCAAGCTTAATCAACCAAACATGCATTGCACATGTTGCAAAGTGTGTTGCTAGGCAAATCGTGTGCAATTCAGTTTGCAATCTAGTGTATATGTTTTGCCATTGAGAAATGTTGCCAAAAACACAATCTATCTGTGTAGAGTCTTGCTTTCAAAGCAAAGCACTAGGTTGTGGTTTGATATTCCTTTTATTATTTGATGAAGGAATGTCCACATACTCAAGTGTGCCAAAATTCCTTCACAATCAATCGGAGACTAACTCTTCAACTACACAAAAAATGAAATTGGATAACCATCCATATTCTTTATTTGCACAAACTAAGGCGGCTAATCTGCACACTAGCTAGCTGTGAGTCATACACTCACAAGTGAATTGAGATCCGAGTTACAAATTCCAGTGCTTGCTTCACTTTTGCATCACCACAATTAACTATTGAATGGCCATGGCCATCTCACATGCTATTCTCTACATAATTGATCAAACATCTACCTGACTAACTAACTTCCAAGACAATTGATTTTGATCTTCAAGTGTTAGGATGGTGAAGGAGCTACAAACCTTATTTTAAATGGATGCTCCTAGCTTCAAGATTCCCAGTCTGTTCCATCGACAATTGATTGAACATTCCAAACTAGGCTCTCATCGTCTACATGCAAACACTAGCCGTGAAGGAAGAGAGGTGTGTAATTTCATATCAATGGTTGGTCAATATTGGAGCATTTAATTTGCAAATACAAAGTAATTGATGGTTTGAAAAGTCTATTATGAATTGGACATGGGAGCTTGCTCGCAATATTGTAGCTTTAGAACACAAAAGCTAATGCCCACTTGAATTGAAGGTGATGATCTAAAGGTAGGTAGGTCAACCATGATTTGCAAGGTGGTTGTGGTACAATTGTATAATTGGAATGCTTGGGGTCTAGGGAGTTGCAAAGATGTTGACTAATAAAGGTGGGTATGCGTTGTAAGAATTTGAATATGCCTGGTTTCTATCATAAGATAGACAAGCCTATTACCACCATGATTTGGAATTTGAATATCTTGCCATAGGACCAATTCCAAAAGGGGCACATAGTTTCTAGAGGTGTGCACTTACTTTACAGATCAGCCCTTCACACTAGAAAGCACAGTCCAAAGGCCATTACCCTCCCAAGTGCCTACATGACAAAAAAATGCCTACATGGCAATAGATTCTCCACCATAGTTTGGGTCGGCCAGAAATGGAGATCCAAACTATGATCAAGAGTTGGTCGAATTTTTTCCTTCAAAAATCAGAAAGTTTCTTTTTTCTCTCAAGTCCTTTCTCCTTTTTGCTTTGTGCTTTCTTTTTCTTTTTTCTCTTTCTAGCTTTTTTATTTCATTTATATCCTTTTATAGTCCTTCTTTGATGATGAGAGCATGTGCTACAATTGTTTTTTCAAGGCCGTTTTTTACTCTTTCCTCATTTTTGTTGAAACTTTTGCTTGTAGGAATTGACACATAGGTCATGCTTCATGGAAAATTTCAGAAATTGGATGGATTAATGTGGAGAAAAAAGGATAGAAGTTGAATAAATGGTATGGGTTTGGACTTTGGAGGCCTCACACTATGGCCGGCCAAAGGGTCCAATACCTATTATTTATGGCCTATGAAAATCCCATTTCTTTGGACTTTTACTAAAGGTTTGGCCACTCCCTCCCATAGCCTCTCGACTTAGATAGCCATAGTGTGAACCGGCCCTTACATTCCCACCAATCAAGGAATGATTGACACATTACCCATTTTAGCATTAATGTACTCATTTTGTCAAAATCTTGAAGGAATTTGGATATTTTTTTTGAGGGAGATTTAGATGTTTGAACGGATGGAATTGGATTGGCCTATTTTAATAACTAGTGTGCCCTGTATCATTGCTACAATCAATTAAAAGTAATTATCTACCTTTTTAATTAATAAAAAATTCAAAACTCAATATCTGTCACACTTTATGTTCAAACACCATGAATCAGAGTCCGTACACCCCTCCTTGCTAAAGACTTCCCTAAGGTACCAAGAATGCAACCAAGGAATGCATGGTCCAAGAGATCTCATCGTAACAAAACAAAAAATTTAAAATAGTCTAACTAAAGGCATAGATGATGTCATTGTCGTCGTCATCATTGTCATTGATGGAAGCTTGTTGGAAATTGAAAGAGGTTTCCACACATAAATTGCACGTGTTTTTTGGACACTATATGCATTAACTACAAGTTCTTTAAGTGTTGATTGTAGGTTTACACAATTCATAGGGTCTCACATTTAGAAGGCAATATTGGTAGGGGTTAGTTTTACAACATGTTACCTTTTAGAAACTAAATTGTATTAAGTGTAACTTATTCTAAGACTAGCAACTCCACTACTGTAGGATATAGCTAAAGCATACATAAAGATTAAAGAGACCATTTTTTATACTTTAAATATTTCAACATATTTACAAGAGCGGTTTCTTGTGAAGAAGTTTTTTGTAGATAAATATTATTGCAAATAATGGATTGAAAAGAACTTTTGTTTATAAATGAATGATTTCCTTACAACTCTTGTAAATGAGCTTTGATAGATTCTTATACAAATCAATAGGCTAGCCCATACAAATTAAGTCATAAGCAAATTATCCAAGTTTAGCTTCAATAAACTAACTAACTAAAATGACAATAGCAAGTTACTCTAGTAGTGGTCACAACAAAATTGATTATCCAAGTGTTTTTATTAAAGGCCACCTTGTTTGAATTAGAGAGAATTTGAAGCAATTTTTGTACTAAAACCTTTAATTATTACATTTAGGATCCTCTACTTCATTTAAAAATTTCCAAGTTTGATTTTTGGTCTCTTCTAAAGTTATTTTCCTTAACCCAAATTCAACCAAATTCTGTGTAAGAACTATTACTCTATGCCAATTGACCCACCAAATACAACCAACATTTCAATCTATGACTATCGAATATTTGTGTAGTTGATGGTGCATATGTGCACCAAATGGTTCAAATTTATCGTTGCCATAAAGGGGAATGTTTAGACGCCATAAACAACTTGTTGAAAGAACTCTTGTCATAACACAGTGAAAATTATTCAAATAAGTTTTGAAAAATCAATCTCCAAATCATAATATCAATAACTTTGTAACATACTTAAATTAATATTGTTTTAAAATCCAAAAGATCTCAAATCAATTGAATTTTGTTTTTTAATTCTTAAAATAAAAGGTACAAACCTGGGTACAAGCATGCTTGGGGTACCCATAAACGCCGTCACACAATAAAATGCAGTGAAGTTCATTTCTTTAATGTAGATTAGGCTACAATTTATTTTGTAGTAATTTAATTTTAATACAAATTTACTTGCTTCAAATAGAATACAATATGAAATCATCCAAATTTTTTTGCCTCTAATTGATTAAAGTTGTTAATATGATTCCTGAAGCCCCATTTAGGACTCTGTCACAGTGTCCATTTTTCATTCAGGAATCAGAAAGGAATATCAGTATTTAGTAGAAAGTGTTTTCAAATAATTTTATTGGTTTATGATGTTTTAATAATCAATTGTAGAAATCTATAACTTGATATGGGAAATTTAACTATTTTTTTATTATTTTTCAAATCATCTTAAATATAAAGAGGGGCTACGTTTAAAAGGAATTCAAAATTCGAGATTCTTTTGAATTTCATAATTAAAACATAAAAAGTAAGTTGTAAAGTAGTGAATAGGCAAAAATCATGGTAAAATTCTTGTATATACATGTATATTTTCCATTAATACGATATCAGCTACTAAATCCTAACAAATATGAAAATTAAAAATTAAACATTTAGTAGGTTTTGAATCATGAAAATGATTTGGCTATATGCGTTCTAGCAATAACCAATGTTTTTAAAAAATTACTCTAATTTTTATTTGTAAAATAGGCTAATTGAAAATTATTTCATTCCTGTTCCTTGGTTCCTGACTGGGGTACCCCAAGCATGCTTGTACCCACCTATAAAAAAAACTTATATTTAAAATATTATATGACTTTTTAATATTTAGCCCCTGAAATAAGTGGCCCTATGAGTCATAATGCAAAATCAAAGAATTTATATAAAATCTAACATGCACCATTGTATTTGTAGACCTCAAAAATGGGAAGGTAGGTCTAGTCAAAACTCAAAAAATTTGTTAGTGTTTCATAGAATACCTATGTAACTCTAAATCTTGAAATCGCTTACAAGTTCCTCATATTGCATCCTTAATCGCCAAGTCAAACCCCTTGATCTTAAGGTCAAAGTTGCAATATCTTACAAACTGTGAATTTGTATAGGATTATATTTACATTGTTGAGTTTGTAGACCAATGGTGCTAGACTGTGAGCTTGCGAGCGTGAGCGTACAAGTATCGAGCAGGGATTATGTGAGCATAGAGTTCTGAAATTTAAATATACTTTAGGAAAGTCAAATATATTTCTAAAAATAGACAATATTATAAAAATATTGGGAAATTTTGCTATTTATAGTAAATTTTAGAACCTATTACCGTGGACCTATTATTGTAGTTATTTACTATTTGTATGAAGACAATAATTTTTTCTATTGTTTGAAATATCACAAGTAAATAATTTGAAGGCAAACAACTGAACTACAAAAAAATGCAAATTGAATCTAAAAATAGTTTGTATTGATTACTACGGAAAATTACAATAGTAATCCAAATAGAAATTGGTACTTCTAAAGCTATAAAACTAACTTTAGTCTACAGTCCTCCAATCTCATATGTCAATCACTTAGATTTTTCATAGTTTTCTACACATGTTGAAGACTCTCATTTGCAACCTTAATGATACCAACACTAATGAAAAAGAGCTTGACTTTGTTGAAGCTGAAGCTTGGAGAATGTATGAACTTATCTTTTTTTGGATTCATTTTGCAAAAGTAACGAATTAAGTAGTACAGACGTTTGCAATTAACGTATTGATGCCATCCACCAATTGCTAAGACGGCCATGTCTACAAAATCGGGACAATTATACTCCAAGTACATGTCAAGTGTGATACAATAAACCTTTTGTTGCTTTTGCAGAGGCTCAGTTCCAGATTGAAGTGAGATTATAGCTCCAAGTCCTGGAAAGGGGAGCATGGTTACTCCCAAGATGGATCTTTTGACATCACCAACACTCATCCATTTATTGCGATGCTCTATAGAAGGAGCATTTGCAATACGTTGAATAGCCTTGCTCTTTCGGGTTGTTGGATATGTGTCCACATGCAAAGGACTAGGTTGATTGTAAGTGATTGCATGGAAAATACTAGACATTGTGAATAAACATCAAGGTGACATAGGTGGTCATTGTTGGAGCTGAAAGCCGGCCTCTTGCAATAGCAATATTTCTTGGCGAGTCAAATTAGCATCCGTTAATACAGACCCTACATTTGGTACTTGAGGCCAATCAATTATCCAACCACGTTTAGAGCCTTATACACATTGTTCAATATCATCTGGGCAGAACCAAAATCGGTGATGATTTCCTTATTTCCGCCATATTGTTTTTTTCTACCATGATACGTCAAAGCTGGAATACCTTTAGATCCCTTTGCAGTTTTGGCAACGCAACAAATGTTGAAACCTCTTTGTTGGGCGTGACATTTGCAAGCGGACTTGTACGAAATTCTTGCAATGTACCTGTCACAGTTACTTTCCATTGCAGTCGTAACATGTGGTGCATACGCAATATTAGCCACCATGTCTGCTTCATTGGAGGCCATTGTGGGCATATATGTAGATCGTATTTGGACACGTGGTTGTGAGAAGTTGACTTTGTCTGGACAATGGAAGTTATCATCCAATCCAATTGAGAGGTCAAGCTTGCGCTTACTACTTCCAAAAAACTCTTTGCCTTCCAAATGCAGTATATGTGTTCCGACATCAGCTGCTCTAGGAAGGTCATTCAAAGCCTCGGCAATCTTCTTTGGGTCTCCGCTGCGTCTAGCACCTCTTAACTTTAACTTCTCTTTGGATGGCCTTGACCTTGATACATTGCCTTTAAATAAAGCATGGTAATTCATCATCTACATGAAGGCTCGAATGCAATCATTGGAAGTGGTGACAAACATATCATTACCTTGATTATCCGACTGCTGCAACCATCTGTTATGGACTGTTTTGAATAAGTTGCATGATGGCATGTCAGCCATCTCCTCTACGCTTAAATCTTGGAAGAAGTAAAATAAAGAATAAGATGCAAGAAAGTCACTAAAAAATTCAATCTAGAAAAATTACTAATGATGATGTAATCAAGTAGTTAGTTAGCAAATTATTTTAATTCATTATATTGATGTGAATTTCTTGTTTTTTCAAAATTAGATGTTTTGGGCGGTGTGCAATAAAATGTATTTTAACTTCAATTTTATGTATTGCATTTTGCAGCTTCTTAATTGTTTTTCCAATCTACAACACGATTGATTTTTAACTCCATTTGCATTAACGTCAGGGTTGACAAGACGTACTGACGTCCTACTAGATGTCTAGTAGACGTAGGCACTAACCCTGTGATGTCATTTCACATACCAGATTTTTTTGTTCTCCTGTCCAGTGGACAATCGGACTACCTGGCCATCGGGCGGACATAGGAGCTGAAGGCTGAAATGAAAATCTTTTTGAAGAAACATAGTAGTTTGAACAAAAAAAATATAAACCCCCAATAAAAGCTGAGGTGTCCCAAAAAAACATTTTTGATATAATAATAATAGTATTAAGAACACATTCTTCAACTTGCATGTACTAAATGACAACTATGTCAATCATACACCCAAAAATTTATAATAATAAATCTACATGACTTGCCATAAAAGAATAGTCCTCTGTTAAAATTTACATTCTTTTAATTAACCCCTAAAAGATCAAGCTCATTTTTGTATGAAATATCACTCTAAACAATGTTATTTATTGCAAATAGAAATAAACTTTACAAATATTTATTTTTTTCAAATATAACGTATAGATCTTTCATTAGAGTACTAAAACTGTAGAAGAATGTGTGGAAAAAATTATTGAAACTTAAGCTAAATAGATTGCAAGATATTTGCATTTAAAGTGAAAAAAACAAATTTTGGCTCACTACTCCATGTCTCCACTACAATTTTGTGAATTTATATGCTAGAATCTTACAATCTACATGGTAGAAATTTCTGAAATTCTTTACACATCTCCTCAAAAACCACCCCCCTCGGCCCGTCTGCCATTTGATGGACGGTGACTACTGCGTCCGCTGCGGACACTGCGTTTAAACGTTGAGACATCCGATTTTTGGACGTGATTTGCCCTGGGACATTTAAATTCGTCAACTCTGATTAACATATTATGTGATGAGTTTTTTTATAAAGCGTAACACCTTACTGTATATGCCAAAGTGTCTTATTTGATCTTTAAGTTAAATATTTATTATCCCATGGCCTAATTCGGAATCATAAAATCATCCTTCCATTTTCTTTATTCTAAAATTGGCAAGCAATTTCTTGTACATGCATAAATGAATCATTTTTTTGGCATGTTATAGTCTCAGTTTATTAAATTATCTCAAATTAATGAACTCTTTTGCATGCTAAATTTAGGGTCACAATTCAAATGAGAATCCAAATTGTCTTGTTTTAATGAATATGGCCTTCAACAGATTTTCATTAGATGTTATTTTGGGGCACTGGAAGGCTGTTTTCGGCCTATTTCCTATACTCTGAACTAGCCATTGCTTGCCAAAATTTAAAAATAATTAAAAAATAATTCTAATTTATTTATTTTTTAGACTTTTTTTAAATTTTCAAAAATTTAAAGCTTTTTTCAATTATAAATTAATTTATTATTATCATCAAACATGATAGTTGCTATGCTATGTTAGATTACTACTACGACCAAGTTCCCATAGTCCAAAAACTTTGGAAAACTCATGCCCTTGTTGAGTAGGTGAACATCATCTATTGAGATTTTTGGATTTCTGATAGCAACAAGGATCTGAGCAAATAACTATGATAGTTACTAACCATTTTTTAATAGAATTGGTTGTTGACCAACATTTTGGAAGCACTTGACATCCAAACAAGGTTCAAGTATGGCCTTTTCTTAATCTAATAGCACTTTTGAAAAATCCATGAAAGTCAAAATCTTTGGTAAAAAAAAATTCCTCCTTCCAAGATTTTACAGTTTGTAATATGAAATTCCTACCGACTTTGTGAGTCTAAATGACTAGAAAAAAAGGGATAGGGATTCTTCTAGACCAATTTGGACCTTTTAAAGTTAATGGTTGGTGCAATTGATTTTTGATTTGGAGTTTTTTCTCCAAAAGTAAGATTTGAAAGATTTGACTTTGTTTAGTTTTTGGATAAATTTTTTTAGAACAAAAAAAGGTTTGAGATTAAAAAAGGAAGTGAGGTGTTTGTGAATGTATAAAAGGCCTCCTTTGGTCCCTTCTTCCCAAACACCTCCATTATTATATTGAATTTTGTCGTTTGAAGTCATTTGTAGTTTTGGCCAATTTGGTGTCAAATTTGGTATTTTTACAAGAATCCTTTGCTTTTGAGGGTTGTTTAGTGCACTTCTTTAAGGATTTGGGGGTCCCCTTGAGATTTGCAAATTTTGTCTATTATGGCCATATTTGTTAAATTGAAACAAAATGGACATTTTGAAACTTCAACCTTATTATTCAAGACCTCTATTTTAACAAATGAAAAATTTATGAACATACCAACATTCATAAAATCAAAGGTTTATAAAAGTATTAACATATTAAAGTCTCAATTCATCAAAAAATTTCAATATCAAACACTTGTTATCATTTAAATGTAAAGTCAAAGATAATATGAGACTACAGTCTGTAGATCATCTCATTTTAATGAAAATGGCCTTTCATTCCTAATGTTTTGTGGTTGTTGTCTACTAATGTGCATACTCAAAGAGGCCGTTAAGAAAAGGTTCTCCAAGTTGTAAACACATATAGTTCTGGACAGATTATTTAATAATTAATAAAAATAATATTTACTAAAAATAATAATAATTAAAAATAATAATAAAAATAATAAATATTAATTTATTATTATTATTATTATTATCAAAAATAAAAACTATCAAAAACAATTATTATTTAAAAAAATTATTTAAAAAAATAAAAATTATTAAATATATAGGCAAATTTATCAAACGTTCATTTATGTGTACTTCTAAAATTTCATTATCAAATACCGTTCTCAAAATATAAATTAGCTTTCTCAATTCTGAAATCCATCAATTTCAATTACTAGCTCATCCAAAGGTCAATACTTTGGATTTCATTAATCAGCTAATCCTAGAAGGACGAGGGCCTGTGATCACTGATTTCAAGCCTTGCTGTCCATCACTTTGTTGGCTGCCATTTCGCAACGAGATATGAATGAAAAAAAATTCATTCTTTCTTACAAATGAAACCTTATGTTTACTATAAGTCGTAAAATTTTCAATTTTGGGGGGAAAAATTTGAAGTTATTGTGAATATTTTAAAGAAAACAATGAAGAAAATTCATATCAAATATCAAATATACTCAAAAAATCTAAAATTTTCACTATAAATGTGTATTATAGTGTATAATATTATAATATAAACCAAAGTTATCGTGTCAAATTAAAAATTCAACAAACCATGATTGTAGGCCCAAAGTTCATGTTGTTATAAACTATTGAAATTTATGAATTTTTCAAAAGTTTTAATTGGAGTAGAAACTAAACTTAATAAACTTCATTTCATTAGTTGGACTCTTATTCAAAAAATGATGCTTAATTTTAATGTAATATAGAATTATAGATTGTAAAGTGAAGAACAAAATTGAGGACAAAGTTGAAATGTTTTCATCCGTACAACCATACCATATTAAGCATCAATGGTCAAAGTCCAAAAATAGATATACCACTATAAGAAACTAGAATTCTTTGATGTTTAAATTGATGGATTTTAGAGAATGTCAAATCTAACAATCCTTGTTTTTATGTCAACGATGATGTCTAATGTAACATCTTGATATCACATTGGATGTCATTGTTGACATAAAAACAAGGGTTGTTAGATTCAACGTCATTTAAAAACAATCAACTTAGACATTGATTGTTAGACATTGATTGTTATATTAAACATCATCTATAACATGTTTTTTTTATAGTGTACAAAGTTGAAACGTTTTCATTTATACAACCATACCATAAGCATCAATGGACAAAGTCCAAAAGTAGATATACCAAAGTATTAGTGTACAACAGACTAGCTACACCTTATTTTACAAGTTTGAAGAAAAAATTGGTTGTGATTCTAGAAAAAATCAATTTCAAAGTTGGTCATGTCTAAAACTCAGTTTTGTTCAACATGATTTGAAAAATTGATTTTCTTTCAAATCACAACTAATTTTTTCTTCAAACTTTCATGGTAACGTGCAATATGTTGTACACTAATATTTCATATATCTACTTTTGGACTTTGTCCATTCATGTAAATCTCTACACGTCCAAGGAGTATTTTATGTTGCACTCTAATATTTTGTATATCTACTTTTGGACTTTATCCATTCATGTAAATCTCTATACACGTCCAAGGAGTATTTTACACCCTACAGAGTAACCTTGCCAATCACCGCATAGACAAAATTCAAATCCTTCTCCACAATACAATAGGAACTTGCAAGCTCTAGAACTTGCCATGATTATTCAATGCCATGTTAAGATTTGCTTCCAAAAACAAATATGAAAAAAGGTTTCCTCTTGCAAATTATTTTGCAGCTTAATGGTAACAGGCTTTAAATTTTGTGAAAAGAAGGTGCAGCCCTTCACCGCACAATGTGCGGTGCCGGTGTGTGGTGGTATAAATTCACTGTTGAACCGGTGTCCGTGTGTCCGTGGTTGATTCAACCCGTGCATTTGTGGTATGAATTCGATTGTGCGGTGATTGAAACCGTCCGTCAATGGCGGGTTTACTCTCAATAAAGTCCTTAAAATAGAAATTTCAAAACATTCCAAGAATATTTCGAAAGTATGCTCTTGTATGATTTTCAGAACCTGTATTACGTCTAAAAATATAAAATTTGTAGGTCCCGGGAATTAAAAATACGGCCTACAGCACTACTCACGTTGTTTTCTACTTTTTTTGCTAGTGCTTCTCCGTCTGAGATACTGTATAATCATGCTGCCTCTTGATCGATCTCAATCATCAAGACCTTCACTTGAATGAACTGCGCAGCCTTCACTTGATCGATCGATCAAGTATATGGACTACGGGCAGATTCGCACTTGGAGGCTAGCTGCTGCTGCAGCAGCCGACCCAACAGCGGGTCGCCCCGGCGTTCCATATCTTCTCCCTGCTGGAGAGAAGTCCCGAAATCTCGACCTTTGCTGCTGCGACGGCGGCCTTTGCCCAGTCGCCTCCATGGTTCCTTCCGCCACTGGCAACACCACTTTCCTTGGCTGCCCAGCGGAGTTGATTACCCTTTGCACCACCACCGATCCCCGCCGCGACTGCATCAGCTCGGCCTGCTGCTGCTGCTGCTGCCCTGTGGCGTTCCGTAGAATGCCTGCATGCCACTCCCGGCCACCCTACGTATTTCGATCAATCTCCACCACTTGTTCCATTCCACTAGACGTCCTTCTTCACAATGCAGGTCTGTCAGGGTCGGCCTAGTCTGTCTCAGACACGCAGCAGTACAACATGTATGTGCCCCTCGAATCGATCACAACTTGCCCGCTCGAGCCTATTCACTGCATGCGTGCATAAGACGAATTATGCATGCCCTAGATATCGATCTCAAGCTGTGTGCAACAGTCCTGGAGATCTCACGTACACACACACAGCAAGTAGGACTCCAAGGCCAGTGAAATTTATGACTACAGACACATTCGTCACGCACCAAGATTGTCCCCGAATCCCGAATTTTGAGTATTTGTCGATGACCGGCTCGAATTTATTGTGCCTCTACTTCTGAGAGGAGAAATATGGGAGAATTTTTTGGCACTGGATGATGAGCCAGAAGACTCCGCGTCATTCACAGTGAGTCTCCCCACAGCACAAGCAATGCTGCTGCACCCTAGGGATTGACCTTGACCAGCGGGCACAAGTGACACGCCTAGTTGCTGATGCCGAAGGCTCCCAGATCCTTCATCCTGCACCAATTTAGACCGGTCGTTCAATTGGCTCACCGACCTTGTTGCATAGTTTCATGAAACTGAAAATAAGGTCTACAGAAATTAATTAAGCTCAGCATTTGTCATTATTGTAGTCCCTTACGCCGTTGCAGATATTTAGACTTGTCGGATTCACAGTTTTTTTCCAAAAAACGATCGACAAATCAAGGGAGATTGAACTATAGAAAGAGAGGAAATATTATGTACGTGGGCATGGGAGGAAAACATGTAGCTTTCTACTGAGAATATATAAGTATGAGGTCTAGAGCTAATGATTACAGTACGTACGTGCCTCCGCTAATTCCCTTCGGCACTGCAATACACCACTGCGTGCAATACTCCAATGATAATCCAAAAACGTCACTTAAGCTTGCGGAGAAACAAGAACCCTTTGCCATGCGTTGTTTGAAGAGTCACATAATTAGTGGATCAATGTACGTCAAGGTTGTGCTCGGAGGAAACCCAGGTTTTACCTGGAAGTGAGGAGAGCCACCACTAGGGGCCTCCAACTTCCAGGTTTGGTCAAAATCTTGCCCCTCATGAATTCAATTCACAAAATTGTCAGCCCAATTGCAACCCCTATAGACTTGTTCCTTTCTTCAACACTGAGACTGAATATGGAACTTATCCCTGAAACGCTGCCGAGGAAGCAAAACGCCCTTCGGGATGACTTCACCGAAGACTGTAGGATGGAAAAAAACCGCTCTTTCATACAATTTTTTCGTAGAAGTTGCTTGAGTACATTTTCAGAGTGACGTCCTTCCAGGGTTGAGACACCTTGGAATAAATTGAATGCAACAGTAGGAATCGGAATTTCTGGGCTCGCTATTGGGCTATTCTACCTTACATCCACGGTGGTACCGAACCACTCACTCACTCATTTGGTATCCCAGTATTAATTAATCCAAGAGCCAGAAGAAATTACTTTCTCAGGCCCAGAAATTGTAATGAAATCTCCTTGGTCCAGAAGATGGAATTGTGGCCATCGGCAACGTCAATAGCTCACCCGAGATTCCATTTCCAGAGGTATAATTTCTTAAGAAATTTCCATCCGGGTGCACTAAGGGATACATCTGCCAAATCGATCGGAACAGGAGCATGGGCATGTAATATACAGCCACAGACGCACTGAATAACAAGCTCGATCTGCATATGGTTTTGTTTGAATTCCATATGCAAACAAAAAGTCTCACGGACTGCACATTATTTTGATTAGGGTAAACATGATTGGTGCAGGCAGGCTCAGTTAGGGCATACATGCCCTAGTTACCTGCGACGCGCCGCCTTTGAATGCTCCTGCTGTTCCGCTAACGCCAGTTGCTTTTCTCCTCACTCGTTGCGGAGACGCTGTCGCTTCCAGATACCGTGCTGGGGAGGACCTATCCGCAGCAGCTCGGTCTTGGACTGCTCCAGCATCATCCTGTACAGAAGTAGACACGTTGAGGCCCACTAGTGCAGAAGGGGTGTTGAAAGGACAAGGTTTAAATGACATTTTTCTGAAAAATGTCATTTCAACATGTCATTTAAGCACTTATGTCATTTAAACACCCCTTTTGCACTAAGCGCCTTCGAATCCAGATTTATTGCATGATTTAATGCTGAAACCCCAAACCCTAAACCCTAAAAACCCTGCTGCTGCTCTCACCCGATTTCGCAAACTTCCTCGTCTGAAAATGGGGTTCACAGAGAATCTTCTCGAGCTCATACATTTAATATTGGGTTGCGTCCACCCACTCCCAGCTGCTGCTACCACAGCAGCAGTATTGGGCACTGGTGCTTGTTCCGTTGCCCGAGGTTTATATGGCTGACTGTTTGCGTTCGTTTGGGACAGCCGATGCCTCATCAGATCACCCTGCACTCGCACACCTAGTTCAATTCAGCAGTTCCCCTGTCCATCATCAGAAAATTAATTTTCCATTATATGCTGACTGAGCTGTAATTGAAATGGAGCCACGACCGATTCACAGTATATTATCCAGACGCTACCCATTTTAATCCTCGACCTACAGCAAGTAAGTTCTGTTGTCAGCAAATGGGCGACCGCGCACTTACAGCTTTCCACATTCGGTATTGCATCTCTTTCAGGTAGTGTTGTTGAGGTCCAATGACACTTCCAGGACGCACGATGCGCAGGTAACCCAATGTCTGTCCAGACGTAGGTAGCATGAATCAAGTCACCAATTTTAGAAAACTTGGTGACGCCAACATAGAAATAGAAAAATTCTAAATAGTTAAGGAAACATTATAAAGCTTCAAAAATAACACCGACAGTGTTCATTATCCAAGGCACGGAAACAGAGGAATATGGTCAATCACCCAAACAATTAAACGATTGGACTTCACCCTGTTTGATTATCAGAATTTAGAAACAATGTTTGGTTTATCTTAAATTCTTCATATCGGCATATCGCTGAATTAGCTCAAAACTGAACCATTTAAGTTTCTCAAAAACTTGGAGTCTGAAACATACAAGTTTGAGATTGAAAGGCTAGAGGCACCTCATTGCATGTGAACCGGTAGTGTTTCATGATATAACAACCCATAAGAGCGCCCGTTCGTCCTAGTCCTGCCTGCGCACGAACATGAGCATCTTATCATCAAATAAAACGTGCAATTGTTTAACTTCTTTTTCCGTTTCCTCTGTCGGTATTAAATTTGCTACTTGAATGGAGACCTAATTTCTATTCATCCTCTAAGGGTTCCCAAAGTCTGATGCCGCAAATAATATAAACAATCTGACAGGTCCTGCACATCTCGTCCACTGAATATGAACACTTCTCAAGAGTGCAGGAGATATGAGCCCGGTAGCCGTCAGAAGTGGCCCACGGTAAATTTGTAGTACTCACAATACAAACGTCAGATTTTGCCCGAATACAACAAATAGACAGTACAAGAGTTTCATGCTCTCACCCTATTCTCCACATGATCAGCCTAACAAACTGAGGAACATGAGCGTACTTTACAATGCACAGCTAAAGCACCAGATGTCTCCTCTACAACCTCCAAAAAGCGCCGCAAAATTCTGTCAGGCGGGCAGCTGCAAAGAATTTTAAGACCAGTTCCATTAGAGTTATAATTCAAAGCCGGCACATGACATTTTACCCTGGTCAGCACTTGAGGACAAATCTCAGGATTCGGTTGCTACTTTTGCTTCAAGTTGTGCCAGAAGTTAGGGAAGAAGTTACTGCAGCCTGGGCAAATCTGAAGATCAACATTCTATACGATTGTATCAATGATTTACACTTCGGAATCAATGCAAAAAATTGATAATGTAGCTAGATCTGACCTATGATCGTCCAGAGCGAGAGGTGACTACATTACTTTCAAGAAAGTCGAACGTTTCGACGACCCACACGGTGATTTTGTGAAAATACACTCTGAAAATCGTCGAATTGAATCGGCAGATTAGACAAATACAACAAAAAAAAAAGTCAGGAGTGGCAATCTTACCTGCCATCCGGGAAATATAAATCATAATGGGAGAGCCCGTGATCAGTGAATCGCCTTCTATCATACGCTTTTCGATTGAGCCTTACTACTCCTGTAATTCCTACCTGTCAACCTCCGGATCCCACTTCAGTTCAATTGTGCTTGTGATGATATTGCTCAAGGGAGAATTGGAGACAAAACAAACCTTCTCTAGCTACAGTATGTTTCACTAATCATGCATGCATGCATGGCAGCATCGACGTACGTTTGACACAGTGAGGCTAGCTAATGAGGTCATCTTACAACAAGGTCGCTTCTAATGTAACTAAAGCTGTATGTGAACCCGGCCAAGGGGGAAGAGGCAAACCCGATGAAAGTACTCGACATAATCCTCTGGCACCAGCGTCCTATATCCATAAATCTACAAAACGTAACAACAGTCACAGGCTCAGCTTGGATACGGTGCATCGTGGCAATGTACTGTTACTCGGATGATTCAGAATCGATCGATCCGCACTCGAGATTCTACCATGAGCAGTGGTATTCTTCGTCAGCCAAGTACAGAGCGAGCTTTCGATTCATTTCAAGGAAGAACCTCCACCACACTTGATATTAATTTATTTCAAGACTCTGTTCACAAGAGTGATGGCCAATCACAAGGACTGGTGCCACATCTTAAAATGAAGATACCTGTAGATCTGAGCTTAGAGGCCTACTTACAGTCAGTCTTATTCTGGAGACAGACGATGTGAATGTTGGAAAATGTTGTGACCACCCGATATCGGTCGTGTAAGACAACCTGACCTTACCTTCCCAACCATTGTCTGTACCTTCTTGAGCACCACCGCAGGATGCAATTAAAGTGTACAATTAAAGCAATTAGGGCCGCTTTACACTTAGAGGCAGAGCCAATTTTGGGTGTCCGAGGCCAAAAATCGGCCAAAAATCAACCCCTTTACATCTACTGTAGAGGCCGGAGTGCCGGACCAATTTGGTGGAATGAACTTTTTATTCAAAAAAAGACATGATTTAAGTTGACATGGCTCAAGCTCTCTGAATTGGGTGGACAAAAAACGTGAGGCCAGTTCTTGGCCTCGGGGCCAATGTCAGATTTCAATTAAAAAAACTTCTTTTATAAAAAAAATTTAAACAAATCAAATCCATTGGGTTTTGTACAATCAACCTTAAGGGGAATTAGCCCGACCTCTAGGTGTAAAGTGGCCCTGAAAATTGCAGCCCCTCTCTAGAGCTCTCTAGGTTTTATTGAATCAGCCCAGCTTCAGATTGGCCTTAGGGCCTTTACAAATGGAAGAATTGGCCCCCATTCTAATCTTATTCTACTGGGTAGTTGAGGCTAGGATGACCTTCGGCTCCTTTTGGGTTAAAATTTTGTGCAATCAGCCTTAGGGGAAATTGGCCCGGCCTCTAAGTGTGAAGCGGCAAACAAACAAATGGGCAATTTCATTAAAATGGCGGTATTCTGTGTACCATTTTCAGAGTGCCCACCTTGAACCATAAAAGTGACATCTAGGACAGATATAGATTTCAGAAATCTATGACAATTGTAGATTTCAGACCGCACAATTTGAAATATCTAAGATTTATATAAATTTCAAATATCTAGAACTGGTATAGTTGTCAGAAATCTAAGACAGGTACAGATTTCAGACCATTTCAGAGTGCACGATCTGAACTGTTAAATGTGCCAAACTAACGAAAATACCGCCATTTTAACGAAATTGCCCATGACAAAATTTTACTGTCTGTATTCGAAGAGGTATATATGCAGGTGGAGCCAACTGTGCATATTATTTTCAGCCGACCGTATTCTGAAAGGAAGGGGCATGCCAAAGAAAGAGCGGCTGAGAAGTATGACAACCGACACAGAAGATACTGCTGGTCATATATGCGTTAAGCAAGTAACGTCCTGATTCCGTTCAATTAGCGGTATTCCATGCGCAATTTTGAGCATGGAGAGGACCTGAAACTTGGAAATTTCCAGATTTGGTCACGATTAGAACTGCATTGTGCAGAGCTAAGTCAGGATTCCCACCCTCTTCTGGGCCCCTACCTCGTTTCATGTGGGGATCAACCGTGCCGTTAAAGGAATATATAATATCACCATGTTAACGAAATTGATGTTGAAGTGCTTCCTTAGGGCATTCAACACGTGAAGAGTGGAGGACAACCTTACAAATACTGAAAATTAATCATCAATTAAACCCTACAAGATTCTATCCTGCAATAGTCAGTGATTCTTCTGCACGCCTTCATGCCACATGATACATTACTTTTCTTTTATACATAATGAAATACGCAAAATAAAATGAGAGAGGACAACCTCTAGGCGCTTCGCAGATGGTCCACTAAAGGCCATAAGCTTGTTGGGAACAATCCAATTCAGGTCTCCGTTTTCGACCTGTTGAATTCAGAGACAAAACCCGTCAACAAAACACGAGCCAAACAATCATACATAACACAATGGTGGAATTGAAGTAATTCAAGTTTTATAATATGTCGTCACGTACAGCTACAGAAGAAATAAAACTGAAGCCGACAACTACATCATTTGAAATAGATAAATAAATTATCTTCCAAAACGTTATCAGTAATTATGTGGCAACCTTCAACAGTTCTAAGGGACGCTGTGCTCGTGTCCAATCGAAATGAGATAAGATTGCACACCTGCTCGAAATACTCATACTCCTCCAAGTTGAAGTTATTGAAGTCGATCCAACCAACCCTGTTCGCCCTCAAAATAGCCTGAAAAACATTCACAAAAATTCACAAATGTTCTAATGTCTCTCTGACGAAACGCACAACCAAACACGAACACAACGATCCCAGATTCCCAGAGCACTGAACTCGTATTTCTAATTAGCGGCTAGAAGAAACCACATAGGGCTTCAAATTATTTTCGTACCTGAATACAATCTAGTACTGTGAGACGGTACGTTGAGATGCCGCATGTGGGATCTCGGAAAGCCAAAAAGGGCTCGAACATAGAGAGAGTTGAATATGCTGCATCCGACTCAGCACCACAAAACAGCACCAAGTATGCACCAAGCTGCGCCAATACAACTGGATTCACATCAAGACTCTCTTGTCTCCATCTCCGTTCTAATTCTAATTCAAAGACAGCTTGGAATCATCAAACACACCGGCCGTATTATCATCACATTTCGCAAGTATTGGGCATCCCTAGCTGACTTGCAACAAGCAAGCGATTGTCCAGACGACTACAATTCTTTGGTCAGAGGGCATGTGAAAGTAAATTAATCGTATTTTTTATTCATCGACTCGAGCTCCATGTATTGTCGCAAAATAGCCTGTGATATGTGCAGCTGTTACGATGTTGAAATGGTCGCAACAAGCCGGTCGAATCCTGTCCTGCGCAAGTATTGTGCTACCGAGGTACAGGGACACTAAAAATTCCTTGACCATCGAGCATAGCGATTCAGAGTTTCAGACTTCAGTTGCACTCGAAGAAGCTTAAGACAACAGGTAATACTTAAAATACACAGACGCGGACAGCTGCCACTCTATAATGCAAAATAATGATGAGATAAGCAGGTAATCACACACCAAAACCGCAGCGTTGGACTTCTTCTTTGGGTCGGCGCTGCAACAGAAAAGCACACACTGGTCTTGTTCATCTGCTTCCTGACAAACACCAATGCATCAGCTAACCGACGCATGCACAGTACTCCTCCGCCTCCGGTACCAACTCAACTCACAGCATATTGACCACGCGTGCAAGCTAAGGCCAGACAGATATAATTCCATCAATTTGAGAAAAAGAGAAAAAGAACCGTGTTGAATTTGCTAGTCCTCGTGCATCCTGCACCGCTTGCAACAAAAGGCTCTCAAAGGAGGATCGGAACGTACCAACCAAATTGACAATGAGAGCAATACCTTAAGGAGGTGATGAAGTTTCCAGCAAAACCGGTATGTGCAGGCAAGGTTCAGAGGTCCAAAATCGGCAAAAAACGGTTCATATACCTGCACCAACATGTTCACGCCTTACTCGATCACAAATAGTGCATGCCATACTGACAGAAATCGACTCCACGAGATGGAATTAAGGGGCAGAATTGAAGAAGGACACTCATATATACCAGTTCCGAATCAATGTTGTAGCTGACGGTGCGCTTGGGGAGACACTCCACGACAGCTGATGTATCCTCCACGGTCCGTTGCAATGGTGCAAAGTAAAGCTTCTCCTTCAGAATCTCGCTCAAGTCAACACGTTCTTCTCCTCGAGCTTCCGAACCCACCCCCATGGAATGATGGTGGAAACAGAATATATCAATGCAGCTTTCGCAGTTCACCCGAATTTCATTAAACAGCAGTCATGTATAATTCCTCTAGTCTGCATGCATGCCGAAACGTGGGATCGATCCATGTTTCTGGCCTGTACGTGACTGACGGCTGTCCAGGTCTCACAATTTAATCGAGTTCTGTCATTCCTAGGTCTCCCAATTTCGTACGTCGATCGTGTCGAGTTCCTTCTGTCCTTCCTCAGTGTCCAAGGAGCCCAGTGAAAGTCACAGCAAATAAAATGGGGTGCAATTGGAACGGATCATCGATGTCAATGCTTGAAGAGGAAGGAAACCACTTCCGCCTCTTGAAAATCAACATCTTCCATCATCACCCTACTAGAAATAAGGGATGTTTGTAACGTTTGTAAGCAACGTTTGAGAGCCGGGTTGCGGATGGAGCAACGACTTTCATTGAATCATGGTGCAAAGTACTGTACTGGATGGAATCCACTCGAGGGACGTTTGTGGCCAGGGTAGGAGTTCTTGGTTCCCTCTGCCGTTCAAACTTTCATATTTTCTTTTTGGCAAGTGAAAGGAGGTTCCAGTGCACCAAAGAACGCAACATTTGGATACTGTATGTAAAAGTTATGAAGGAACAAAGTTTGGTTCTAAAAGCATTTCTTTCACACAGGTACATATACAATTGATTTTGGAGATGTACATAGAGTGAAGATGGCGGTTTAGGGAGAGTGGTGCATTTGGAGGTGTCCACTGCCGTATATTATAGTAGTAGTAGAAGTAGAAGTTTTCAAATTGTGATTAGATATGCATCTCAAAAACTCTTCATCAATTTTTTTGTTATATGTTTATAAAAATAATGCATTTGTGGATGAAATTTAACATATGAGAAATGGCATAAAAGAACTTGTAACATGTAATATATATATATATATATATATATATATATACTTATTTTTATTTTTTTAAACCAATTAGAATAATGGTCAATATTGGCTAAGTACTTAAAGTAGCCTTTGTGTTACATACACGGATAGGCCATTATATTACAAAGACTATTGTATTACCGAGGGCTCCTCTTTATTGTTTTTAATCCATTTTTTGACAGAAAATATGTTGTAGCATGCACTTGTTAGTCATAATATCATTAGAGATTTTGATAGTTGTTTGGACTCTAGATATTCTTTTAGACTTTGACATTTGGATTCCACAACATTAAGATTTTAAATTTTAAATTACTTGTAGTTGTTACTAGTAGTATCATAGTATGGAACCCTTATATTTTTATACATATTTTGGTGTTCACTAAGACTTCACTTAGAAGCAACGATGTTAGTGTGTGAGTATGAAAGTGTGAGCATGTGAGCCTTGAGCATATGTATAAGTGGATATCCTACAACCATTGAACGTGTTTATGGTATGAATACTTATAATATAGATATCTATATTCTATAGCATAGTTACAATATAATCATGAAAGGTTTTTATAATATAAACATTAATAACATATAATCTTCTAGGCTTATAGACTCACACTCTTAGGCTCTCATATTAGCAACTCTTTCTATTGATTAATAAAAGAATAAATGAAAAAAAATCTTTATAAAAAATACAAGTAAAATAGAGCAAATTCTAAAATGTAACGAAAAAATGTGTCATGTCCATTTCCTTCCCCTCCCCCTCCCTGCCTAAAAAATTGAAAGTCGTTGAATTTTTTTTTAAATCCTCCCCCTCCTAATGCCGTTGATCTTGAAATAAAACTTTGGATATGGATATGATATATATATATATATATATATATATATATATATATATATATATAAACACATATATACAAATATGGTACGGATGTTGATACAATACAGATATGAGATACGAGATACAAGATACAGATATTGATATGGATACGGAAGAGATGTGGAATATATCCCGTACCAAATGCCACCCTTTATCCTACCTGAAAATTACAAAGGGATGGAATGGGGGGGTACAAAAAACTTATTTTAATTCAAATTCTTTTTTGAAATTATTGGAGGATGAAATCAACTCAATTCTATTTTATTTTATTTTTGAGCTCATTGTGACACTTTGTCACAATACCAATTCCAATGAACTCAAAAAATGCAGTATACCAAAAAGATGCAAAAGTTTGTTTTCCCCCCTCCCTCTTTTCTAGAAAAATTGAGAGCTGTTGATCACTCTCAGGAAAAAAAAATTCCACTTCTGTGATGCCATTGATCTTCAAAAAATATTCACCATTGATTGGAAACATTCTTAGACGTTGGATACATATATGTATATGGATTGCAGATATGGATACGGATACAGACTATAGGATACATATACAAACTTCAAATATGTATATGGAGTACATGCTACAACTATAGATATAAATACAAAGATGTACAAATGAAATAATCTATATTGAATGGTGGCAAAACCGTCTACCAGAAATATAAAGAGGGGGATTGAGTGGGTAGCTGGGTGATCAGCTAGATGGATCACTAGGTGACAATTTGTATCCTTTGGAAAATTTAACAATGAATGGGATGTTGTTACGTAGACCCCTTTTGAAAATCTACAGCATTTTGGTTGGAAATTGACATTTCTTCAAACAATGTACTTAAAAGATGCAATAACTACATTAACACACAATCCCATAGAAGATGAAAAATTCTTTTGTTATTAGCATCTCTAATACTATTTATTAGGATAATCCAAGACAACACAAGAACATTTTATATTGTTCTAGTTAAATCTCAAGAAAGACCTAAATTATATTGCGCTTCTTATTATATAGACACTCAATGAGATGGTTTAGATTAACAAAAGATCTAATAGAATTTATTTTTTAATAAAGAAATACAAGTAAAATAGAGCCAATCCTACAATTTCAAAGAAAATGGGAATTTATTTTATTTTCAACACCCCTTAAACCATAATTTGCATTAGTTACAAACAATCCTATAACATTTTCATATTGCTTGAGCTAAATCTCAAGAAAGACCTAAATTATATTGTGCTTGTTAATACTTAATACATTAGCTTCTTAGTAGTTTAGGCAACTTTCTATTTAATAAATAATTAAAGTACAAAAAATAGTTAGGTAGTCTCAAAAATAATATATTAAAATTAGATAGTTGTAAAATATAAGCAAAATAGGTTACACATTCATCTAGGTTGTTCTTGAATTTTTTGGATTGTTGCTTCTACTTTCATTTAAGACAATTGCATTTATCTAAACTCTTCTTTTGACCTCCAAACCCTAAACTATTTATCTTACGTGTCAAGATTTTATTAAATATCAGGATGTATTTTGAGAGATATGTTTTGTTTAGAAGAGATTGTGCTTAAGAACGGTCAAAATGGCAATTGAAGGCAAAAAACTTTGCAATATATACTTATAATTATATGTCCTTTACAAATGTAATTTTAGATGGTTTTGTATCTATTAGGATAAAATATTAGTATCTTCAAACCCTAAGAGAAATAAATTGTGCTCAAGCCCTTTTGAAATCACCATATTAGAATTATCATCTGGCAAATGATAAGATTTTGCTCAAAATCAACCACAAGTATTAGTTTTAAAAACTTCCATTCTTAAAAAAAATTGTGTTGATGAAAATTAAACTTAATTTGTACTAAATAGTGAAATTAGGTTGTTTTGACAATTATGGTAGAACCACCCATAGTTGACCACTTAAGATTCTACGCATGTTTTGGAGCAATAGGGGGCAATGTAAATTTATTGCCCTATAGAAAGATAGAAATGACGTGCATTGCCATCTTTTTCCACAAATTCAAATTACTATGAACTTTAGAAGCCAAAAAGTTAGCCGCAATCTATATCCAATATATAGAGTCTTCCAATTCCGATCATTCCAAAACTGCTTTCCTGCTCCTTGCTTCCTATTTTTTTGCTCACTACATCAAGACGTGTGTCATGACCTTAAAGTCCCAACCTTGCAAAGGAGAAAAATCACATTCCAAACTTTGGTTGAAAATCAGTTTCAGCCTTCGTTGAAAATATCTGCACCCTAAAAGTTGGACACCAAGGCCTGGTTGGTAATGGGTGGTTCTACTCTAGGTAGCTTTAAGTACCCCCAAAAGTTACTTTACAAGCTAATAAGGTCAATAGATATTTCTACAAATATTTCTACTTGTACACATGGAGGTTTGTGAGTTCAATCCTAACAATATGTAATTCAAAATTAGTGCATTTTTATACAATAACAATAAATATTTATGTAGTGTCAATGTTAAGAAATTAATGAGGGACAACCTAATTTAACTATCTAGCGTAGTTATTATTACCTTCATTTTTTAAAAGTATTTTGATATAATATTAAAATGATAAGGGTATTAGAACCACCATTTCAAAAGAATATAATTGTTCAAATTATTAATGAAGTAGGGTATTAGAGTTGCCACTTTACATAATAAAGTAACTACACCTAATTTTGACCCCTTTCTAAAATCGACCCCTACAGATTCTTGCCTAAATTATACTCCCACTATTCTTGAGAGTTTAGGGTTGGTTTTAGAAACACATGTTTTCAACACTTTGAATATTCATAATTTATTCATATAGTGTTCAAAAAATGCATTCTAAGAGAATCTAAAATTCCCTTTTGACTACCAACAAGACCCCACAAAAAAATTCAATGTAATAATATAAACCCTGTTGAATTGCTTAATTGGTCAAATTTAGGTGTAGCTACCTCAGTATTCTCCTCAAATTGTTGAATAAGCATGCTATTAGAATAGTCATTTGAAAAAATTAGATTTTCACAAAACCTCTACCTCAAGTAGGATATTGGCATCACGGCTCAAGGATGGAATTCATCCACGAACCTAGCAGGTCCGGAGTTAAATGTATCGTTTGCCACAAACCCATGGCCGTTATAAGAGCATCCGCACTGCGTGCTTGGCATACAAGCCCTGTAATGGCAAATTCTATGAGATCATGGAAGTGCTAGGTTATTCTTTAGAAAACTTGACCCAATGCAAAGTCGACAATCCCAACATCAAGTTGACTTTTCCGCATTATAAAAAGAAAGAAAGAAAACAATCTACATTAAAAAAAAAAAGACTTTTCATTGAAACAAGGGAAGGTTGAATTGATTGGTATGAAGAACAATGCAAAAAAGGATTGACAATAGGGGTAGTCACACCTTCTTCACTCCGCACTTGGAGAATGGAGAACGGAGATGTGGCGGCTTAAGGTTGGCTTCATGTTGGCCTTCCACGCTAGAATATTCTTAACTAGTTATATCTTCCGCACTCCTAGTCTTCACCTCCGGAGGTGAATAATGGGAGTAGTGAAGACTTGTTCATTTAAGTATATTCTCCATCTTGCATTGTACACCGTCTTCATGTTCATCCTACATTCCCCGTCAAATGTTGGTCTCCGATTCTCCACTCTTGTTCTCCATACAACTTTTGGGGGTGTCACACCTTCTTCATCCACCGCGGCTCCCCATTGGTTCCTCCAAACCCTCATGAACTTGTCATTCTCCATTCTCCACCTGCCTGGGGAAGAAGGTGTGACTACCGCTAATAATGATTATTTCTACCGTGAGCCACTTGCGGGCCTTCACAGTGCCGATACTGTCCGGATTCCCGGGTGCATTGCAGATGCTCTAAGGCGCACTTGAAAACCAGGGCAGGCCAAGCCGCCGAGCGGACGGTCCGACGTCGGACGTTTCTAGGCAGGACGGAACGGTGGGAACTCGTCCGAGCGAACGCGGGCTTCCGGGGGCGGATGTCCGACGGACGTCGGACGGCGTCTCACGTCTGTCCTCATGTGCACGGGCCTAGGGTTTCACTCCCCCTCTTTCTCGGCTTCGATCGCTTCACAGGCTTCGTTTGTTTCATTCCACGCTCTCTCGCCCTTCCCCCACCATGGTACCACTGTACTCCTCCTCCTGTTCTCCCTCTCTCTGTTACTGTCGTTACTGTCCTCTTTCTTACCCTCGCTTCTCGTCGGTATTTCGGGTTCTTTCTCACTCAACGTTTCCTGCGTGGATTGTGACGTGCATTGCGGTCTGTGCAGGCGGATCCCGAGGTTGAGACTCAGCAGCCGAAGAAGCGAACATTCAAAAAGTTCACCTTCCGAGGCGTGGATCTCGATGCCTTGCTTGACATGAGCTCTGACGAGCTCGTGGAGCTCTTCCATGCGCGTGCTCGTCGCAGGTTAGCTGCCATCTCTATTCCTACAGTCGACTGACTGACCAGCGAGGCAATCTTCATGTCGTTCAATTCCGTGTTGTTTAGTCTCGGTTTTGGGCTGGAGTGACTAGGTTCCCTAAATTCGAGCCATTCATTGGTCTTTTGTTTCGAGTCAGTCATCGTCAAAGTTCTCGATATGCTGCGTTGTTAAGTTCCCAAGTTAACTTTCCGGGAAAAGTTCTGTCCCGCTTCCTTTGGGTATCCGGAAAAAATATATCTCATTCTGCCCACGTTTCGCAAAAGTGCTTTAAGATTCCACATATATTTGCAGGTTTCAGCGCGGTCTGAAGCGAAAGCCAATGGCCTTGATCAAGAAGCTGCGCAAAGCAGTAGGTTTTCGAATTCTTCTTCTGCATTACTTAATTTGGCGTCCTGGTATTTTTATTAGATTCCTCTGCGGAGGTCCTCCTGGTTTCGATACTCAACGTCATACTCGTGTGTTTGGTTATGCAGAAGCGTGATGCACCTGCAGGGGAGAAACCTGAGCCTGTGAAGACACATCTTCGTAACATGATAATTGTGCCAGAGATGATCGGGAGTGTCATCGGTGTATACAACGGCAAGACCTTCAATCAGGTTGAGATTAAGGTGAGTGTCTGGGATATCTCACGCTTCGTCTGTATGGTTTTGTTTGCATCATTGGGGCATCCTCTGCATATGCTCCTCTCCATTATTAATTTTGGGCTATTGCTACACGTCCTACGCGAACTCCCATGCATCGCGTCCTTCCTTTTCTCTTGGTTAGTGGTTAGTCGGAAGAATCTTCATTTATGCGGTACTCGATTTCTTGTGACGTATATCTAATCCGTTTCGTTATTTTTGTTGACTTATCCCATTTGTGGTCTTCTGTGGAACAGCCTGAGATGATTGGTCACTACTTGGCCGAATTTTCCATCTCGTACAAGCCTGTGAAGCACGGAAGGCCTGGTATTGGAGCTACCCACTCTTCTCGGTTCATCCCGCTCAAGTAGATGATGTTTGAGACGGTGGCCGTTATGTAGCCTCGTTTGTATTCCTATCGGTTTGGAAGTTATCAGTGTAAACACTACCTGAAGATGATTAATTGCAGCACGGGATTGAGTCATTCAATTGCCTCCTGCTGCCTTGTTTGTAAATCACCAGGTGAGAATTTGATGAGTACCGAATCAAGTGAAAAAACTGTGCCACCTTTGGCTTAGCCTCGATAAGTAGGATTATGTGCACTATGACAAGGCGGATTGTATTGCATAGAAAAGCAGAATTGCATTCAATTTGTGAAGGTGTGAATTAGGTTAATTGCTCGCAAGATTCTTTTTATTAATCTATAGTGTTTGGTCCCTTCACCTTGGGATTATGGTGGGTGTGTCTCTTGCACTTTTCCAATTATAATGAGTGCTGGAATTCACTCCTTTATGGGTCCTAGTTTGGCTTGTGAACAGATTGTAATTTGTCTCTTGGTGATAACAGTTCCATTTTTCATTTTTCTAATTTTTGAAACTTTTGTGTCAAAGTTGTTGAAGTTGCACTGGAAGGACATTTGAAAATTTTGATTGTAATAAATATTCATGTGGTTCAAAGGATGAAAGTATGGAGAAATGAGTGGTATTTGAAATTTTTGGGTTGAAAAAGACGTTTCCGAAAATCACATTATCTCTTGAAGAATGGAGCTTATGAGCGTGTGGTCAAACTTGAAAGTTCTTCTATATTTAGAAAAAAGAATACATTTACATATGAATAGAAAAAATGAATTCAAAATTGGGAGTGTAAAAAAGGAGGAGGAAAGGAGGAGGAGCAAAGTGTTGAAAGTCAAGAAAATCAAAGTTGTTGAATTGTCAAAATTCTAAATTTAAATTATTTCAACACCAAGGTGTTGAATCTAATCTAAATGTACGGTATAATGTAAAACAAGAAAATTTTCATGGTGCTCCATGTTTAAAAATGTAGTTATAAATCTTCAACTTCAAACATCACGAAAATGCCTATTTTAAGGAATTTTCAAAATTTTCAAGTAAAGTAGAAACTATTTTTCAAAGCTTTATTTTGTTAGTTTTGTTCAAAAGCAAAAAAAATTGTTACAAACGTCAAAATCAAGTCGAAAGTGAAAAAAGTTGAAAGTGTGCCATTCTTTTAATAAACTATTCCATGTAAAATTTTAAACATAATATTGAGATGTCTTGATCTTAATTCTATGATGAAAATATAGCATAAATAAAGTTGTACACAAAATTGGATGAAAATCATCCTTTCTTCAATGTGCACAAAGTTTGATTGACCATCTAAAAGACAAATGTCCTTAATGTCTTCTTTGGATATAACATTGAATGTACCTTTCAAGAGGAGGGTGGATGAGAGGTTGTATACTTGAAGGTGGGGAGGATCATCAATTACTCTTCCTTTGTACTACCTCTATTCTGAAATCTAGATTGTCTATTTTGAATGTCATGTATTTTAAGGTTGTTTTGAGTAGGTCAAAATAATACTTTCTTGTGGCTAATTTTATTGAAGTTGCAATTAACATATGCAATGTTCTTCATTGATTCTAGTGATATAAAATTTGGAACCTTTTTTAATTATGTTTTTCACAATATATTTAATGAAATTGATTACAAAAATCAACAAAATTGTAGACAATCATTTTGGGACGGAGGAGTAGCAACTTGAAAGGTAGTACCACATGCTAGCAGATAGGAAATTGGTTGCAATGTTGTTTTTGGCTTCTTACATTCTAGATATTTTAGAGTTACCTTGTTGACAAGGAAAGAATACCAAACCCTTTTTGTAAAAATGAGCATTCAAAAAGACCACCCTACTACATGATTTAAAATATTATGGAATGACACCAATATAGAAGTGTTTTGAGCCGATTTTTAAATGTATGAAGGTTTATGTCCCATATTTTGTTTAAGTGACATAGAACTTGAATATGATGAATAGTTTGAATAGTTAAGGGGTTTGAATAGTTTTTTAGTTGATCACTATGTGTGACTATGTGTGAATGTAAGAGAGGTTTTGATAACATTATAGATGGAATGGGCTAAATAAATATTACAATAGTACACCTATATCATCAAATTGTGTAGTTTCACAAGTAAAGGGGGAAAAGGGCTTCAATACTCCCTCAATGGCCCAAGTGAAGAAAGATCATGGAATGTGTAAAGATGTTTTATATCAAATTAATTCTCTAAAGTTCCTTCAAAAAGCTATGATTTTAAGAAATTTCTTTAAAGATCATAAAAAGTGGACTAGCCTAATTTGATTAATGGACTTAAATGATCAACTAGTATTGATGCATGAACAATCGAGTTGTGAGTATAAGGTGGAAAATTATAATGTTATTATAACAACCTTTAAAGACAATTTATTGGCTTAAAAGGAGCAAAGTCAATAACTTGGGGTTAATTTAGTACTATTTGTTTTAGGACAGCTTATGTAATACTTGAGAACCTTGCCTTCCAAATTTACATCTAATTCACACAATGTCAAAAATTTATGAACTCAAATGCATTTGCTTCTTTATAGGTTTGCTAAACATTGAAAATTCAAATTTTATTGTTGCATTGTGCACAAGTATGTAGAGTTTTTGAAAGTGTATGTTCTAGGCTACTATACCTTGGATGTGGACATTGATTGCATCATTGTTGTTGGCATCATAGCTCATTTTTAGAACCCACATATAGAAAGAACATCACAATGCTTGAAAATATAATAGAACTTCAACGTTTTGCATATATTGCAATGGGAAATCCAAAGACTTTGTAACATGCATACCCATGGATACCATACAATACAAACATTGCATGAAAACTATTGGGAACATTTCAAAAGAACCTAATGTCTTCTTAGGAATGCATAGTCTTCTCCCTCCAAGATAGGATCAACAAAGAAATTGCAAATTCCTAGGAATAGAAGAAAATTGAATCCTGAAGTGTGCAACATTGGATTAGAAGGTAGTTTCTTAGGCCTTCTACCCTATATTCTACAACACTTGGAGAGTTTTTGGATTAAGCCTCCAGTTGATTGGCTTTTAATTGCATTGGTGTAAACTAGGACTGCAAACAATAGTAAAAAGAATGCTACTATTTTGAAGGCTTCCTCCAATGATACAAGAAAGTTATTCTTAACCCATTAAGGACTAGTCAACCACGTTCTGGTCAAAATTGACACTTATTCATTGATAGCTAGAGTTTTAGAATGAATTTGTATAAGTACAAAAGGGGACATGTGTGGGGAATTGGAAACCAAATGCATTGGGGCAAGAATTAGGACAATCTATACTAGCATGCAATTTTGGGATTGCAAAAATAAACAAAATATTGGCTTAAAATACAAAAATCAATGCAAAATTTGTCATGCACTTACTATGGAATACCAAGCATTCACACTAATTCCATGGGTATAGTCAAATCTCTAGAATGTATCACAGTTTGATATTTTTTCCATGTTTAGGCTAAGATTAGAAAACAACTTGTTCGCCTCCAAAATTGACCACAATCTTTAATGGGTTAAACATCCCTTATATTTTGTTGAAGAGGGGATGATATCTCAAACTAGGTAGAATATTGGTTCAATTGTTATGATTCATATACTTTGTTATTGGGCTTGCTAGGCAACAAAGTTCAACATGGGCTTGCTAGGCAAGTCCAATTAGTTCAACATCTAAAATTCTAGTAGTGAATAATGAGACAGGTCAACCTCTCATAGAAACTACATGACATGGGGGTGAAACTTGGGCTATTTCAGTGATTCCCATGCTCATAAGATAGTTTTCAATTAGTCTCTACCATATGATGAGAAGAGTCCTACTGAAAAATCTAGACTTGGCCATCTACACTTCTCACAAGAATAATAAATGAACAAAAAACCTTGCAAATAAACCAAGGGAAGAAATAATATTTGTAAACCTCATGAATCTAAACAATTGCATGAGGAATTTTGCAATTCAATCAAGAGGTGAACAAGAGGAATTTTTGATATTGTGATGAATGTAGGAGCACTCAAAGTTGGCATGTAGCATCACTACCAACTAATGACCCTCCCAAATACATGAAGTTGTCCATTCTTATCTTCAAAACTCCTATATTGCTCCTCAGAGTATATGAGGGAGTACGAGGGAGCATTGGATCTTGTCAACTTTCAATTGTAATTACATACACATGCTGCCTTGACTACGTGAGAACAAGCTTTTGAAGACTTAAAGCAAGCACTTACAATGGTATTCCAAGATCCTACATGTTGATTGGTTGAAAGAACTATGAATTCATGAATATTGCTTGAAAATATATTGATGTGCCTTTTGAATATACACATAGACCTCAAGCCATAGCAATCTTGGTAGTATGTAAAAAATTGTTCATGGTAGCACAATGAAACTTTCAAGTGTGTTGTCAAGAAGATACCATCTCTTATATGAATATTGTAGCAATACATAGGATGATTTTCTTGAAACTCACAGGAGGAAATTCACAATTATCATGAGGAAGCTATTCTAGATGCAAACTTATAAAGTTTTCAAGATAGCCATGCTTTGAACCTGAATATCTACTCACGATACAAAAATAAAAGCTCAGGTAGTAAAAAGTGGAAACTAAAGAAGATGATTGCACAACTTTGCCTCAATTCAAAATTCAAAATTTAGGTATGGTGTGTGAGATATGTAAAAAAATAACAATCTCAAAAGCACAGAAGCAACAATGTGAATGAAGTAGTAATGTGAATGAATCAAGAAAAAAAGCCAAGGAAGTAGGGTTTGAGTGCAACAATGACAAAAAAAAAATGGATAGGGTTTGAGTGAAGCGGTCAAGCAGGTATCGTGATGGAAATTAGAGAAAACAACCCAAATTTCTAGATAGATTGGATAGACAATTTGGGATAAATTATTGAAAGGTCAATTTTGGACAATGCTTAGATACACACTTTAGGATTTTCAATGCCAAAACCCCCAAACCATGTTGTGTACGTTTTGTCTCGAGGATGGAGGAAAAACACTCATAGATGGGTATGAACTCATGGTATTAGGTCCTTTACACCTTCTACCATCGAAGCAACATGCTATCTATATTTTGAAAGGGATTGCAACACTTCTTTCATTCTTTGGAATGTAAGTTTCCATTATATTCCTTGTAAAAAAAATTGGATAGCTCAGCAAAAAAAAACCAATACTTATATTGTCTGGACGACTTGATAAATGTCTCTAGTAGTAGGAATTTGATAGCATAGAGTATTATCAATCCTTGATCTACATTCCTAGTAGTGAAGGTTTGAATCCGAATTATCGCCTGAGCTAGTAAGGCAAAAAAACATTGACAACCATGGTTGGAGACACTTTTACAAGTAAAACTTGAGCATTGAAGTCTTAGACCACTTGACTTCTTCTTTTTTTTTTTTTTTTTCCTATCTTCTTTGTTTAAATTCACTATGTTGAGAGTGGAGGTGCTTTTGAATTTTTTTAATCTTTAGGATCAAATTTGTTCCGTTAAAGGAAGACATAGATTTTGGTATATCATATTTTTTATCTCTCTTTTTAGTCCAAACTCACTATGTTGAAGGAAGAAGGATGGATTTTGAATTTTATTTTTTATAATTTCAAATCAATTGTGATTGAGGCGAATGACAAACAAACAAACAATTAAAAACTAAAAAGTATTAAAAAAATGAACCAAGAATTTTTATATTTGGTGCAAGATCAAGATCTCATCTTATCATTCTACATTAAGAGTCTTTTTTAGTCCAAAAGCCAATCCACGATCAAATCTCTTTATTAATCAAGTTCAGTCTAAAAAACTAGTATAGATTGACTGTATGTGTTGTATGCACAGTTAGCCATAAATATCATTACAACACCAAAACGTTGCAAGATGACATAAAATATCGTCCTAAGAGACTCTACTATGTTGTTACAAGTTAGAGTTATCTGGATTACCTCTCTCTCTTCTCAAAACACCCAAGCAATCCGTAAAACCTATTGCTCTTTCTTCCAGAGATAAATACCTTCCGGATTCCAATCCGGATCCATCCTCTTCCGGATTCCGGTTTATTTCTCTACTCAACAGTTTAATATACCCATGTTTTACCTTCAAGAGGTCCACTATTGATCTTTCAAGGGGTAGGGACTTCACCACAGACTTATAATCCTCACACTCTCCTATCTTTCTAAACAAACAAAACAACCACCAGAACTAAGTGTTGCAATAAAAGAGAATTTCCGTACCCTCACGACTTTCCGGATGGCCTATCTAAGAAGTAGGTCACTCAGAATCCAGTCACTCTTCTCCACTACAACGACAGATAAACGGCATCCAAAGTTGACAAAGGGATATTTCCTAGTTGCTAAACTGATCCTATAGTTGGTAGACCTTCCGAGAAGTAGGGTTTTTTCGTTGCGGCTGCCTAACTCCGCACGGAATCACTCTCTATTCCGGGACCTCACCCATACCATTCCTACCGGATTCTTGTTCCAATATTTTAAAGGTACTAATACACAAATCCTCATTCACAGATCTAACTTTGTCACAAATCCTACCCTCACACTTTGACCCAAAGTACCGCAAATCCGGATTCTTCCTCACCCGGTCCCTTTTTACTCCTCAACACTCAAACACACAAATCAGCACAACTTTGTACAATAGATAGAGTTTGAATATCCACTTGGTGGCTTAGATTAAAGAAAAGAATGAAATAAAACATGAAGGCACGCTAGCAGAGAATGAAAGGCAATGACCTCTCACCTGCCTTAAAACCCAAAGCAAAAAGCAAAAAGGGCCATCCAAAACCAGGGGGACCATACAAAAACACACTGAGGCAACTCAAAGTCAACGCCAAGTAGTCCCTCAAAATCTGGAACCAAGGCCCACATCCGGAAAACCCGGTCCAGAATCAAAATTCAAAACCTAACTACCTACCACCTAACTACTTCGCCTTCCTTTGCTTCTTCGTGTTGCTACCTGTCTGGGCTATAGATGTCCTCGCCTTGGTTTTCTTCACTGGTGTTAATTTCCCAGCAGCTCGGGGTCAAAATTGTCCGCTTAAAAGGAAAAGCGTCTTCATCCATTTCCGATTCGGATCCGAATTTGAACTCGTCCTTCTTGGACTCCAATATCTCATTAATTTCCTTCTCTAATTCTGGCGAACCCAGATCGATTGGCGTCTCAGCAGGTTTTGGTAAGGAATGTTTTGGTGAAGATCCTGGCTGCATATGCAAAAAGTCCTTCGGATTAGTTCGAGCCAGATTCGGCAAAGCTCCCAATTGGTTGATGAAGTCACTGTGAATCGTTGATCCGGATAGGTTTAATGACCTGGACCCAAGAGGTCGGGGTGATAGAACCTTGGACGGAACAAAAAAATTTGGCTGACCTAGAACACTCAGCTCCCTTGCTGGATCGCATACCGGAGTCGTACTTCTCTGCGACATCCATCTTTGACTCTGGGCAAGACTTGCAGGCAGCTTTAATAGGGACCCAAGTTCCTCAAGTTGTGGTTAAATCTGAATACCCATAGCCAGCTTGATCGGAGTCTATAAATAAGGGTTGGCGGGAAGATCCGGAAAGTTGGAGAAGTCCATGGCCCGGTCCGGATCGACCCATGCCACCAATGCTTATATATCCTTCAGCACCCTCTCCATCCGTTGTCGAGTAGAGAGGCCTTGCCTTGGGAAAGCGTTAGGCTTCTAGCTGCAAGTAGACTTGGCCGGAAAATAAAGGGGCCCATGATTTAGCAAACATCTATATGCATGCTCACAAAATCTTCATAATCCACCATAAAGTCCCCATATAACATCACATGTTTGTACAAAGTAGTTGGAGTTGCTCATAAACCGCATAAGTTCCTTTCTAGAAAGGTCCCGCCACTAATATGAGTGCCACAGCCGCTCCAAAACTTCAAATTGAGAATGAAACATCACTCTGGAAAGCTAACAGCAATATCTACAAACCCTACAAAATTCAACTTAAACTATCATACTTTCCAACTTTTATAGTTGGTCAAAGTTCACTCTCTCCACTTCAAAGGCAGCTCATCACTACTCTTCTTCCAAACCTATAACTCTCACATACAAACTCCAAACTTGTTTTATGATGTCTCTATACAAAGCTAACATGTTAAACTACACACCTCTCAAATTTCAACACAAAATAAGATATTGTCCGACTTTTATAGCCGTTCGAAGTTCTCTTTCTTCAAATCAAAGGCAGCCTCTCACTACTTCGCCTCTAATCCTATAATTTTTGCATCCTACCTCCAAACTAAGAGAATTATAGCTCTTTAAAAAGCTAACATCTAAATACACACTATCATAAAATCTCAAAGCCAAAAAACTCCTCACCCAAAAGTTATGAGCCCTCAAAATTTTTGTCTTCTCACTCCATGACAATTATCCCTCTCTCACTCCATCAAGCACAAATTTCACACAAAAACTCCAAATTGAGCGAATGATAGGTTTTTGGAAACCTCAAAACAAGACAAATAAGCTCACAACATTTCATTACAAAAACTCTTTTGTACAAAACGCTATCTCTCTCCAAAGTTTTGGTTCTCTTTAAGCAAACTAAGAGGAGGAAGAAGAAGGCCCTCCACTTTATCTTCCACCTCACCCCCCATCTCCTCCACCTAAGCAAATTGCCACATGCCACAAAAGGTCACATGGACCACAATTTGTCCATTGACCACCCTTTTCCCCCCATAAATCTATCCTTATCTCCTACGTGGCTACTACGTAGCCTTCAAATCCCTTTTAAAATCCAAAAGAAAGATAAAACAATCTTTATCTTTCCATTTAACAACTTTTAAAATCTATAAACAAAGTTTAAAATGCTTTCAACTAAAGAAATAAAAGAACTAATGTCTAATGGTTGTTTAATAGAGATAAAAAAGGTAGAATCTTCTCCATGTGGATCTTTAGACTCTCCAAAAAACCCTCTAGTTTGACAACATTTAGTTGTTTTTACATGAATAGTGTATATATATACGATGCGACACCGTGCTTGAAAATCTATCAAGATCATCACCACCTTGTATCCGACCACATGACCATCTAGAACTAGCTGGGTGTCATAAAGCGTAGCCTTGTTCACCAACTCCGCTAGCTGGGTGATTAGTGAGGTCAAGCTCCGGACCACGTAGAGCGCGTCTTTCTCATTTTGCCTTGCCAACAAGCCCTCCCCTTCTACCCAATTTGCTTGAGCTTGGAGGTCGTCCTGGCTCTTCTCTAAGTTCCGGATCTACTCATCTTTCTCCCTTACCGTTTCCGGACTTGATTGTCGTCTGATCTCCTTTAGGATGTCCTCAGGTTTCACCTTCAGCTTGTTCAAAATCTCTATGATGAACCCCATCGCCTTCTGGTGTAAGTCTCGGGCATGCTCCATCCACTAGAACCTGATATCAAAGAACTCAGAGTTGGCCGGCTTCTCTCCTTTCAAATTTTGATTTGGCTCAATTGGATCCAAATTGGGCAGCTTCCCTTGTGAGGTCGGATCCGTCAACTTCCGCCTTGTATTTTGACGATCGAGAGGGTCTTCTTTCTCTTTCGGTTCTTCTTCCTCCTCAAATTCCAAATGATCTAGCTGCAACTCATCCGTGAGGTTATACTTCAAGAGCTCACATCTAGTGTTATACAACACCACCTCGTTTGGCGTCACAACCTCTCCATGGTGATAGAGGTGAAACAAATACGAGCTGATCAGGCTATACTTGCTTTTAGCTACGTGATTAGCCAATTTTGTCACCACACCCACAACGACTTTCCCCTAGTGCACAACTCTCTCTTCCATTGCTCCAAAAAAAATGTTAGCCACCGTGACCGTAATCCGGCTAGGCTTTTCCAGATATAGAATCGAGATTATGAATTTTAGTACCCGTCTATGCCTCTTGTCTATACAATCACTAGTGGCGTATCCCTCTTTCGAATTAGGCGGATTTCGGAACTTTCTGGTTGAGTACTTATCCGCCCGCGATGCTAATCCAGATCCAACTTCCGGAACGAGTATACCTCCGTCCAGACGTTGTCCGTCCAAGCTCCGGTTTGTCCCCTCACTATCAATTTGTACTGATTCGATACTCATGTGATCAGTTTCTGGATCATATCATTACTCCGGAGATTCCACGGTTTCTCCAGCAACCCGACACAATCTAACTGCCTAAGATCATCCTCTAACTCCTGGTGGATGATTGGATCAGTAGGTATGGTTGGACAGACCATCCAAGCCGTGACTGACTGCTTGGCGGGTTTCAAATTGTTGCTATCCGCCATAGAATACCAACACAACAAAAACAAAACTAATCCGGTGCACAAAGCACCGACCTCACCTCTCTCTATCCGTTGCACGATCACTATCTCACCACCAAGGCTTTTAAATTTGGCGTTGCAGTGCCACTTTGCACTCAAAAATACCCCTTGGCGAACCTCCCATTCAAAAAAAGGGCCGAAATTTTCACAATTTCACCGCAATTGCACCGGGGGTGATACCCGGGCAGCCATACTTGCACCAACTCCAGGGTTTTGGAGGGGGTCGATCGCCCGATATGTTCGGCCCTGGCGTCCTCCGTCGACCGGGTATCGCCCCGAAACCCTAAATTCTGCGCCACCTGCAACTCCCGCGTAGCCTGTACGCACATTCTTTAGTGCTATAGCTCGCCATGTTTCAGTACCGTTACTCCTTCTTTCGCCACTCCATGCCTTCCTTCAATGTGCTTCATTGCCACTCCGAGCGGCAAAGGCCTTGCCATTTATCGCCACTCCGCGCGCTCACAGGGACACCCTATCGCCAGGATCATTGCGGGGAGTAGGTTGTACCTAAATGCTTCGAATGCATTTTTGTGCTCATCGGTGCAATTGTTGTTCACTATGTGTTGTTGTTGTATGTGGTTTATTGCAGGAGTGGGGTAGCGGACGGAATGAATGCGGAGGCGCGATCAATTCTTGGATGTGTGTTTTACTCCTCCCAATTTTGTAAAATAGAAGTGTGCTGCCCGCATTTTGCTCACAACTCGTTCTTAGTTGCTTGCTGTGTTTGAAGATTCACGCTGTAGGGTGGCTTGTCTTTCTCAATTACCTGTCATGGACTCGATTGACGATCGGATTGATGACTGTTTGGCAGGGGAGGCGGCTTTGGCGACGCATCTCGAGAAATCTGTCAACAATGCTCGAGAGGCGTTGACAGCGGCTCGATGGGAAAAGAGGGTCCGTGTGATCATGGTGGAGACTGCGCGAAGGAGGGCAACGGTGAAATCGACCTTGCAAACGTACTTTGCAAGCACACGCGGTTCATCTGCAGGACAACCTCTTTCCACGGTCTTGGACAATCAATTCCCAAATGTTCCAGGAGCGGAGTCTGATGGTTTATCAGAGTATCCTTCCTCCGATTCGGGTGGACCATTGCAATTCGGCAGTGACAAAATCGTGTCCGTTGACACCTCCACTGGTTCTTGAGACACTCGAATTCTGACGTTGAAGTCACCTGTCATTGCCCTCTCCGATTCATCGGAGGATAATTGCAGTCTCAAAGAGGTTCTTGAAGCTACTGAGGTAGAAGACGAGGAAGTAGACTCCCCGCCGCACAAGAAGGGAGCAACTGCTAAGGTGAAGGCCCAAAGTTCCAAAAGCGCAGCACAACAACGTTATGACAAACACCGCAAATTCCAGACGGAGTGGGCCGCAAAACTCCCGTGGGCTGAGGGAATTCTTTCTAGCGATGGGGTGTTGCATATAGTTAGGTGCAAGGTTTGTAGCACCTTTGACCGCAAACCATGCATTTTGGCCCCTAAATCAGACACGCTCTTTAAGCATGATGGAAAACGGACCGTGAAAAGGGACTTGCCCTTGCATGGCGTGAAGAAAGGTGAACAGTATATCGCAAGTAAATGCAAACACCGCAACAACATGCGGTTGTATGCTGCCCGTGCGCCTTGAGTTCTTCTATCTTGGAACAGATTAATCATTGCACGACAGTGGAATCTCGTAGAAAACGAGTTCAATTTGCCACGCTGTTTCAGGTCCTACAAAGTGGTCGTCCAATGGTTGAGTTCGAATCACGTCAGAGCTTGTACAAATTACTAGCTGTTCCAGACTTACCAAGTGCACACTGGTGTGACAACAATGGCTGGGTAATGGCATCATACATGTACAAAATTGTAGTTCGGGAGATTCACAGACTTCTGGACAACGCAAATTTTGTGGCAATTACGGTGGATGAGGCCACTGCTGTGGACACTGGCTCTTACCTCTCCGTGCATTGTTATGTGGTTTGTGACTGGGTTCGGGTCCCTCTCCTCGTAGCCTTGCAGCGAGTCGATTGTGCTGCAAATGCAGAAAATGTCACGAAACTGGTCGTCGAGGCCGTGGCAACTGGCGGGGGATTGGATACGAAGAAGTTGGCCAAGAAAGTCATCAGTTTTGGGTGTGACGGCGTTTCTACTGTACAAGGTTTGCAGTCAGGTGTCACGGTCCAACTCAGGGATCAGTTTGCTCCTTTCATTCATGGTGTGCATTACGTTGCTCACAGGTGTAACTTGGCCTTTAAGGCTTTGGAGAGCTTGGGCATTTTTGCATCTATTGGTAAGGTGCTCCAAGTCACACATGCTTATTTCAACAGAAGTCTGAAACGTTTAACTGAATTCAAGGCACTGGCGGAATTGTGTGACACCAAAGGGCTGAAAATGCTCAAACGAGTTGAAACTCGTTGGATCTCTTTCATCGAGCCTCTGCGGTGATTCCTCTCAGAATACCGCACACTGATATACACGATGACAGCAGATTTAGGTCAAAATGACAAGGCAGAGGTATATTTTCGCCCTTTCTGTCCACTATGCTTCAACTTGTTCTTCTTGTGCTTGTTTGGAATTGCTGAGAATTTGATTTTAAAATCTTGTTCGTTTACTTGCTGTGAAGTTGCTTTGGACTTGTGGACTTGTTGTAAGCTTGTTTTGTCTTGTTCCTTTGAATTTGCTTGAACTTGCTGTGAACTTGAGGGTGTTCTATGCTTTCAGTGTCTTTAGATTTTTATTCATGTGTTGGTGGTTTTCAGGCTTGTCTTATTCTCCTTCTCGATCCGTACACTATGTTGGGGATGTGTGCATTGCTGCCTCTTCTTGACACCATAGACAACCTTGTGAACTTTGCTCAAAAAAGAGATGTTTTCATCTGCGATTTCATTGCAGCTGTGAAAATTTGCCAGGCATCTTTACACACTATGTACGAGGATCCAGCTACTTCCTTCTCCACGGATGAGTTCTGGTCATTTACGAACTTGTTGGATTGCAGTCATGAACAGATCCATATAAAATGGATCACAAACTTGAATGACGGCTCTACCATCTTGTCTTTTGTATGTTACGGGGAAAAGATTCACGCCGAGCACAATTCAGCTCCAGTGGATCGCACCACTTGGGCTGACTTGGTAACTACAGTGAAAACTGAATGTACCGGTGAGTTCACTGAAAACGCTTTATCTTCTTTTCTCCCCCCTTAATGTGGCCAATGCATCAATTTATTTAAATGTTTGGTTGAAATTCCACCTTTGCTGTAGTTCCTTCATGTCTTGATTCTTTCAGAATTGCATGTTACTATTAGTTTATAGGTAAAAAAGTAGAGAATCCTTACCATGAGGAATGCATAGGCAATTGGAAGCTCAATTCGATGTTGTTGGACTTATGTGTCTTTGCTGTGATGGCATTGGCTTACCTTGTGTGCTTGTGTTATCTTGGCAGGGGCTGCAACTAAGCTAATCCAGGAGTTGGACAGTCGCTTCCCTGCCCAAAATGTCATGAGCGCATTGGGAATAATGTACCTACAGTTTTGGTGTGAGGGCAATGCCGATGCGCAATTTGATGGGCACCTCCGAATTCTGATGGAAACGTATGGGAACGGGAAGGTTCTGGGTTCTGGATCCAGTAAACTCATGTTGCCTCCGCTGATAAATTGTGACCTCTTGATGTCACAACGTGGTTTATTTAAGACATGCATGAAATCAAATGCTAGGGCAGCGATGCTTCCCCCCTTTCATGTGAATCCACTCACTAAAGTGTGGAGGGTGCTTGACGCCAACAACAGCCTCACTAAGAATTTCTCAGAATTCATCAAGTTGGCGGAGATTGCCGTGACACATGTGATCGGTTCAGTGGAGGATGAGAAGACGTTCTCCTCCCTTGCGTTTCTCAAATCCAAGCTCAAAGCTACTCTAGTGGAGAATTTGGATGTGGCAGTTGGGATGTATTCCCAAAAGCTTTTCACACTTGAAAATTTCCCTTACCAAAAGGCGTTTGAAGAATGGTTCAGTGCAAGAGAGAGAGGTCACTATTTGTCCCACGCTTAGCTTTTGCGGTGGTTCAATTTTGAGGATTGTGAATCCTAGCATGATTCATGGATGTAGCTTTGCAGTTCTGCCTGTGCAGGTCTTTGCAGCTTGGTAGAATAGATTTTTAGCTTTTTAAGTTTGCCTTTGCAGGTCTTTGCAGCTTGGCAGAATAGGTTTTCAGTTTTCACTGGCAATCTTTTAGTTTGTGAAACTCTGTTTGATTTAAAGACCTTGCAAAGGAACTTGATATTGTGGGGTCCTTTTTCATTTGCAGGTTTGGCCCAGCTAGGGGCAACTACATTGCAATGAGCTCCCTAACCTACACTCTTATTTCTGTTAAAGTTGTGATTTGTGAGCATGTTTACTGGCTTCTTTATATGTCACAGTGTAGGTTGTATATGCTTGTCTATATGTCACATTGTGGTATGTAATCTTTGTTTGTGAACATGTGAACATGCTTGTTAACATGTGCATGTCTTCATGCATTTAAACTTGTGCTGATTTCAGCTTCCGTAGGCAGATTCTTATTAAGGCATCGGAGACTCTGTGTTTGTGTGCAGGTTTTGTGAATAGAAGTTGTAGTTAGTCTTTTTTCCATCAGTTTGTGTGCACATTTTTACTGAGGCATCAGAGCGTGTGTGTTTGTGTGCAGGTCCCGTGTGTAGAAGTTCTAATTAGTTTTGTTTTCCTAAATCTTGGGAAGACTGGTTTTTGTCTACATGCATTGAATTGAAACTTGTTTTTGCCATGTCAGCTTCTTCAACCAATACAATGCACAAACATTTCGCCAATCATATTGTAAATGATTTGCCTAATTCGCCATGTTTGTACTAGATGGTCTTGCAATGTCGCCCTCTTAACACTCACTGACATTATCACGTTGCCAGTGGATAGATTTAAAAAATCTGGTCATCGCCAGAGCATTCTCCATTTAAGGCTAAAGTGTCGCCAGTAGAATAAAACCATAGAAATTATCATATCGCCAATAGCACTGTAGAGGCTCAAATCATTTCGCCTTTCAGGCGACCTCGTGAAACCCAAAATAAAAGCCCTGCTCACCACTCTTCCTCTCAACTATCAGCGCGTAAGGAGTTCAAAAAACTCAAGAGGAGGAGAAAATGGGGTGGTAGTGGCCCTTATGTACCCAAAAAGCCGCCGCCAATTTCCGGATGGGAACCAGATTAGGGTTCCATTCCTATCAGACGTACTCTAGCTTCGTAGGTTGGATTCCTAGACCATAGGTTCCGGCACACTTCCGGATTCTGGATCCGTTACCGGATCACCTCTAGTATTCTGAAAGGGTACTTATTCTAAGACTAATCCTATTCGGACTAAAGTCGTTACATCTTACATACAAATTTAGAAAAAATCCTACTCTATCACACCCTATTCTACTCTATCTCTACTAAATTGAAGTTTCCGTACTCTAATAGTGTGCCCATGATTAAGGATAGCAAAAGAGTCTAAGATTTTTATGATTTACAATCCATATGTGAATTCCTAAGTTGTTACTTTGGTTTCAAATTTCTTTTTTTTTCTTTCTTTTTTTCTTGTTAGACTTCATAATATAAAATCCCTAAAAATAATATTAAATTATATTTGATAAAGTTCCTACCAATACGGTGTTATACCCTTAGAAGACCAAAATATCTAAAATATGTTGGGTGTTTGACAGGTCAATTAGGTATTTGAAAAAAAGATTAGGAGTCTGAGAAATAGCTAGGCCTAATGATTGCAAGATTTTTATTTTAGAGACTAATCCAAACTATCAAATGCATATTACAAAGTCTTGCTAAATGAAAGTTAGTAGATTTTATAATAAAGGGTTCTTTTAAAACTTAAATTTACTTGTTGTCATTTAAATTAGAATTTACTATTTTCAAAATGGAATTGTAGAAACAACTATACAAAGTTAGATGTTAGGCTCATATCTGAAAACTCAAGCAATAGTAGAGGAGGTGCAACAAAAGACTGAAGAGAGGTATTTTACATATAAAAACATGCCCAAAATTCAATGGTGCAATCAATTCATCAAAATTTCCTTTCAATCAAATTAAAGATTCTTTGTCATTGAATTTAAAAGGAGGTAATTAAAATCAAACCTTGTAAAAAATGTAAAGTAAAAACATGATCTTGTTCTTATTATTTAGGACCTTTTTAAAAATTATCCAAAAAAAATTGGATTTTTTGGGAATGCAGAAGATGATTTTCTAGAAAGTCCACCACTTTAATCAATAATGGGAAATTCTTAGAAAATTCCCAATTTGTGTAAATTCCACTAAAAAATATGATATAATATTATGTTACAATAACGCTTTCAAATAAATTTCAAAACATTCTGACATTGATAAGTACTCAATCTTGTGCCGTAACTTTCCAATCACAGCAAGAACAAATTCACCAAAATGCTTAACCAATATGAATCACTCTACACTAGAAAATGAAATGATCTCATCCAACAATATGTATTCAAGCTTAATTAAGAATACAAAAATCTAAACCTCAAACCGCATCAAGAACGCGCAAGAAGACAAACAAGAGCAATCAACAAAACAAGCAAAATCAAAATCCTAAACCTTGCTTCAATTGACGGGGATTTTATCCAATGAAATCCTAGAATAGGCTCAAATTTCTCATCCAGTCACTTGTAACTCAATTGTACAAAATATATTATATTCAATATAGTATATATAAACCAATTCTTTGGCCCTTTAATTACATGTACAAATTTTGAATGGCCTAAATTTGCAAGCTACCAACATTACTTATAATGGATTTGGCTATTTTCAATGCTTCCTAATGACTATATTTGTACGTTTGCCTTTATAAATTTTATTTCAAACAATACAATCCTATCTATTTTATCCCACATGTAGTTTTTAAAATGTGCTAAGTGACCCTCTCAAGTTTGCTTTGACAATTCGTTGGCTTTTGCAAGCTTGCATGACCTAGGAATAGGAGATAAGGGATCTTCAATGTGAAGTTGGGTCTTTTGAAGCCAATGGAGCAATCCATTTAGCATTTGGAATCATCAAAAGTTAGAAAATAGTCCAACATTAAATTTGACTTTTATTAAAAATTAGCAATAGTTAGTCGTTAAACCTAAGAACTTTTAGAATTTAAACAAGGAAGGGAAGGCCTTGAAAAAAAATACAAAAGGTCACTCCCTCCTTTTTCAAACCACCCCGTATTTGCTATTGTCAAACCGTTGACACTTTTGTGTTTTTAGTGTTTGGGCCAATTTGTCCATTTTGTATTTACTTTGTGTTTTGGGAGCATGTTGTTCATCTTTTTAAATGATTTGGTGCACTCTTGAAGAATCAAACCTTTTTCAAGCCTTATAATCTTTTTTTTGTTCACGTTTTTTTTTCCTGTGAGATTTGGTTAATAACATTCATAGTTCAAAGGTTTTCATTAAGTTTCTTGAGTTGTTGGTACTTTGTTATGATTTTTCACTAGCTCCTTATGTGGGAATTCCTAAATTTTGGAAAATTTCCACTAGAGCCTTGACTTATGAAATGTTGTCTAGGTCAAATGTTGTTGTGAAAGACATTTTCTTGTATTTCTTTTTCTTATCTCCCTAACCCATAGCGGAGCTTTGGCTTGGCACCTTACTCTAATCCCTTCTTATTTTTCCTTTGTTATGGCTTCCAATACTTACACTCAAAGCTTTGAACTTATGCATTGGATGGTTAATTCTAAAACCAATACATTCATTGTCATCCTTAATGGCAAAACTTTGATCCCATGCCTTTTGTTATTTTGTTATGTGACAATATTTTATAATAAACCTTTATTTTTCTCTAGTTAGTTAGATTGTCTATATATATAAAAAAAATATTAAGTTTGTAAGGGAAACTACAGCCTAGTTAAAATGAAGTAATCAATGCCCCAAAGCCTTAGTCCAATTAAAATTATTAGCCAGAGGGCCGAAGTCAAATAAGTTAAAATTTAGTAGCAAGTGGTACAAAACCCCAATCTATTGAAATCAGTAGCCAAGTTATAGCTACATGTAGAGTCTAGGAAGTCAAGATTACAATTACAGAGTCCAGAAGTCAAATGCTATGAGGGCAGAGTCTAGGTGTCAAGGTCACAAGGATAGAGTCTAAGTGTTGGGTGCCATAAGGACAAAGTCCATAGTTGAGGCCACATAACAAAGTCTAGAGACCAGGGCCATAAGGGGGGAGTCTAGGAGTATCAAGGCTACATGGTAGAGTTCAAAGAAGGTGCATCAGAGTGAGAATTTGGAGGGAGGTCAAGAGTGAAAAATGTAAATTATAAATGAGCAAGTGGAGTGTTGCTGCTTGCAAAAGCAAACATGAAAGGAGGCAAAGACTTGCATGTGGAAGTTTGTCTATCAACTAAAGTACTAAACAAGTCTATTTGATTCTATAATTCATAGTTGACTAGATGAGATATTAAAGGCCTTCATTAGATACTTAGCACAATTAATGAGGCTTATGTCACCTTTTTTATTTGATTCCCTTGTCTATTAGAAAATAATTAGTTAAAATAGTAGTAATAGTGACAACTTAAAATATATAAAATTTCATAGGCAATAAAATGAATAAAGAGAATAGTGACAAAAAAAAATTGAGTAAAAGAAAGATGGGAGATTAGTGTAGGGTTCCAATTACCTTTACAAGCTTTCAATTTAACCCCTAAAGTCCCATTATCCTTTTGAGAGATAAAATTGATTTTAGGCAAGCTTCTATAGTTTCATTAATTATTGTGATTCTTTGAATCTTTTTGTGAAGATATTAGCTTTCCAAAAATATAATTTTTATTTCAATCATTGAACGGGAGCAAAAATTATGGCACAAAAAGCCCAAATTTTAGTTTGCTGGGCAAGAAAAAAAAACTCAAAAAAATTTTAAATTATTAAAAAATCCTATATACTAAACTTTTAATCTAGATGGAAAGCTTTGATTTATTCCATTTGGATTTGTTTTGCAAAAGCTATGGACAAATTTCTTATTTTGGGGGCAAATACAACATCTTCTTGGAAAAATAACCTATAGGATTCATTTTTGAACTCAATTTTTATAAATTAAAAAAAAAAAATTCACAAGGTCAAGATTTCTTGGTTAAACAATCTCACCATTTAGATTATTGTATTTCTATTTCATCTTAGAGCTATTAACGGTTTAGTTTTTCTTTTGATCTTGAACCTATTTCTACTTAACAAATTTTTAATGAGTGAAAACTAAGTGTGTGTTTTTTGGATTTTATTTCCTAGTCTTTCAACTCAATTTTTCATCATATATAATTAGAAATTAAAAATCAACATAACAAAAAATTTAAGTGTAGAAGGTTCAAAGCCAAAAAATGTAGTCGAGCAAGGTGCAAAAATATTTGTTTCCTTCACTTCAAATGCAAATATCTTGCAATCTACATGGTCAAAGTTTCTACAATTTCTTTCACACATTTTTGCAATAGTCTAGTACAAGATCCTCTGGTTAGGTATGTAAAAGAAACACTTTTTTTTTTTTGCTATAGAAATAGAATTTTGAATGGTTTTTGGTGGAAAAAGGCCTTGGGACTTCAGGAGTTAAGTGGTGTGTGCAAAATCAAGAAAACCTACAAAGATGGAGCAAAATGGATACTACAATAAAATTATCACAATAATGATAAAGGAAGATGGAACCGTGGTGTCAACGGCATTGGAAGTATGCATTTAACTTTGCCCTTTGATTATTTGATCTTTTTGTAGAAACAAGAATTAGAGTTAGGAGATAAATGGTTAAGTTAAACGTTTAGGAGCCTATTAAAGCTCAATACTAAATTTAAAATCAATTATTTAATTTCTAGAGTTTTTTAAAAACATGTTAAAATCTAAAAATAGCTAAAAAAAATAGCAATATATGCATGGATAAAAAGTGATAAAAATCATCCAAAAAAGTCAAAAAGTAACATCAAAATCTAGATTTAAATTAGAGATCAAAGCTTTTAAAAAGTCAATTTGAAATTGTAGTTCAGTAGGAAATGTTAAATGAAGTTTTAAAGCTTCAATTAGTATCCAATTTTCATTCATCCATAACTTTTGATAGGAAGGTCCAAACTTAAAGTGTCTTAACGTTTTAGAAAGGTGACTTTATTTTTTATAGCCTAAAAATATTCAAATTTAAAAATATCAAGTTAAAATTAAAAGTCCAAACTGCAAAGTAATATCTAAAGTGTAGATGGTCAATGAAAATCTTTTGAAGACAAAATGAACAATTTAAAGTTAGAATCATTTATAAAGTCTTTAGAGGTTTCAATAACTAACTCACACTTAGAAAACAAAACAAAATTGAAAAAGATAACTTAGGATGAAGTTTGGTCCTAAACAAATCTAGATTTGGATGAAAATTTGAATCATTCATACAATTCTAGTGAAATCAAAAATCATCTACAATTCAGGCTATTTAGAATTTAGATTTGATTAAATTTTATTTAAAGATTCAGAGGTTGGTCCCATATTGGCTAAAACCAACTAAAACTTATGACTTTTGAAAATTGCATTGTTTTGAGTTGACATTTAAACCATCTAGGAATTAGCAATACCCAAGAATTGTCCATTGCTTGGAAAGCCAATTAGACGACACCTAGACACCTATTAGGATTCAAAGATCAAAACGTGAAGAATCCGGTTGTACTCACTTTATTTCAAGGGTGGAGAATTGGAGATAAAATGCTCACAAATGTATACTTGTATAGAAATTGTTCCTAAACTTTTCCTACAAAGTTGTGATTTGAGTTATATGTGTTCTTGTCTTTTGAACGCATAGTGTGGGACATGTGCATTTTGAATTAATCCTCAAAATGCATAGCCATTCATTCATTTTGATTTAATCCTCAAAATGCATAGCCACTCACTCATTTTGATTAATTACTTAAATTAGATTCAAGGAATGTTCTTTTATTTTAGTACACTCCCCCCCTACTTGTATTTTTCAACAACAATCTGATGAACAAACAATATGGGTTAATGTCATTTCAATTCTGTATGTATTTTATATGTCATATATGTATTCCGCATTGTCCGCATTGTCCATATTCCATATATGTACTATATCATATCCCAGACTGTCCATATCTATATTTCTTATTTTTCAAGATCAACAATGTTAGAGGGGGGGAAGAAAAATTATTTTTTGAACATCAACGGCTCTTGTTTTTTTACAGTGAGGGGGTGGGGTGTTAATTGTCAATTAGAGGGGATGCATCTTTTTAGTGGATAATTATAGTATGTGTGAATGTACTTTAGAATTAGATTGTTGTGCCTTGGAGAGATTTTTAGGGCTACAACATTTTGCAACTCAAAGCAAAAACTAGAATGTTTAAACTACGTACTAGCCTACAAAAAAATTGTGAATTTTTTTAAACTAACACTAAAACCACATATAATGTTTGATATTAGAAAATCAGGTAACAATAGGATACCCTTAAATCATACAAGGAAACAAATAATACCCACCCATACCTAAAATACTTTGCAGACACACATATAGGGGGAATAGAACAAGTAGTGTCCCTCTTGAAATGTTGCACTTCTAAGTGCTCTAAAACTAACAAGCCTTAATGACATTTTAGCAAAATAATGATCATATAGTTGTATTTATTCTCTACCTTTACCTAATAAAAAACTAAATGCCATGTACATATCAATCTAAAAGTACTAAAATTATAACTTATGAAATTATTTCATCATAACAACAAAGTGTCATGGTGAAGATAACCAATTTTTAAACAATCCTTAGTATATATTCCAAATATTAGTAAATATTGTAGAATGTGTTACATACAAAGAAAAAGTACCAAATTAAATGAATTTAACCTAGGAATTTAATTTCTAAAGTCCCATTGTCCCTTTAGAGGACAAAATGGATTTCAGGTAGGTTCTTATGATCTCAATTTTTATTGAAACTTTTCGAAACTTTCTCATAAGATACGAAAATTTATTAGATTTTTGAAAATATAATTTTTATTTCAATCAATGCCCAAGAGCAAAGGCTATGCCACATTAACCTCAAAACGGGGAAGGCCAAGCAACAAAAACAATCTAGAAAAAATTGAAATAAAAATTTTAATTGTTTTTTTCCTTATAGATTGTATTTTATCTAAATGACAAGCTTAGATTCATTTCATTTGGATTAGTGATGTGAAAATTATAGAGCTTCTTGTTTTGTAGGCAATCCAAGCAACTTCTTGAAAGAAGTTTTTTTGTTCACTTTGAATGCTATAATCTTTCCATCTATACAATCAATAACTATAAAAAAATTTACCACTTGATCTATGACAAGTGTAGAATAAGACCCTATAGTTAAATTCTAAAGAAACACAAATTGGTTTCATAGGTGAACGTAGCAGAAGTGGTAGTTTTGAGTGTTTTTTGATAGAACAATGGCCTTTGAACTTTAGGAATTAACCCTTAAACAACGAGCCAGTCAAGTGCTGTAGAAATCATTTGTTTGGGTACCGTGTGAATTGTTGGTTTAAAAAATTGCAAAAGCACTCATTAGAAGACAAACTACTGTAGAAGATTGACCTCCCCATCCCTTCCCTTTCCTTTTCATCCAAAATTTGGAGGATGAATAGTTGCACTTCTACCCTATATGGAGAGATTCTTTAGACATCATTCATCGCCCTCCATAAAACGTCCTCCACGTTTGTCATTTATGGGTTACAGTAAAGCTAACTAATCCTTTTTTGAAACATATTTTTTCATTTTTGGATGTATTGCTACTCAGTATTTTTTTTTCTTGTACACTCCTCCTCCTCCTCCATCAAGGAGTCCTCCGACTATTTCCAGTGACTACTTCTTTCTTTACCTCCATTTTATCCATTTCGTATGAATCCCAGGTTGTGTTTCCACTAGTTGGTCTCTTCCCGTGATTGGGGTTCTCAATTTGGCCCCAGCAACTGAACGCTCGAAAGCTCAGCCCTGACTCTAGTAAGTGAAGTGATTTGTTTCCAGTCCACTGTATCCGCCCTTCCCCGCTTCCGCCCGGCCCTTCAGTTCCCTGCCGGGCAGGCCCCCGGTCCCCCCTGCCCTGCCCTGCTGGCTTCCTTCCTTCCTTCCGTTCTTCCTCGTCCTCTTCCTCGTCCTCTCTTCCTCGTCCTCTCTTCCTCGTCCTCTCTTCCTCGTCCTCTCTTTTCGTCGTCCTCATCCTCCGTTGCGCTGCTTCCGTCCTCGTGCCTGCTCCTCGGCTTGGCTGTAACTTCCTCTCTGCACCCCGGCGTGAGTCAGACTGCCCCGTATTCACATACTTACCCATTCTCATTCAATTCGGCCCCCATCCCCTCCCGTCCCCTCCTTTTCCACGCCCAGCTAGGTCCCCTCCCCTCTCGGCTCGGCTCGGCTCGGCTCGGCTTGGCTCGGCTCGTCTCCTCCGCTCCGGGACCTGCTGCTCCCTCTGCTATCCTCTCCAGCCTTGCATCGCCGTGGCAGCCTCCTAGGCAGGGCTTTGTTCGCACTGCAGTCAACTTACTCTTCGGCTGCTGCCGCACGCTCAGCTGGCACCAGGATGCTCCCCAGCAATCGACCGCCAAAGGGTCAGCCCGGGACATAATCACGTAGACACGTTCACCAGGGCTGCGCCAGGAACGGCATCCCTTCACCTCGCGCACCAAGGAAACCGAGGCCACCACCACCTGCTGCTGCTGCTGCTGCTGCTGGTGCCGTTCTTGCGGAGATCGTGCTAAGCTGCTGCTGGTGGCGCCGCTCTTGGCCAGGGGTAGGGTGGTCGGTGCTGGGTCACTGAACTGAGCTCAACGCTGACGACGACGACGACTGGTGCTGCTGCGTGGGGGGGGGAGGGTCGTTGGTTTCATAGCACGAGGGTGCGGCCATGGCAGAGTGAATGAGAGAGTGTGTGAGGGAGGGAGAGAGAGAGAGAGAGATGCTGTGGCCCGCGGGGACAGAAGATGAGGTGGGAAGATGCTGCCTGCCACTGGGGAGCGCTCACTAGACCCAACCGGTTTTGGAGCTTGGACAAGCTGGACAGAATCTGGGGGGCCCGAAAGCGAGAGCGAGAGCGAGCCTGGGTGGGGATTCCGCGTCAGCTTTACCGTCGTCACCTAGCTCTCTGACGAGCTTGCAATCCGCTTCCTCGCTCTGCGAAATCTGCGTGGGTAGGAAATCAAAAATGGTTTGTGGACGCTCCTGTTGATGGTGAGTGAGGTGTTGGATGGCTCGAGATTGAACAAGCCGTGGGCACAGGTGTGGCCCCAGTGCGCTTGCTGGGCCACGGAATTGTTTGTTTGTTCGTCTGTTTCTCTGTTTGGGAACCTTTCTCGCCCGCAGAATAGGATCACGGGATTGCGAGCGATTCTTCTTCGCTGAGTCGGAGGCTGTAACGCAAGTAGGAGTATGCAAGATGTCGACTTCCAAGTTGGCGTACTCTTCAGGGAGTTCGGTGAAATCGAAGCACAGTGTGCGGGTGGCGCAAACCACCGCAGATGCCAAGCTGCAGGCCGTGTACGAAGAGTCGGGCGATTCCGGGGACTCCTTCAATTACTCCAAATCCGTTCATGCGTCCAAGTCCACGGTCGAGACGGTGCCGGCTCAAGCGGTCACCGCGTACCTGCAGCGGATGCAGCGAGGGGGTCTCGTGCAGACGTTCGGATGCATGCTGGCCGTGGAAAAGAGTAGTTTTAGGGTTGTAGCCTACAGCGAGAATGCGCCAGAGATGCTTGACTTGATGCCGCAAGCGGTCCCCAGCGTGGGGCAGCAGTTGGATGTGCTGGGCATCGGCACGGATGCGCGCAGTTTGTTTACGCCGTCCAGCGCCACCGCGCTGGAAAAGGCCGCAAGCGTTGCGGATGTGACCATGCTGAACCCTATCTCCGTGAACTGTTGCAGCTCGGGCAAGCCCTTCTATGCCATTCTGCACCGCATTGATGTGGGGCTGGTGATCGATTTCGAGCCCGTGCGTCCCCATGATGCCATCGTGTCGACCGCGGGCGCGCTGCAGTCGCACCTCTTGGCCGCCAAGGCCATCTCGCGACTGCAGGCCCTGCCGGGCGGTGACATTGGCCTTCTGTGCGATACCGTTGTGGAAGAGGTGAGGGAGCTGACCGGCTACGATCGCGTCATGGCCTACAAGTTTCACGAAGATGAACATGGCGAGGTTTTGGCCGAGATTCGGCGCTCGGATTTGGAACCGTACCTGGGCTTGCATTACCCCGCTACCGACATCCCCCAGGCCTCGCGCTTCCTGTTCATGAAGAACCGCGTGCGCATGATCGGGGACTGCTACGCCTCGCCCGTGAAAGTGATCCAGGACAAGGATTTGCGGCAGTCCGTCAGCCTGGCGGGCTCCACGTTGCGCGCGCCGCACGGCTGCCATGCGCAGTACATGGGCAACATGAACTCCATCGCTTCGTTGGTCATGGCCGTGATTGTGAATGATCAGGACGAGGAGGCCTCTGCTGCCCGAGGGGGGCAGCAGCAGCGCGGGCGCAAGCTCTGGGGCTTGGTGGTGTGTCACCACACATCGCCGCGCACCGTGTCGTTCCCGTTGCGCTCGGCCTGTGAGTTTCTGATGCAGGTGTTTGGATTGCAGCTCAACATGGAAGTGGAGCTGTCGGCGCAATTACGCGAGAAGCATATTTTGCGCACGCAGACTCTGCTGTGTGACATGTTGTTACGCGATGCCCCCATTGGCATCGTGTCCCAGTCGCCCAACATTATGGATTTGGTTAAGTGTGACGGCGCCGCCCTGTACTACGGCAAACGCTTCTGGCTCCTGGGGATCACGCCGACGGAGGCCCAGGTCAAGGAAATTGCGGACTGGCTCTTGGAATACCACAAGGATTCCACTGGGCTGAGTACGGATAGTCTGGCCGATGCCGGGTACCCTGGTGCTGGCCAGCTCGGCGATGCCGTGTGTGGTATGGCCGCTGCTAAGATCACACCCAAAGATTTTCTTTTCTGGTTCAGGTACCGACCTGCGCACCGCGTACTTTCCTGCCTTCTCTTTCTCCGCTGTGCGACCTTGTATTTGGTCTATGAATTCAATCTCCTCGACCTCTTCGCCTCATCCGTCCGTCTCGTTTGTATTCCAGTAGCCTATGTAGTTTTGTAGCTGCTGCAGGTGCTGGTCATGACGGGCATTTTGGATATTAATGACAAGATTATTCTTCCAGTTTTTATTATTTATTGTGCATGTAATGCGACGATTCCTCGCCTCTCCTCTCACTCGCAAGGCTGCCGTTCGCTGCTGAATTGGGTCTCACGCCTGTGCGCTGTTTAGGTCTCACACCGCCAAGGAGATCAAGTGGGGAGGTGCAAAGCACGATCCCGATGAGAAGGACGATGGCAGAAAAATGAATCCCCGCTCTTCGTTCAAGGCCTTTCTGGAAGTTGTGAAGAGGAGAAGTTTACCATGGGAGGACATCGAAATGGACGCCATTCACTCTCTTCAGCTCATTTTGAGGGGCTCCTTTCAGGATATTGACGACAGTGATACAAAAACTATGATCCACGCCCGACTGAACGACTTGAAGCTTCAAGGCATGGACGAGCTCAGTACAGTCGCGAGCGAAATGGTTAGGTTGATAGAGACTGCTACGGCGCCTATTCTTGCCGTGGATTCAAGTGGATTTATTAATGGTTGGAATGCGAAAGTAGCTGAACTAACTGGACTTCCAGTTGGAGAAGCTATGGGTCGGTCACTGGTCAAAGATTTAATTTTAGAAGAATCCATCGAGGTTGTGGAGCGACTACTCTACCTTGCCTTACAGGGTAACAGGAACTTTCCTTTAATTCTTTATCTGCTCAACTTCAGGACGTTCAAGTTTTTTGGGTTGAAGAGGTTAAGTATTGGATCGTTTTGGTTTAGATTCAACCCCTACATATGTGAAGCTCCTTTTCTGGTGTTTGTTGTGTATGGGTCATGTTCGTGAGTGCGATCAATCTGTCAAACGTGGCACTTTGATTGTGTATTCGGAAAACCAGGGACTATGCATTATGTGATTTGTGCCCTCAGCTTCTCCATACTTTATTCGCATATTGTGATTGCTATGAAGGTTTTGTTGTTATTTTGGCTGTCTCTCAATGAAGGTAAATATGTTGACGGATACCCATGCGCATCATCTGCAGGTGATGAAGAACAGAATATTGAGATACAATTGAAGACCTACGGGCCACAAAAAGAGAAGGATGCAGTAATCTTGATAGTGAATGCATGTTCAAGCAGAGATGTAACAGACAACGTGGTTGGAGTTTGTTTCGTGGGGCAGGACGTGACAGGTCAAAAACAGGTCCTGGACAAGTTCACTCGAATACAAGGGGACTATAAAGCAATTGTGCAGAATCCCAACCCTCTGATTCCTCCAATATTCGGGACTGATGAGTACGGATATTGCTCGGAGTGGAATCCGTCAATGGAAAAACTGACTGGGTGGAAGAGGGAAGAGGTGCGTTTACGAGATTTTTCTCTTGTTTGGTCCGTTTGTGATCTACTGGGGTTTTATTCAATCGGTCAGAAATGTCGTGTAATTTTGTTTTCATTCTGCGAGTATTATTATGTTGATAGCGGCTTTGAGCTGTTGCCATAAGTCAGCATATTCCAGGTTAGACCGAGTTTTTGTGATCGAGCATTTTGCGTTGTTCCTCGCTGCTCCAAATTTTGCGAATAATGATCTAGCTGGTCGACATGTGACAAGCTGAATATTTCGCGGTTGATTCTGCAAATTTTCAACTTAATTGATTTACAGTGGTTAGATGAATCTCAAGCCTGCGTTAAGCAACTCAGCCTGTAATTGTTATTTTCTCACTTGTTTCTTTTGTAATTCAGGTGCTTGGAAAATTGCTAGTGGGTGAAATTTTTGGAATGCAACTTATGTGCTGCCGGCTGAAGGGCCAAGATGCAATGACGAAATTCATGATTGTTCTTAATAGTGCAATGGACGGTCAAGATACAGACCGATTTCCCTTCTCTTTCTTTGATCGACATGGGCAATACGTGGATTCCCTGCTGACTGCCAATAAGAGAACTGATGCGGAGGGAAGCATTACCGGCGTGTTCTGCTTTTTGCACACAACTAGTGTGGAATTGTTGCAGGTAAGAGTCTTCAGACTTTCGTTTAAGATCACCCGGAAAGACTGCATGTATATTACATCTTTGTAAATGCGATGCTACTGTCAACTTCTCAAATCCATCCAATTGGTAAGCTTAGGTCCAATTCACTCTGCGTTGACACTCCTCATTTGTTTTGTACGTAGGCATTGACAGTTCAACGGGCCACTGAAAAAGTAGCGTTTGCGAAGCTCAAGGAATTAGCCTACATTCGACAAGAGATCAAGAATCCCTTGTACGGTATCATGTTCACACGCAATTTAATGGAAGAAACAGACTTGTCCGAGGACCAAAGGCAGTTCGTGGAAACTAGTGCTGTATGTGAACGTCAATTGCGCAAAATATTGGACGATATGGATCTTGAGAGCATTGAGGACGGGTTGGTTTCCGAACCCTTTTCCTGTGTGTCCTGCCAGTTGTCGTCTGTGCATTGGGCAGTTTTTTTCTGTTCTATGTGCTCGTGATAGCCTGCTGGAATTGCTGCGAGAGCTTGCTTTCGAATTTTCTTGTTCTAGAGTACTCATGTCACATGTGTAGACCGGTTTATCAGAGTTGGGTGTTGGAGATTTCTGTCCTTACATGTCTACGCTGGATTCTGCCTGAGCAGGTACCTAGAGCTGGAAACAACGGAGTTTGAGATGGGAACAGTGATGGATGCTGTTGTCAGTCAAGGAATGACCACATCAAGAGAAAAGGGACTCCAGTTGATCCGGGAGACACCGAGGGAGATCAAGAACATGTGTTTATTTGGAGACCAAGTTCGATTACAGCAAGTTCTTGCCGACTTTTTGTTGAATGCAGTGCGATTCACCCCATCTTCTGAAGGTTGGGTCGGGATCAAGGTGGTCCCAACAAAGAAGCGCCTGGGTGGAGGCGTTCATGTTATGCATCTAGAATTCAGGTACGTATTTTTCTAAACCCTACTCACTGATTTGAAAGAGCAGTAGTTGCAATTCGTTGCAGGGAGGCCTTTTTTTTGCTGAGCTGGAAATATGATTCATTGTCCCGCACCGAGTGGCCGCATTAACCTGAATTTGAAGATGGATGTTTTTGTTTGGGTATGCAGAGTAACCCATCCAGGAATGGGTCTTCCCGAGGAGCTCGTTCACGAGATGTTTGACCGAGGACGAGGCATGACTCAAGAAGGCCTGGGGCTCAGTATGTGTCGTAAACTTGTAAAGCTAATGAATGGTAATGTTCAATATATTAGAGAGACAGGGAAGAGCTACTTTTTAGTTGAAGTAGAGCTGCCTTTGGCACAAAGGGATGATGCAGGCAGTGTGAGATAAGATAAAGACCTCATGCTTGCTTGCTTGCTTGCTTGCGGGCAAGGAGACCCTTCGCCAATCCAATGCGTTTCTTGCACGAATTGATTGTTGTATGTTCACACCAGACACTGGAGTCGCAAGTACAGAGACAACTGTGCCGGGAATCGTGGACCGTAGGAGCATGGAGAGATGAACTGCAGCTGTCTGAGTTTCACTCGTGTCACGAACTTTGGCTTTCTTGTTGTCGAAAGGATCTCTTAGTTTTCATGTAGGCGTCAGTTGGTCCATCACCTCCTGAATTCACCATCACCGAGGTGTTCGGAAATTAATTTGCTTAAAATACGAATGAAACTGGATTCTGAAGCATGAAGTTCACAGATTTGTGCATCATTTGGCCACACAGACAGAAATCCAAAGTACACGACTGTACTGTACAAAGGTGCTTGCCATATGCACGTGCGTTATCATGAGAGGAATTGGCTTGACTACGTGTCCGAAATGTGGTCATTGAGGTGATGGGAAAGAATTGGTGTACTTGAATTCTTGTGGATGAACATTTGCGATTCTTGTGGTCACGTGAGGGAGTTTTGTCCAAGTTTGCCATTCAAAGTATTTTGCATGATATAGTATATAATTGGCACTTTTTGTCTTGCACAATTAACATTCAGTTTTCTACAAGATTTCAATGAGGTATACCAAATTTGGGTTTGGGTTTCATAAAAAGCAAAACTTCGTTTTTGGTGAATTATCTTATTCAACATTCATGGTTTTATATAATAATTAATTGAGAAACACTAGCGATGGATTTTTTTTAATTTGATTGTAGAAAAATGTAGGAAACATTAGCACATTCATTTTTCATATTGAAGAAATATCCTATCAACAAAAATATGATTTACAGAGAATTTAGTGTGAGTGTTATATAACCAAATTTTGTAAAATAGATCTCTCTAGATTTTTTTTTTCTATTTGACATTGACACTATAGTATAACCAATTTTGTGCAATTAATTTGCCAAATCTAATTAAAATATAGAGATATCTATTTTACAAAATTTGATCATACAATACCTTGCTTTGAACTCTTCATTGATCTTCATTTTGGTTACTTAATGGGATTTTTTTTATTATAAAAGATGTATATATAAATGTCTCCTATCTATTTATACAATCAAATTTAAAAAATTCATTACCAATGTTTTTCAATCAATTATGATGTAGAGCTATAAATATTAAATTAAATAATTCGCCAAAAATATATTTCTTGTTTTTTGAACTCCAAATTTGGTGTACTTCATTAGAATTGCATAAAGATTTGCATGTTAATTATACAAGACAAAAAATGTCAATTATATTCTATATTTTGCAAAATTATTTGAATGCTAGAAGTGGATGTTTGTGACATTTCTTCCGGGTATTGTACATGCCTACAACTATACAACTACAATGTTATATTTGCAATTTGAATATTGTTGTTTTCTGCAAAATTGTCTATTTCAAAGGTCTTATAAGTTTTCATGTTTTCCACTATACATACCATGATGTCAACCATGAATCTCTTGTAAGTGGTTGTAAATGGTGGTTAAATGTACCATGATGTTAATCATGAACCTCTTGTAAGTAATGGTTAGTTGTATTATTCTTTACAAAGCATTACATGTTCTAAAAAAATTTGATTCCAAAAAATCATTGAAAATTCTATAAGAATCACTTTGCAAGGAATTATATGGATATACATAATTACTATTGAAAATTTTTCCCTCAAAAGTACTTCAAGTATATCGAATGTGTGTACTTCAATACAATTAAATCATTAAATTATTTAATGTACAAAAATTATAATGAAAGTTTTGAGGTACATGTGTCTCAGCATATTTGTACTTCAATACTATTAAATTATTATTAGATTTCAGTACAAACAGAAGTACATGTGTCTCACACAAAAGGTCAAGAAATTTGACAACTTCTTGCTACAGTTCCCAAGTAATATACTTCCCTTTGCTGTGTAATATGCCATGGAGGTAAACCCTAAGCACTCAAACAAACATTTTTTGGCAAATTTTTTTATCAAAAAAGACTTTTTTTCAGTTTTTTTCTTTTTTCTTTTTCCAAAAGATTGGATTGTCTTTGAATATTTGTATTCAAAACTCAGATCACTACGGTCAAACAAAAATTATAAGAGAAATAGCACAAAGTGTTTAGAATTAGCTAGTGTTGAAAAAACTTACTATTTCGGAAAAGTGTTGGTGTTCTCATTTCTAAATCTTATGCATATCAATAGAAACCACAATTCTAACCAATCAAAAAAACAATTCAAATCCAAAAGGTTAAAATTGCATTTTAGGTGAAATTCTGAAGTCATCTCTTCAAAATTCATTTAAAGAGAATTTAAAAGCATTTTTGTAAGTTTGACCGTGCAGATACTTTTTACTTTTCATGCTTCACATTATCTTCTTTAATGCAAACTTCAAAAGAGTTATAGAACTTATATTTGTGTTTTGTCCAAACCCATTTAACTTTTAGGGTTTAACCATATAGAATTACACATTTGCTGGGGACGAATGGCTACATTAAACTTGGAAAATGAGACTTTTAGAAGTTCTCTTATTCACTTAGCAGTAGGAGCGGAGAAATTTTTGAAGTGATATTGAGCTGCTGCTTCAGTGGTGCGAGCTCTCGACAGCTCAACAATGATAAGTTAGAGAGAAGGGACTGGAAAAGTTCATAAAGTGGACCAAATGTTCACAAATAAAGAAAATGGAACTGCTCAAAGCCCGGAAAAAGCAAGCCTTTCTCGGTTATCCCCCATTACCCCACCAGTCAATTTCAGTAAAATTTTGATCGAATTCCATTCAAGTTCCGTCCCATCTTTAGATTTCTCTGTTAGCACTCTTCTCGAGCCCTTAACGCCTCAATCCTTTTTTAAACTTTGCACATTTTTGCTTACATCTTTGTCCAAAAATATCATTTACCGAAATCTCATGAAATTGGTCATTCAAGTGTTACATTGGATGAATGAGAAGTTGGTTGGACGAACCAGCGCCTGCAAGCCCTCTGCAAGCCCTCTGTTCATCGTTCATCGTCCAGAAAATGGACGTCGGAGCGCTTAAGGGTTAACGAATATACCTAATGAATTCAGAGATATAAGCAAAAACAGTACAAGAGATCAACCGAACATCCCTAGGAAGTTCAGAGACACAAGCAAAAAACGTATAATGTTTCGTTATCATCGAAAGATTTACACCTCATAAACTCACGTTCCAATGGAATAGAAACCTCACTACAAAACCATCGATGAATTGAAAAACCCTCATAGATATTCTATAGTCAACCTAAACGAGCTATGTCAATGTAAGAGACTAAGGAGAGCCCCTAACCAGTAACTAGCTAGCAGCCAGAAAAGAAAAGAAAAAACTCATGAGAGAACACCTAAGTTTTCGGATAGTATAAGAAAGTCCCAAGGCTCAACTAAAAGGAGCTCCAAAACCCAAAAATGGGCATTCCGACTTTACTGATTCAGCTGCAAATGGACTCTACCGATTATTACACTCCAGAAGATCAATAACAGCTGCAAATATAACCGGTGGCGACATCCAAGTTCCTAGACTCTCCGAGACGACATTATTCGCCAAACCAGACTTCACTCTTATGTAGAATAAGAGTTGGACGCGGAAATTGCGTCATTTCAATCGGTACCAATGGTTCCCTTGTCACTCACGTAAATGCCATCCAAAAACTTCCGGATGTCTTTCTTCTTCACATGGCATTTCTGGAAAACAAACACCACCAGTACCAAACATCTAAATTTAAAAAATGCCATTCACATCAAATTTTTAAAATGCATCACTCTCCGCCAACTGACGAAATCACGCTCCCCTCCCCTCCCCCCTCGATGCAACACGCAACACCAACCACACCACTCAGACCCAACCAAACACGAATCAGGACATACCTGGTTGATGAGGGCGCAAGATCTAGATACGAGCTCGATGTCGTTTCCATCCAAAACCAGCTCGTCCTTGACCTTCTCCGATCGGGTCACGGTCACACCCTGCAACAACTCCACTCTGCGCACCTGCACAATCCAGTCCAATTACAGAAAATTGAAATCCAGCGAGCAAAAAGAAGGAATGGGAAACTGGACATTTCATAACACGGAATTCTCCGCCTCCCAAAAGAGACCGCACCGAAACCCTAAAACCCTAAAACCCTAAACCCAAAAGAGACCCCGAGCGAAAGCGAAACGAAAGTGACGCACCTTCTTCTCCCCCAAGAAGTTCCTGATCTCGATGTTGTCCTTGCCGGCGCTAATGCTGGCGTTGATGGGGAAATGCGCGTACACGAATCGCATCTTGTAGCGGTACCCCTTGGTGACGCCGGTGATGAGGTTGTTCACGTGGCTGATGGCGGTGCGAATGGCGGCCATCGTCTTGCGGGTGCCGAACCAGGCATCGACCTGGAGCTTGCGGCCTTCCTCTTGCAGCTGGAAGTCGAGGTTGAGGTGCTTGAAGTTGCGAGTGAGCACTCCCCGGGGGCCAGTAACCCTAATTTGCTTGGCCTTGATTTCCACCTTCACGCCCTCGGGCAGGTCCATGGTCTTCGTCGCCAAGATGGTCTTCATGGCTGCCGGAAGGACGAGCGTGCGTGTGGAGGGCGATGGTGGAGGCGATGGAGGAGGCGATGGCCACACCGCAGATGCTCGAAAGAGCGAACAGTAGAGGCTCCTCTGCAACTATATGTTCGTCGACCCGCGTGGGTCCGGTCAAGCAGCGATGGTCCGGGTCTCTCAATGGTGGGCGCGAAGTCCGGGTCTCAAAGGAGGGCGGGGTTTGGGGGCTCTGTCCGGGTCTCATCCCTTAACCCCTAACTGCCCGAGGCACCAGATTCTGGCGTTTCAATAACTTTGAAGTTAAGTAAAACCAAACCAAATTGCTATTTTGAGTAGTTAATATTTTTGGAGAACTCTTTTGGAAGTCTAGTTTTAGGATCAAAAAGCCAATCTTAAAAATGGAGAATTATGATTTTTCTATTCAAGATTTTGTGCACGGATACCCATTGCAATCTTGACTACCCGTAGTGTTGAGGGCTCTTGGAAATGAGCCTCAAATACACTAGATCTTGGAGAAAAAATCCTATAAAAAAAAATTTATTTTAAAAAGTTGTAGAATAGGTTTTCTTAAACCGTAAATTGATTGGAGTTGTGCATATTAGGCCCTATAACCTCATATTTTTTTAGTGACCAACTTTTTAGATTTGACATGCAAAAAGAGAATTGAAATTTTTTCATAGTTTGAACACCTTCATATCAAGCATTATAATCTTTAAGTCCATAAGTAATATTGTTATGTTTTCTTTACCTAAGTGATCTCTAACATGTCTAGTTTGAATTTGTACGGTTAAAATTCTCAAGAAATTGATACAACTTATGAAAATGTTCATTTTTTGTTCAATTTAGAGTAAAATTCAAGAAGCTCCAAACAAGCCTTGGGCATTTAGGGGTTAACTTACTCCTTGGATTGCACTCAAATTAAATTTTGGATCTAGGGACTAACCCTTAACCCCTAAATGCTCGATGCACCAAATTTTGGTGTCAAAAATACTTTGAAGTTAAGTGAAACCTAATATAGTTATTATTTTTAGTAGTTTATATTATTGAAAAATTCTTTTTGAAGTCTAGTTTTAGAATCTAAAATCCAATTTTGAAAATGGATGATTATGATTTTTTCATTCATGCAATCTTGACTTTCCATACTGTTGAGGTCAAATTGCACTCCAACCCAATCCAAAAATAAATGCTGAGCATTTGTTTATAAGACAATGCATACCTTAGTTTTAACCCATAAACAATGCAGAGGCCGTTTTTCTAGCCAATGAATGACAAAGAATATCTCCATACAAGACAAATGAATGCAACTATTCATCCTCCAAACTTTGTGTGAAAAGGGAAGGTCTTCTACAACAATTTATCTTCCAATGAGTGCTTTTTCATTTCTTGAGCCAACAATTCACACGGTATCCCAAAGAGATGATTTTCATGGTGATCACCTCATTTTTTAAGGGTTAAATCTCTTGTCTAATGGCACACTATGAGGAAATTCACAACCACTATCTCCATAACTTCCCCAATTTTGCAATCCACTATCGTCCAAAACCAAACTCACACTAAAAGAAACTCATGTTTTTCATGACACATTTTTTGTGATATTATGTTGTATTTGATGTTACAACTAATACCTTATGCTATGTCTAATGAGAAAGTTGTGACGTAAATTTGCCTTGATACAGGACACGCCCATCATGCATCAGTTAAGAACGTCGAACTGTTGCTCTAGCTTGCACGCACAAGCAATGGCGGCCGAAATATAATATCTTAGAAGCTTGATTTCTTTGCTTCATGATGGTGCCCAGGGACACATGATCCCACTCACACCAATCTGAACTTTCGACTTACATGATATTTTTCAGACGTTTTGGGGGGCGCCATACCATTTCTCTCAACAAGAGGATAATTTCTGTGTGATCTTAGGCTGTGACCGATTCCCAGCGAGATGCGCTCTGATCTGGGGCGACGAAGAACGAGTCTTGAATTTTATCCAGGTTGCACTGAATGCATGCAATGCTCTTCAATGGATCTAATGATACTTAATTTGGAACACTATTGGATTCCACTTTCACAATGTGATCGAAGAAATTTGTATGGAGCGTTTTTAACCAATAGCAAACATTTTTTCTAGGATGGAAGGAGTATACGACATGTAGATTGTAACGCAATCTCAAAATCAACAAACCATGATGAAATTGCCTCGGCAGATAATGGGCACCAGAAACATCACAATTTCAGACTAAACAATCATCAAACAAAGGGTACTCACAAAACAAGGAGTTCAAACTAATACCACAGCACATAACAAAAAAATGAACCACATTCGACCAGTTTCAACAAATCAAATTGCACCACTGTTCTCAGACAAGTCAGCCAATAGAATTGCTCGGCAAACCAAACTTCAATTTCATGTCGAATCAGAGTTGCACGCGGAAGTGGAACGATTTCACTCGGTATCAATGGTTCCCTTGTCACTCACGTAAATGCCATCCAAAAACTTCCTGATGTCCTTCTTCTTCACGTGGCATTTCTGGAACAAAAAAACCCACCGGTATCAAACACCTAAATGCCATTCACATCAATTTAAAAAATGCATCAATCTCAACCCAGCTGATATAATCGCGCTCCCCTCCCCTCCCCCCTTGACACAACTAACCACACCATTCACGCTCAACCAAACCCGAATCAGGAAAACATGACGGATTCACATACCTGGTTGATGAGGGCGCAAGACCTAGACACAAGCTCGATGTCGTTTCCATCCAAAACAAGCTCGTCCTTGACCTTCTCCGATCGAGTCACGGTCACACCCCGCAACATCTCCACTCTACGCACCTGCACAATCCAGGCCAATTACATTCAGACTCCTTCATGATCAAGGACGAGGTAGGCGTACCCCATCTCCGTACAGTAAAGATCAGTGCCCTCACAGTTCCTATGAATAAGATGTTCGATTAAATTCTCCAATACTCAACCTAGAGTACCAGTGTACCGGTAAACTTTCACTGCATCATCCGTGATTGCATTGCTTGTTTGGCAGAACAATGCAAGAAATGAAATGAACATCCTCCACAATTGATCTCCTCAGTTACTTATGATATCTACGCCAATAGGAAGGCAAAGCACAGCATCACTAAAGTACCCGAGCAATACTCACTGCCTGTTGGAGAAGCACCCTAGGGCAAAGAAATGGTAAACAATATTTTCAAGGAGTTCAAACAACAGAACATTCAGAAGTATTGATCATAATATCCGGTTAACAAACTAAATGGACAACGAAAGCTTCAGGCATTCACTTGCCTCTTTAGATAACGGCTACAGAATACTGCAATTTGGAAATACGGAGCAGCACTTCCACATCACACACGCGAGCGTGCCAGACTCATCGTCAAATTAATCAACCGCTCAAGTCACATGCCAAAAGGTTACCATCGTTTGACCTCCAGGGAAACCTAAGAGTATCATATCACGGGAGCAGTAGAGGATGTACGACTGGTACTCCATGCTGCCTCATTACCCTTAAGTTAAATAGACATTATTCCCAGGAATGACCTAAACTCTAAACTTCCCTAAAATCACATCGCGGCTGTTATACTAAGAGAAACATCTTCATGAGATAATAAACGTCTTAAAGAGCGTGAAGATCATATGATCTAAGACCTCAACTAAAAGTCCAAAAGTCCATGCAGAGTTGAGAATACCAACTGTCATTCCATTTCATTCCAGACCCAAGCAAACCCTAGAAACAACGTTGCGATAACTTTCCACGGAGGGAGAGGGGATACCATGGTTAACCATAAACAATAATCAACACAGGAAACAGGTAGCAAATAAACCGAAGCACCTACACCGAACCCGGAAACCCTAAAACCAAAAGAGACCCCGAGCGAAAGCGAAACGAAAGTGACGCACCTTCTTCTCCCCCAAGAAGTTCCTGATCTCGATGTTGTCCTTGCCGGCGCTAATGCTGGCGTTGATGGGGAAATGCGCGTACACGAATCGCATCTTGTAGCGGTACCCCTTGGTGACGCCGGTGATGAGGTTGTTCACGTGGCTGATGGCGGTGCGAATGGCGGCCATCGTCTTGCGGGTGCCGAACCAGGCATCGACCTGGAGCTCGCGGCCTTCCTTTTTTAGCTGGAAGTCGAGGTTGAGGTGCTTGAAGTTGCGAGTGAGCACGCCCCGGGGGCCAGTAACCCTAATCTGCTTGGCCTTGATTTCCACCTTCACGCCCTCGGGCAGGTCCATGGTCTTCGTCGCCAAGATGGTCTTCATGGCTGCCGGCCGGACGAACGTGCGTGCGGAGGGCGATGGAGGAAGCACTGACCGCGGCGATGGCAGCAGAGAGATGCTCGCAAGCAAAAGAGGGCTCCGTCCTCGGCCGCCGCTACTTTGAGCCCCCCGCGCGGGGAACTTCGGCGCCTACGGGGAACTCCTGGGGAACTCCTGGGGAACTCAGGGGAACTCCTGACCTCAACCTGAGTACCTGACGGTGAAAGAAAGGACGTCCCAGCCAGCCATGACTCGCCATCGCCTGATTCCAGCCGCGCCCACGCCAGAGATGATGTGTCACCCATCAATCCTCAAACTGAACTCGGCATTCAGACTACAAATAATCAAAATAATAAGCTGAAACAAGTCCCTTCGATTAACCCTTAAACGACGGGCTCGTAACCGTGGAAATCATATGTTTTGAAATTGTTGGATTAAAATAATGCAAAAGCACTCATTGGCAGACAAACTACTATAGATGAATTTCCCTTTTCACACAAAATTGGGAGGATGAATAGTTGCACTTTTGTCCTACATGGAGTTATTCTTTGTCATTCATCGACCAAAAAACGTCCTCAGCAGCGTTTATGGATTAACATCTTAGTTTTGTTGCAAATCCTTTACTCTTGAAATGCACACTCAGAAATCATGTATTTCCTGCTTACTTTGTCGCATCTGTCAACAAAAGAAAGCTTCCTGCATTAGTAATAAGTTGGGTTTGAACCCCTTTAATTTTCCAGCCAGAAACCATTAAATCAATACATGCAGCTGGTGTTGCACCATAAGACCGTAGTGTCTGTAAATGGGTACAAAATAACTCCATTCTTTGCAACTTTCATTTGAAACCCTTTACTTTGTACTGCCTTGAATCACTCATCAAATCCACACACACGCAACTGCTGTTGACTTTGCAGCATGCCATACAGACCCTGCCTGTAGGTCAGTTTCGTAAATAATTAAGGAAAAACTGGAACATGTCTCGAATAGGAAAAAATTGTACAACTATTTTCTGAAAATCTGAGAAAATTTCATTGTTGACAACTGTGAATCTTCAAAAATTATTCTTGAAAAAATTTAGAAAAACATTGTTGCAAAGAGGAGCAACGGCATCAAAGCATTATTGCAAAGAAGAGTGTTGGAAAATTAGGAAGAGTGCATGCCAAAGCCAAGAAATTCGCATCAAGCTGACGAATTGTCCATATGCCAAAATTAAATTATTTCGACATTCAAGTGCCAAATCAGACCTGAACTTTGGGTAGACCAGTGAACAAAAAGCTCCCTTCTTTGTAGCTTTCACTTGAAATCTTTTACTTAATTTCCACCAACTCCTTACTTTTTCAACTCATCAAATAGCTGTTTCGTTAGAAGGAGGGGTATAGCACTTTCATGTAAAAACAAAATTCACAGAGCTCCCTTCTTTGTCACTTTTGTTCAAAATCCTTTACCTGAATTTCCAGTCAACGCCAGATCATCACAAATCCCTGCTCTCCTGCACACCATCGTCGACTTCAGGCTGTTCCTGTTAAGTTAACATCACCTGCCTCTAGATTCCGCACAATTTGCGGCTTGTCTGTGAGCACTTTCAAGCCTACTCTCGATCAATAATCTGTAGCCATGGCTTAATTGCAAAACAATGTTTCTAAGTATGTGAAATTGAGCGGCTGTGTACTAGGTACATTCTTGGTTGAATTGTTGGGACACAGTCGACATGAAAACCATAAGTTTTCAAATGTTGCACAATTGGATTGGAGTGCACTACTGTAGTTGGTGTGTGTGTGTGTGGAATTGTGGATGTGTCTTGGAATTGCCGGCTTAATCCACTCGCAGCAGTGTCTAGTATTTGAAGGTTTCCAAATCAGTTCTGCGATTCTAAAGTAGAAGATTTTGAGTTATTTAGCTAGATTGCTAGCTTTTCGTTTCTTCTTAATTTTGTGTATCCCCTGATTAGTAATGTGGATTGGATGCATTGCGATGTGAATTTTGGTTTTAAGAAAGAGCTGGTTGTGTCGGTGATTTGGGTGTTGGAATTTGGCCTGAAGCTATGTCGTTTTTGAAATCAGCAGTGCGGACATAGCTGAGCGCTCGCTCGTCGACTTCGACTCTTCTCCAAGAACATGGCAGCAACGCAGTCCCTGATCAGGTTCCCAGAATAATCAGGTACCTCGTATTCTTCGTATTCTTCTCTAAGAGCTAGATTGAAAAAGGGGTTATGGTAGAACCACCCATTGTCGACCACTCAAGCAATTCCGCATATGTTCTGGAGCAGTAGAAGGTAATATGAATTTATAGTCTTGTAGGAAGATAGAAATGATGGGCAATGCCAAGTTTTCATGATTTTTTTCCTTAAACTGAATTTACTATGAATTTTGGAAGCCAAAAGTTGGCCTCAACCCATACCCAGGATATAGAGTCTTCCAATTTCGACCATTCCATAACTACTTTCCCACTCACTGCTTCGTGCTTTCTTGCTCACTAAATCAAGACACGTGTCATGACTTTATAGTGCCAACCTTGCAAAAGAGAAAAAATCACATTTCAAAATATGGTTGGAATTTGTACCAACCTTGGTTGGAAATAGCTGCACCCTACAAGTTGGTTATTGATGGCCGGTTGGTAATGGGTGGTTCTACTATAGTGCTCTTTTGGTTTTTCCAGTGGAATTAATCACTTGGCTAATTGGCAGTATGAAGGATCCAACATTCTACAGGGGTTCTTCCTCATAACTATCTGGTGAAAAGATGCAAACAACATGTTTTTTATTAATCCCCTCACTTTCGATTCTCAAATTTTGCAAACCATTCATTTGCTCACAGAAAAAAAATCTGAAACCAATCTCCACACTGTCAATTTGGGATATGAATTTGGTACAAGTATAGATACAAATATGAGTATGGATACATAGTAAGAATACAAAAAAATATGGAAATATCCCATATCAATTGCATATCCCTTATCAATTTGAAATTACAAGTAGAGGTGGTGGTGATTGAGGGAGGTTTTGAAAAATTTTAAAAAAAATTAATTGAGTTTAGTTGTCACTTGTAACCTTGCCTCACTATGTGTTCTAAAGACAAGTACCAAATTTACATAAGGTCTTAGGCTTTGATGTCCCTTTATTCTAGTTTTCAAATGCTCTTTGAAGTCTCTCATAAATTACAAATTCTATGGAGTAGGCGAGTAGGGTTTGTAACAAGGCTGGAATGGTAGTGTTTGATTTAGGACGTGGTCATGTGGCGTTTTTTTTGCCAAAGACTTAATATGGATAGGTCATGTGGCTTTTTAATAAGGAGTTTGTCATTTGAATTATGGTGTCATTGGCGTCACAATTTGATTTTTGTAGTAGCTTTAATGACATTGGCGACTTTTGGATTTTTACTGTCAAATCTATTGACAATCTAGCATTGTCACATGTTGGAAATTGGACTTCTTTCAGTTCACTTTGGAATTCTTTTAGACTTTGCAATTTCGGCTCTTATATATCTTGGTGGGATATTGGTTATACAATTTTAGCATCATTGTCAAGAACGGCAATTTTTAACAATGAAAAAATAAAATAGACAATCAACAAAAGAAAATTTACAAAACATAATTTCCACAACAAACTGGTAGTACAAGTGCACATCTAGCACAAATCAAACACCTACCAGGCTAGCACTGAAACACACAGTCAGTTGCAAAACAAATAGAAGCATTGAAAATTGAAGAATGACCACAAGATTTGACGTATCTAAAAGATAGAGAACCCCACAAAGAAGATTGAAATTGCATTGAAAAAGAAGAGTGTAGCTTGAACATATTTCAAACTTACACTTGATTTGGAAAACAAAATGTCACCTCTCCGGTCATGTTGCTCAACTATAGTACTACCTTGTTGTATTGACAGGTTTCATTCTAGCAAAGTGTAACGCTACTACTCAATAGAAAGTACCTATTGTTTGAAGCAATTGTTGTATGGAAAATTATGCAAGTTGTAAATAGTATAAATGAGCATGCCTACAACCAAGCAAAGGTGGTGATTGAGCCTATTATGCAATCTATTTTTCAAAAAAGATAGAGTAGAGAAGGTCCTCTCATTCTCCACACTATCCAAGACATGGACCAGTGCAATTTGGGCAAGTTTTATGTACTCTCCAAAGTTTTTTCCAAGAGAAGTGTTGGCATCCAAGGTCCTCTATAGCTTTGTAAACAAATTTAGCATCATATGTGGAGGGGCATTCAGCGGTGGCAATTCCATGCACTATAAAAAATTGTTTTTTTAGACAAGCTGATAAACATTTAGATATTTTTTTCCTAACGTCAAGCATATCCTTATTGATGTTTGAGAAAATCCATGAAGATTGATATGACAAAAAACATGGTAAAATTTGACAAAATATGTCATGTTTTTAGAGCAATATCGTAGTAGACAGGGTCAGAGAAGGGGCCCAAAGTGCACCATGTGGCAGTTGACATAGCACAAGACATCACAAATTCACAATGTCTGAGAAGATTAATAATGTTTTGAACAACATCAACTTAGAAGTCAAGAAGAATTTTGATAGTGTTTTTAGCAACGTCAACTTATATGTTTAGATGTTTATTGAGACATTTTTTAAAACATTAGTTTCGACATCCAACATTTTGTAACATCAACTTTGACATATACCATGTAAAATAGGTCATACATAGCATTAGATGTTTTTTGGGAGGGGGTTGGAGGGTTGTTTCGGGTCCATTCTTGGCATTGTTCCCTTGGCAATAAAAGAACGTCCGCTACTAGAATTTTTTTTTTTTTTTAAACTAATAAATTAAAAAAAAATCTTGAAATGGAAAGAAAAGATGAAAAAAATTAATTAATTTTTTGAAAAAGAAATGTATATGACGTGGCAGTCCCTCTGCCACGTTATGCAGCTCTTGTATAATTCCAGAGTCTGGAAACCCTAGGGAACTCGTAGCCCTTCATAAAGACTAAAAAACATGTATTGTACTATCTACAGTATGCCATATATAGTGCACCATATTTGATATTTACATTGACTCGCTTGAAAAGCCACTTATTGTGAGTATGTTGATAAGAAAAGACAAGCTATTTATACAATTGAGGCGGTAGGAGGGAAGACAAACCATATGGAATATGTGAATTTTTAAAATTTTACAAAGTTGTTGAAGTTGATGTCACAAAAAAGATTTGGACGTCTCACTTAACATTTCAATTGATATCACAAAGAATATTTAGATGTTTTGATTGATGCCTTAGTTGATGTCTACAAAAACCTTGTTCAAATTTTTAGATGGTGTCAAAATGTGCTTATGTGGCATGACACTTCATCCTTGTTGGATGCTATCATGTCAAGGAGGAATGGAATTACTTCAATACAAACTAGAACAAATAGCAAAATCATTTTTTGGTTTCTAATAAATCTTGTTGTTTATAAGAAGGTAAAGACAATAACTTCAGCGATAATAGGATGGATTGAATTTCCTACATCATTGAAAAAATGATCTTCTAAAATTGAGAACAATTTATGTTGAATTCTAAATTATATGAGACAATGGAAACACATATTTATGGAAAATAAATAATATAATTTAGGACTTGTTAATACATTTAGAGCTACATTGGAAGTGCGATTGAAAATGTTGACTAGCCATCTTGCTATTTTGTTTTCTATCCATTCTATCCTTTTTTGAAAGCCCCCAAGGAGTTGCCCCTCCTTTGTGTTTTTTACATGTGGTCTGCGGTTTATCCTAGCCCACAGTGATTTCCATTAACTTACCTGCAACGAAACTAGAATCCTTTGCCGACGTAGCAAGTCCATATTTTTCTGGATGTTTCATAAAATGCAATGATGTTCTTTTGGACGTCTTTTAGAACATCATCGACGCGCACAACATCAACTTGTTCTGCAACTAACATCCACACATTTTTTGTAACATTGAACATAATTCTACCTCCAAAGGCCACAATATCTCACCACCACTACAAATGTTATGGTCTCACATGGCAAATTTAGATTTGCATCCCACTTCACATTGAAAGAAGGCAAAATAGCACAGCGATGAGAACCAGTCTGATAATTCTATAACAAAAGAACATACATTAGGGATTGTCCCATAAGCATTGTCCAAACTGCCTGGATCACCTAGATATAAGAAATCCACCCACCCATGTGGGTTTTTCCTATAGCAAGCAAACATCCATCAAACGCTGATAGTTTAATTGTCCTAATAATCAACTTAATCAATCTAGTGAAGCAATTTAATCCATTTGATAATCTTGTTTATTAGTATGTATATCAATTTTGAGTGTGAAATTGCATTATAACAAGAGAAATGTATACATTCTATTTTAAGTATGTTGCCCCTCCCCACAATGTTTCAAAAATTTGCATATAAAAGATTTTTGGGATGGGAAGTGATATAAACAACTACAAATAGTATTAGTACAATAAAATGCACTTCCAAGAAACTTAATTTCACATGAAGAGCTATCAAACTCATTACAAAATCCACCTTGCAATTGTTGAAATGCAATTTATTTTTATTATAATTAGAAATCACAAATAACTCCAAATCAACACTTGCAAGTTTAAATTTTCAAATCAAGTGAAATTGGCAAGCTTTGCTCAAAGCTGGGAAATTGAATAAAATTTGCAAGCTTTGCTCAAAACTAGGAAATTGAATAAAATTTGCAAGCTTTACTCTTCCACTAATGGTACATAGATGCCTTTGAGAACCTCTCAAAAATCAAATATTTATATTTTTTAGTGAAAAATAAAAGTTTCCAATAGCTGACCTTTAATATTGTCCATACAAAAATTCAAACTTGTCAAAGGAATTTAACTGTCCATACCAAAATGAGCCTAAAATTTTGGAGCAACTTTATATGGTTTTTAGGCATTCAAAGGTTAAGCAATTGAATGTAAGCAAGCTCAACAAATTAATCAAATTCAGCAATTTAATTGAACTAGCTAGCAAGGCTCACTTTTAGGCTTACCCGGGAGTAGGCAAATTAGGCCTTCTCAAAGACCAAATAGGTTAATCTCATTGTGTGGGGGGAGGGGGCACCGGGACGTACTCTAAGATAAAAAGGTAAAAAGAAGGGGAGGGGGAGGAAAAAAGGGACAAAAAGAAGCCCAGGAGAGGAAAAAAAATTGAGATTTTAAATAAATAAAAAAACAAAACTTTAATATCAATACCTTAACCCCTAAAGCCCTGAGGCCTTTTCTCCATCAAAACACACTCAAATCTGCCACTTCTATTGCAAAGAGCAAAAAACTATAAAAATTGATTTTTTTGGCATATCTAACTGTAGGATCTCATACTAGACTAGTATGAGAATGTGTGCAAGATATTTCAGAAACTTTGACCAAATAGATTGCAAGATATTTGCATTCAAAGTGAAGAAAACAAGTTTTTTTGCACCTTGCTTGGCTAGATTTTTGAGCTTTGAACCTATTTAACTTAAATTTTTTGTATTGTTGATTTTGATTTTCTAAGTTTATATGTTAAATACTTCAATTGAGAATCTAGGAAAAAAATTCAAGAAAAAAACACTAAATTTTTACTCATTAAAAAATTGTTAAGTAGAAGTAGGTTCAAGATTGAAGGAATAACTAAATCGTTAATAGCTCTAAGACAAAATTGAAATACCATAATCCCAACGGTGAGATTGTTCTAGCAAGAAAATTCAACCTTCTCTAACAATTTTTTTCTGAAAATTGTAAAAATTGCATTCAAAAATGAATCCTAAAAGTTATTTTTTCAAGAAGATGCTTAGATTGCCCGAAAAACTAAGATTGTCCATAACTTTTTCATTATTAGTCCAAATAGAATGAATCAAAGCTTCAAATGTACACAAAAGACATAGATTTTGAAAAAAATATTTAAGAAATTTATTTTGACTTTCTGTGATTTTTTTGTGCTGCCCGCCAAACTCTATTTTTGGCATAACTTTTTCTCTTGGGCACCAATTGAAATAAAAATTATATATCCACAAAGCTCTCGCAGAATTGCACAACTTCAAAAAATCCCAAAAAAATTCTCTACAAATCGAGGTCACAGGAACCTACCCGGACCCAAATTGTCCCCCAAGGGGACAAACGAGCCTTTAGGGGTTAAAAAAAGAAGTTTGACCTCTTGATTCATTATCAATGAAGAGTGTAGAGACTTTACACCATTTATTTACTTACATATGCAAAGTAAAAGTTGAATTAAAATAAAGATAAAAATACAATGGTAATATTTGATCTAGTTGTTTTATATATAATGTTGAGATATCCCAACTGTATGCTCACCATTCATTCTCTTTATACCATTGGAGACATGACTCAATGAAGATTTTATTAAAGTCGTATTATTGCTTTTGGATGTATGATGGATTTGTGAGCAATTTTTAAGACCATCAACTGAATCAAATTATGAAAAATGTTGTATAGGAGTTTTTGATGTCATTCTTGGCATCGCCATAAAGCTCTCAATGAGTAGAAATGCATCAAGTTGTTTTGCACTTTTGGTTTTTAAGTGTGAAAGGTATGGATTTTCAATTGAATTTTGTTTCCAAAAATTTAATTTAATTATGAATAAATTATTTAAAAAATTAAAAATTAAAAGAATACATAGGTAAATCACAAAAAATACTTAGGCAAGTGCACAACACCACACAAGTTGTTTATAAGTCAAACTTTAAAATTACATTTATCTTAAATTTAATAATAATAATAATAACAATATTATTATTATTATTATTATTATTAATAATAATAATAATAATAATAACAAAAAATCTTTGTATTTAAGAAGAAGAAAAGTTTTAAATTCAATTCATGAATTAGTTTAATATTCTTTAAATAATTAAATAAATTATTTAGTTTTTTATTTACAACAAAAGGTGTGCTAGACAAGTACTATCATTTCCTCAAATGAATCTATCAATTTAAGCATGTGCTGGCTTTCAATTACTAGAGGAACCTTGTCAAAGCTTTGAATGTAGCAATTCATCCATCCATGAGTTTAATCTCACCATATATAGCATATATTTAATAGTTATAGTGAGCAAGTAGAGGATTGTAGGATCAAAAGTGGCATATTGTGAAGATCTATGCTATTAAATAAAATAATCTTCAATTATTAAGCCTTCAAAGGAATCCTTGAAAAATGATTTGAAAATAGTTGTGCCTACTTTCTGGGGAAGTTTTGAAGAGCACATTGCAAACTCTAAGATCCTAATGACTCTTCCGCATCTTAGTTGTGTATTCAACTAAATTGTATTTGGACACATCTTTTTATTCAATCCGGTTGTCTTTTCCAAATTAGGTCCAATATTTGTCTCCACTCTATATTCAAACACCTCTATCTTTTGTAGATGTGCTCTAATTCCATTTTTTAATATTTCATTAGAGATGATGCAACCTCTTTATTTATATTTCTTAAGAATGTTGGCTAAAAATTATATACAATGAGTTGTGCGGATGAATGAGGCCTAAAATCAATCAAGAAAGGTCAAAGGTTTAAGGTCAAAGATCAAAGGTCAAAGGATTAACCATCAAAGGTTTCTTTGAAATCATTATGAAAATATGATTTTAAAATAGATGGTTCACCCACTTTGCTAAAAACATAATGTACTTTCTCATCAATCAAAGGACAATTGGATCAAAATGTCATTCTTCAAAGATGTTTATTGCATTAGCTATACCTTCTTCAAAAATTTAAACATCCAAATGGTGATAATGTAACCATTTACCATCATTTAAACCAAATTAATGATGTCTCCAACCAAAAAATATTTTTAAATACAATCCATTATTCAAATTTTATTCTCATACATAATACATTTTTATCAACTTGTGCAACATTTATAGACATGCATGGACATCATCATTTGCATATATGATATAATTCATTTTATATTAATGAGTAGATCTATAATATCATATTCATGCAAGAAACCAAAGAAGATTTTTCCTTTAATTCTTTGCTCAGATAAATCTATAAAATACATTTATGAGAATTCAAGTGAAAGCTAAGTTTTACAGATGTCTATAGAAGTCATCTATCAATTAATATCATAAACTAGTGCAAAGAAGGTCTTGTAAGACTTGATCTAGCGTTAGCTTTGACCTAAGGTCAAGTGTTGAACTTAGGCCAATTAGTGTAATCTCAAAAAATTTGCCAATATTGTATGGGTGGACAAGATAAATAGAGAGAGGATATCATTTTTAGAGCAGTGAACCAGCTGCAGTGTCCTTCAAGTCAACACATATCGCATTCAACTAACAAATAGAATTAAATTAGAAAGATAAAAATTTGCACACAAAATTTTGACCAAATTGTAGTGGCAAAATTTTAGTTTCCATCTTCATCTAACATTCAAATGGCTCCCTACAAGAATCTAGATCCTTCTTTTGTGCACCAAAGATCATACACATCATGGGACATTTGAAGCAAGACTCTAAAAAAATCACGGAGATCTTTCAAAACCCGCATAAGTCAACTAATTCCGTTGATAGTTGACTACCATGGTGATACCACACATGCATGCATGATTTGAATTCAAATCTATTTGACACTCCAAATGTTAAAAAATTAAAGTATAGAGGCCAATTTAGAAATGTGCCTAAGTAACTGGATCCTGCTTCTCATCATCGTCTTTTTTAATTTACAGCTGCCTCTTCCAATCTTTGATGGAGGTGAGGATAAAAGGAACATTTGTGCCCTATTTACCTTCATGTTTGTTACAAAGTGGGTGTAGATGTTGCATCATGATCAAGATAACAAATCCTAAAGAGATAAAGTATTTTTGATAAATTAACCAATAAATACTATAAAAAAAAAATATTAATTATACTAATTTTTTTTAATTTGTAGAAAAAATATTGTAAAAAAAAGGAAACATATTTAAAATGTAATAGAAAAAAACTGAATTTATAGTAATTTTGTTTCAAGTTTTTTATTTATTTTTATCCTTTAGTTGTTACAGAAGGCAATTTCAATGTTGCATGGGAGTCTAGACAAAATGAGTGAGCATACTTTGTAATAGCAAACGATAGATGGCCGTGTCTTCATTAGGTTTTGAAGCAAAACTTTGTCCCATTGCAAGTAGATGATGACCAAGAATCACAAACCTTGGAGGATACACTCCTTCTTGCTACTTGACAAGCAATGAGTGGACTGTTGTGTTTGATGTCACTTAAGGAGTAGTAGTATCCTATCTTATAAGTGGAGATGTAAATGTTGTATTAGATTTGTGCATGATGATAAAAACTTTTGTGATATGGATCCATATCTTAGAAGTGGATTTGATCATCTTGGAGATGCATTTTAAAGCAATATGTACATCAAATCTCTACCTTCAAACACCCAACTACAGCTTGTAGATGCATTGCATCGATTGTCACACATTCCATGTACAAATGTATATAAAATTTTGTATGTATTTTATACAAAATTGCATATTGTTTTACTACATCCATCTCAAAATGAGATTTTCAGATTATTGCATTTAATTGCAATAATTAATTGATCAAAAAAATTCAATATAACTCAACCTCTATCTAGAAAAAATTCCTAATCACAAAAGTACCTATTTCAAAATACCCGTAAATTCCTCTTTTCAAATATCTATATAAAAAATGAATATATCCAAGCATACAATTTAGTGCATGGATGAACATGGTTGGATGAATAGTTTATCTTGGCCAATGTGAATGTTACCCTACATCTTCAGCTCTTAAATTAGCCCATGTCATGAGCCAATGGCTCATTTACATGGCAAGCACAATTGCCACAAACTTGGCATAATTGCAACATTTTGTGAAAACCTTGGCAAACCTTACCAAAGCAACATTGTTGTAGACAATTGTGAACTTGCAAGCCCTTGATTGTTGTAGTGTAATTGGATTTATTTCTAGAGATAGATAAAATCTACGGTCTTCAAAGAAGGCCGGCGTGAATAAAGTGTCTTCTCGTAATGACAATGAGCTAGTGCCCAATGGGTCAAGGGCCATTGATGCAAAATTATTTCTAAACACGTAGAATATGCATTGTTAGAAAGTCAAGAGATTACATGCATGGAACCTCAACAACAACTTTGTAAGTAATTAACCCCTAAAGGTTTTTGGCTATGTTTTCACCAAAACCGCTCCAGAACTGCCATTTCTAATACTAGTGCCAAATTTTAGAAAAAAAATATTTTTGGACACTTGTAGCCGTAGGATCTTGTAGTAAACTTGTTTAAGAAGATGTGGAAAAAATTTCAGAATTTTCCACCACGTGGATTGCAAGATAATAGCGTTTGAATTGACAAAAATCCTTTTTTTGTCCCTGCGAAAAAACGGGCAGCTGCCCTCCACAAGGTCACATTTGTATGAAAAAATGTCCAAAATGATGGTTACTCTTTGGATTTATTCTTCAAGGCAAGTTGGCTACATGCTTGAAAAATTTCAGATCATTTGGAATTGTACAACATATAGGAAAAAAATAGTAAGTAGGAAGAGGTAGAGAATGATTCAAAGCACTAAATTGTCAAGAATTTATTTATGAAATTGAAAAATGCCAATCCCAACGATTGTAATGTTGCAATAAACAATCTACACCCAATGTTTTTATTTTTTTTCAAAAATATTGAAAATCGAGTTAAATAAAGGACTTCAAAGTTTATTTTAGAGTAGAGATTCCATAACTACCCTCAAACTAAGAATCCTCATAACTTTTGACTCATTGATCGGAATGGAATGATTCAAAGCCTCCCACGTACATATAAATCTAAAGAACCAGTTTCAAATTTTAGTTTTTTTTAAAAGTGATTTTTAAAGAAGTTTTTTTTGCTGCCCCAACTGCCCGCCGAACAATGAAAATGACATATCATGCAATAACTTTTTAACCATGTAGTCAAAAGTTACGAAAATTGTTGGACCTTAAAGCTACTCCTCGGGCACATCTTATGTGAAAATTTCAAAGAAAAAAAAGAAAAATTCCGATCATAGTGAGCTGCCCAAAATCGCTATGTTGTCAAAAAACGGTGTTTGGTCCTTTAGGGGTTAAAGAAGAAAGGATACATGAAGAATACTCTTAATTTTCAGTTTTTTAAATGAGATGATTTTAGTGAAGCATATAATCAAAGATGCAAGGATCAAATTGCAATACATTGTTGGATAATTTGATAAACTCCAATAAATCTACGAAGAAAAAAAAGTCTTTATTTCATCATTCAAATATGAAGAAAATAAGATTATTTAGAATGCAACTTACACAATCAAGGACAAAAACCAAGGCCATAGAAGGTACCAAAAAAACTCTTGCATGTTGTATTATTCTATTATCGAAGAATATTTGTAGGGCTGAAAGAAATTTTGTTGGTAAAAAGCAACAACCATTTAACAAATACATTTAGAGAAATTGCACATTTTAATATACCATCACAAGGAATGTCAATGTTGTAAAAATAATCCTATCAATAACAAATATTTTTTTGAATTTGCATCTATTCTAATTTATGAGTGAATATTGCAACTTCCATGAGAATAAAATTGTACTATTACATTCTAAAGTTGAGTCCTCTATTATCAAATAAAATTATGAATTAATACATCTATAATGGATTTCATAGTTATAATCCTATTTGTTTCATGATCTACTCATAAAAATCACGATAAGAAGTCTTATGACCATTATACTAGTTTTTCTCTACCCTAGGTTATACATGATAACATAAATATTAACATAATTAAACAAATTTAACCAATATAGGCTTCATATAATAAAATACATGTATTTAGTCTTATTAGATTCTTTTATGTCTCTTCATATCCAAGAGTTGCAACGTTCAATAATGAAAATAACTAACCTTAGAAACTCTAGGCGACTTCTCGTGGCTAAATATCTTTTCATGTTCATTTTCCTGTATTATTCAACTTCTACTCTCTCATTCATTGTTTTCTTCATGGTTATTTTTAATGTTATTCTATCATTTATTTGCTCAAGTTATACACAATTGGGATTTTTGCAATTCAAATTGTTTACATTCTCCAACTCTTATTTTTGCATGTCACTATTTCAATTTTTTGGTTCATACATTGGTATATTTATTAATAACCATATAGATTTGAATTCAAATGCAGAAAAACTGAAATGATGTAGGTATTAATGTGATTTTTTTGTCTCATCTGAATTCACTTTCTTACAATATTTTAATTAAAATAATTGATTCAAATCATAAAATGGTGATGTTGAAGATGATATAACAAATAACATGGACTAACAACAAGCAAAGTAGAATTAAGGTTTTTGAGTTATTATGTTATATTGAATTTATTGGTTCAATTTTGATCCTTTTAATACTCCAAAAGATTAAGATTTCAAACTGAAGGACATCAAAACTTCAAATGCCAATGCTCATGGAAAGATGATTTGTACAAAAATACTACTAATAGACAAAGTAGAAGAAGGAAGCCTAAAAGTGACTTGCAGCACGTAATCAATTTCAATTTGGACTAATTTGAGAGTGTAGAAGCAACATTTTCTTCTCAGATATCACACCTCATGTTCAATAATGTTGGATAAAAACTACAAATCTTCTTTCTTTTAATTTGATATAGTAGCTTTCTTTGTGACTTTAATTTTTTGAAAAATCAATAATAACATGTCGCCTAGGTATACAAAATCCTTGGATAGTTTCAAGGTCATTAAATAATCATGGCACTAATTAATGCAGCTAAGTATAATAAGTCGATGTCTTAAGTTTGCCTTAAATAACTTTAAGGCATCTTAGGACAATTAGTAAAATAATGTCAGGTAAGAAGGTACCATTGTAGCTATACAAGAGAAAGGTAGTTTGGAAGACTATCTTCAATTTTAATCTAATAAGGTACTTTATAATATCCCAAAAATAATTAATTAGATTTATAATTAATAAAAAATATACTTTCAATGAAACATTTATTTTTAGTTAATGTTCGAGGACCTTAATAATATGATAGTAAAAAGGCTAAAATATATTCAAGGTATATTTGAAAATCAAATTGGTAGAAACCACATGATCAATTTGTATGATGAATGAGGTAATGTAATAGGAGAATTGTAATAAAACATATATATTTATCAATGCTTGAATAATAATAGATGATCATAAATACCAACAACTCACACGTGCGAGTAAATGTTCACATCAATCCACTAATCATACATAGATGTGGGTATGGATATTGAGGTAAACTTAATGAACTAAATAATTACTATTATTATCACAATGTGAATAATATTCAATGAACTTTGTTGGCTTATAAATTTGAATGATTTGTTTAAGTGACCTTGAATTATTTTGCTCTTAGTAAATATATTGATTCATAATCACAAAACTTAAAAGTGCTTCACTACTAAAGAAGAATTTCTCTCTATAAAACTTGATGAAAATGTAACAAAAGAAATTTAAATTCAATCCAAAATGAAAGATTTCATTTTGGATTTCATTTTAGTAATGAGATTTTAAAGTGGTACAAGTGATAGAAAAAGAGTTTTTTACAAGAATTGAAGTGAAATTTATTTTGTAAATGCCTCTTGGACCATGTCAAAGAGACTTTAAATCAAAACAATTTTAATCTTTTAAAAAGAATATAGTGTATTTTCAAGTTATAATGAATGCATAACGAGTTTTACTTGAATGTGGTTTCTAATTCGATTTCATACTACTTATTGCAACTTATTCCACTAAATTATTCTTGAGATCATTGGTTTTATTATAAGTAACAAACCAAGAATTAAATGACTTTTAGGTACAAACATAGAAGCATCAAATATAAAGGATGAGAAACAAAGGCAAATTATGTGATGGAGTATAATGGAACACGAAGGAGTACAATTGAGCATGAAGGAGCACAAATGAGGACAAGAAAGCATGAAGGAACGCAAAGGAATAACTGAAGGAGCACAAAGGAGGACAAGGAAGCACAAAGGAACAATTGAAGGAGCACAAAGGAATGCAAAGGAACAACTGAAGGAGCATTAGTAGACCACAATAGAATTAATAATATTAAAAAATTCTAAAAGGGCGATGAATAATGATGCAATTCATTGAATAGGACATTAATGAATGATTGAAGAATTTAATTGTTTTAAAAACTACAACATCAATATGTTTAGAATATCTTTGAACATTCATTATTATTTAAGTACAATATTTTGAAACATCATTTACAACAATAATTTCTTAAAAATTTAATACTTAGTACTCCCTTTGTTCCGAAATGATTGTCTACTTTGAATGTCTTGTTTTTTTAAAGTTGTTTTCAATAGGTCAAAAAATACTTCCTTATGGCTAATTTTATTTAGATTACAATGAATGCATGCAATGTTCTTCATTGATTCTAGTGATATAAAATTTGGAACCTTTCTTAATTATATTTTTCACAATATGGTCAATTTCGTTGGCTTAAAAAAATATCTACAAAATTGTGTACAATCATTTCGGGATGGAGGGAGTAATTTCTATGTAAATGTATTATTGTACGTTACATGCATGTTTTCAATTATCAACCTTTTTATTTCACAAAATGATTCTTTAATGAAAACTCAATATGATTGTTATATTCAATATTCAATATGCAATGATGGGTTTTAAACATCTTTTTTGCAATTGTAAATTTTGTTATACCACTAAATAATATTTTTATATAATGATTGATACAATATAGGATGGATGGATTGTTACAGATTCGACTAGGGCATCATCAAATATATATTTGAAAAATATTTTTTTACTATTATCCAACAACATCAATCACTATTCCATGCCATCATTCTCAAATTTTTCATTTATCTTTTTGTGTTTAATAGAAAAACATAAATGATAGGAAATTTGTTTATAGATTTTTTTTAGAAAGTGAATTATTAAAATATAAATTTAATTTATGAAGAGGACATGAAGTTCACTCTTTCAAAGACATTTTTAAATTACATATACTCATTATAAGGGGATGAGATAAGATTTACACGCTTGCTAAGTGTAGTGGAACAATTTCTACATGAAGATTAAATAGAATATAGTTAATTGTGTTTTTATTTATTTTTAAATTTTTGGTACATACAACTTGTTGCCACACTCTTCAACACAATATAAGCTTGCGTATTTTTCAATTGAGGAAACCAATTGCAATGTCTTTTTGATTGAAAAGTTTTTTGAGGACACAAATTAGCATGTTTGATGTTTAATTGAATTTGTAACAAAGTCTTGACCAATTTGGAAAAAAAACCTAGGATTCCATTACTCCCCGTGCTACAAATGACACCCAAATGAAGGTTTTGGAGGCCTGTTTTTGACTTCAATGTTACAAGGTGATTTAGAGTAAGTTAAACTCTATATTTGGTTTTGAAAATTTTCATGAGTGAATTTAACAGCATATAATTATGAATGGTGAAATTTTCCATCTTTTTATAGAGTAAAAACTTTCCTTCCAGAGGGCTCAAAGTTTGTTGTTTCTCGAGAATGAAAAGAGGTTTCTTTTTTTGACTTCAAATGTTATAATATTTCTATCCGTGCCATGAAATGGGATAAATTTTTTCCTACACATTTTTTTTTTTTTTTTTTAATTTACTTTTATATAGTTGAAATTCAAAAGAAAAAAAAATTGATTTAAGACCATGCATAAAAAATGAGTAGTTTTGGACTTTTCCACTTCCAAAACACCCTCCGTCCTTCAAAAGTTATGGAAACATTGAAGACTATCCATAAATTTTAACTATAGAAAGTGGAAGTGCACTTAGTAGAGCTATAATATATCAAATTTGGTGTGCATCTAATGGAACACTTTGCAACAAATTTAGTGTATTGCAAGAGATATAGTTGGATATTTGTAAATCTCTTTGTCTCTTACTGACTACATAGAGATTACAAAATATAAATTCCAATGAAGAAAATATAGATGTAATTTAGAATTCTAACCTTTCTAACAATACATTCAAAGCGATCAAAGATCATAATTTAAAAAATATATATTTTTATTGAATTTCAAAATTAAAAATGTAGTCCATATACTATTTAGGATGTAGATTTATACACGCCTTCAGCAATAATTCAAACACTTATTATAGTATTTAGATGGTCAATCCTAATAGCTAAACACCAACATTATGATCTTAGAATAACAAAGATTATAAAGGTCATTTGCATTTGCATAAATTTTGCTCTTTACAAATAATAGTATATTATCAAATATTGGCATATGTTGTGATATATATTTTTATATCAACATATAATTAGTCTATGTTGTAGTATTTTGAGATCTTTGATGGCTTTGAATGTAGCAATTTTTGCACCTTTAATGTAGAGTGAGATTTCTGAAATCCGTCTAGTTTGCATAAAGTTCTAAATTTGGATGGATTTTACATTATTCAAAATTGCATGCTTAAAGTAACCCCTTTTTAGGAAGTATCTAAAGGATCACATATGAAACTTGGTGACAATATTTGAAATAGAAGTTGCAAATCAATATTTTTTTAATTATATCCCTACATTTAGACCATTTTTGAACAATTATGGGATGAGTTTCAATTGAGGTGTACAACTAAAATAACAAAGCTTACAAATTCCCTCGACAAATGGAACATCTAGATGAATAAATGATATTTTGTCCATAATCTACATATTTTGGGATGTAAGTGGGTATATCAATTCAATCAAGAAAGAGTTAAGGTAGGAGGCTCAAAATGGCACATCTAAGGATTGGTCCGCCTTTTTTGTGTATTTCATTGGATGGGAATAATTTTAGCTCATTTTTTAGACAAAGAGAAATAGATGAGGAATCTAACCCAAGTAGTTTCATATTTTTCCAAGTATTTTTGAATTACATATGAATTTTCAAACAAGTTGGGTCGTAGGTCCCTATTTATGACCCTAGGTCTTTTTATAAACGGTTCACTTGCAATTCTAAAGAAAGATGGGAAAAGCAAAGTGAATGATTGGCTCTTGCAATTGATAATGCTTTTTTCCTTGGTTCATTCAATGACTAAGGTGGGTACAACCATTATGGCGTAGTGCCTTAAAGCGCACCTTAGATTAAGCCCTTAAATGATATAGTTATCTACTGAAAATTGTCAGTGAGTGAATATGGTAGTTCATCAAAGAACCATTGGCCATTTTGGGTATTGGTGACATGCTTGTAAGCTCACATCACATGTTAATTTGTTTCTCTAACAAGGTAATCACTCTTTTCTCTTCTTTGAAACACATGGACAATTCCCATTGATTACTGACAAGCTTTTCTATTGCTTGTTGGTTACTAGTTTGGTTGGATTTTTTTCATTGTTTTAAACACAATTGCAACTCCATTTCTTTTCATTCTGACACCTTGGGAGGGGAACTTTGTGCATGTGGCTGTTGATTTTCAATGCAGCCTATGAGCGCTTTTGAATACTCTACTTCCAAAACTTTGTATCCCTACTGTAGTCTCATATTTGTCAAAATCTGAATTTTTTTTGTGCATTTCTTCCTTTTCTACACATCTCTTTACAATCCTGTATTTACTATTATCTACTTAGCCTTCAAATTACTCATAGCCCAATTTGTGGTGCTTTTGGGTGTACCCACCTTATACATGTCAATTTCAGAACCAACTCCTGTCCATTTTACAGCCATTTATAGGCCCGTTCTTAACCCCTAAATGCCCAAGCACTCAAATCTGGTGTTTGTAAAACTTTGAAGTTAAATAAAACCTAACCAAGTTGCTTTTTTTAGTATTTTATATTTTTGAAAAGTTCTTCTTGAAGTCTAGTTTTAGCGTCAAAAATCTGATCTTGAAAATAAATTATAGTGATTTTTCTATTCAAGATTTTGTGCAAGGGTACCCATTGCAATCTTGATTTCTCGTAGTGTTCAGAGCTCTTGAAAATGAGCCTCAATTACACTAGATCTTGGAGAAAAAATCACATTCAAAATTCATTCAAAAAATTTGTAAAAGAGATTTTAAGAAGCCATAAATTGAATGAGATTACACATGTTAGGCCCTTTAACCTCATATTTTTTTGGTCACCAACTTTTTAGATTTGACTTGTGAAAAAAGGATTGAAAAATTTCACATCACTTTTGTAGTTTTAACACCCTCATGGTCAAACATTATAATCTTTCACTCCATATGTGATATTGTTGTATTTTCTTTTCCTATGAGATCTCTAACATGTCTAGTTTGAATTTGTATGGTTACAATTCAAAAAAAATTGATACAACTTATAAAAATGTTGACATTTTGTTCAATTTAGAGCAAATTTCAAGATGCTCAAAACAGGCCTTGGGCATTTAGGGGTTAATGCATGTTCCATTTCAGAGCCTCCTACCTTAGGTGTATAACGGCCTTTGGGAAATTGAAAACAAAATTGTTGTGGCTGTACAGACTCCCGCCATGAGCGAGAGACAAAAAGAAGTGGGCCCCTCGGAAGACGTAAAGCCATTTCCACCCCCTCTCAGGTCGTGTGACCTGTTCACACATGAGTTCAGTTGTCCGCCGGGAGCTTCCTTCCGTTCGTTTGTCGACGGTCGGTCGGTCGTGGGCCGAAGCTTCGTCAAGGGGTCGCTCTTTCCAGTCTTCCTGCGGGTGCCTGCCCGTGTCGTGCACGGGTTGGGCACTTGGGCGACCTCGGCTGCCTTGCTTCCGGCCCGGCCCTTCCCTTCCCTTCCCGTCCCTTGCCCGCTCGCTCGTCATCACCACCGTGTCCTTGTCCTTGTCCTTCCGCGTCGTTGCGTTGCTTCTCATGCTCCCCATCATTCTCGCATCCCCTAACCATCAACAATCCTTCAAGCTTCGCCTTCAGTTTCGGCGTGCTTTGCTTTGCTCTGCTTTCTCTCTCTCCTCTGTCGCTCTCTCGCACTCTCTTGCTTGGCCTCCGCTCCTTGCCCCTCACTGCTCTTCTCCTTCATCTTCATCTTCTCGTTCGTATCTCGCCTTCCATTTCTCTCTCCTCACTCCGATTGCTCTTCGCTCGTTCTTCTCTCCGCGACTTCTCTTTCTTTCGTCCGCGTTCCCGTGTCCCTGCTCTCCCGGGGATTCTCGAGAGGTGCTGCTACCTGCGGTTTCCTTGGGGTTCGGTTTCGGCAGGGGCTGTTATACCCGCGTGAGGCGGGATTGTCCGGGCGAGATTGTCCGCGGGGAATTGGACTGGAGGACGATGGCCACGACTGGCGCCAACCACATGCAGGCCAAGCTGGTGAGTCGTCGATTTTCTCTCGCCTGCTTGGCTTCGGTTCTTTTCCGTCGGGTCGGGTTGGGTTGGGTTGGGTTTGGCCTGGTTGGGGTTGGCACTGTTCATGTCGCCTGCGGCGGGGATGTGGATGGGATTGTTGGGCGGTATCTCTCAGGGGCATAGGACCTAAATAGTTCTTCAATCATTTGCGTGGCAGGTTTTGCTCGGCGACATGGGAGCTGGGAAGTCCAGTCTCGCTCTCCGTTTTGTCAAGGGCCAGTTCTTCGATTATCAGGTACGGGCGGGCTGGGTGCTAAATCGGGGCTATCTTCTTGGTCTCCGGTTCCTGACGATGTAGCGTTTCTGTAGAGAGGGGTGACGAAGATGCTTGGTTGATTTGCGTGCTGTAGGAAACCTACCCTGCTTCATGTCGGTTCTGCCGTTTACTTAAGTTTCTTCATCTTGAATTGCCCACTTGTGTTCTGGAAATCTGCGGCAGGACCGGGTGCTTTTTGTGAGTTGCGATTCGTTGTCGGTAGCTACAGAAATCCTGCCATCGTGTTTTTTGCATTGCTTAAATCTTGAGGTGCTCGTGCAGGAGTCGACAATTGGTGCAGCTTTCCTTACACAGACATTAGCAGTCAATGAGACCACCGTGAAATTTGAGATATGGGACACAGCTGGGCAAGAAAGATATCACAGTCTTGCACCTATGTATTACAGGGGTGCTGCTGCGGCTATTATTGTTTACGACATTACCAACGCTGTATGCATTTTACCCTCGTGATTTGTCGCGGTTTAATTGTGATTGGTTCTCCTGCCTTTCCAAGCGAATGGATCGTGATATATGGTTTGATTTGGAGAGAGATTTAGAGCCAGCTAGAGACTGCGATAGCAAGTTAAATAGTAATCTATTGTTTTGTGAATCGTTCTCATTGTCGTCCTGAGAGCGTTGCAGTAATTCATGTTAAATTCTTTTTTTTTAGGATTCTTTCGGAAGAGCAAAGAAATGGGTTCAAGAGCTTCAAAGACAAGGTATATGCCTTAATTTTTTGCTATGATCTTTTTGGTTGTTATATTTTAAAATCTGATTGACATGATTCCATACCAGTAGCTAGATAAGTTGTTCGTTATCATCAATTAATAAAGGAATATATTCCGTCATTTCTTCATTCATGTTATAGGAATTATTTACCGAGTTTGAATTTTGGGATAGCCGTGCTATCAATGCAATATAGGTGCTCAAAATGTTTATTTGTTAATTGTTCAGGGAATCCCAACTTGGTAATGGCCTTGGCTGGAAATAAGGCAGATCTTGCTTCGAAGAAGAAAATTGAAGCAGAGGTTTGATACTCTCCTTCCTCTTTTGCATATGCGTAGGAACTGTTGTTCATGAAACCTGCGGGTAGGTCTTGAATGATAGTTACCGAGTTTATAACGGCGCCTTCTTGTCCACAGGAGGGTCAAGCTTATGCTGAGGAGAATGGTTTGTTCTTCATGGAGACTTCAGCCAAAACGGCTCAAAATGTGAACGAGTTGTTTTATGAAATCGGTACACTCTTCTGTTGCACTTTTACTTCAGGTCAATGCTATGTTTTGGAGGATACAGATTCTTATGTGTGTTCATTTATAAGTTGAATTGACAGTTAGGGTTGATAGCATCCTTGGTACAGTAAGATGTCTAGTAATCATCTTCATAATCTAATTGGGAATGTTTGATAGAGAATTTTGAAAGGTTTCACTTTTGTTGTCCAACTGTATCCTTTCATGTTTTCTTATTGCCCGTACTGAGATTATGTTTTCTTTAATTTCACGTCAGTACCTTCAATCTCACCTTACAGCTGACTTGTTATGGTGCGTGCAGCGAGGAAGCTACCAAAAGCGCAACCTGCACAGGCAGCTGGAATGACGCTTACTGATAGACAATCGAGCCGCCTCAATCCTGCCAAAACAACGTGTTGCACCTGAAGCAATCTTAGTAAGGGAGCCCTAACAGCAGAGTTTGTCTGTACTGCTAGAGGTCGGGTTTGAGAATAAGGACAGCAGTGTACGCAGGCCCCACGGTGCTCATGTTCAGTTTATGGACTGTGGCATTGTGGCCAATTGAAGACATTAGAGTGCCAAAGGGCAGCTGCCTAGTTGTAGGTGCTCGAGTCAATACCCATTGTGTATGCGCTCCTGCAGTGTTTATGGGGTGTGTTGCACTCTTTGCCATGCTTGTGTACAAAGTTTGTCCAAAAGGTAGGCAGAACAAGGATTTGTGAGTGTCTTTTATGTATAGTTTCAGTTTCGGAAACGCCATTCATGAGGTAGCACTGATGCAGATGTGCCTGTTATACATTTTGAAAATACGTATATCCTGAATTCATATTTATGTCATTACTTGTGCCTAATTTGTCCGATCCCATTGTGCTCTTACATTGTATCTGCGAATTATTTCTGGCTCTTGCTCGACTTGTAGTTGTTGGTAGTTCATCAGATATGCTTGACTTTGACTTTGACACTACACGCAAGCGGGGTTGCTCACTTCTTATAGATTCTTCGTATGGGCACAAAGGCTTGCATTATTATACATCCATCTTTTCCTCTGTACTAGGCATGGTATCTTTCCTGATGTGAGGCATGAATTCTTGACACAAAAGTGCTAGAACAAAAGCAGTAAGTTCACTTTTACGTAAGCATAATAAATATGCTTTTCATTTATTCATGAAAGGTAGCTGCACTAAATTGCGACCTATTTGCAAAACCCTACCATAGATTATTGCCTAAATATAACCCTTCTAAGCATGAGCTTAGGATTAGCTTTGATACACCTATTTGGGGGACTTTTAAGAATTTATAGTTCATTCATACAGTCTTAGACAATAAAATCTTAGACAATTCCAAAATATAGATAATTTAACCTTAAGAGCATCTGTTCTATTTTCTATTAATATATTCCACGATTTTTCTTGAAGTTATATTAATTGGATGAATTGCATTTTTCTAAGCATTTATCATTGACCTAGTGGATGGTTGAACATTTTTGGGTTTAATTGAACTCATGAATTTATAAAAAATATGGTAGCCTTTTTTCACTATGTTCCATGGAACTAACAATAATGTATGCCGTATTTGTAGTATAAGGTAAAAACACCCGAATGAGACCCCTTTTGTTCTCCAACATCTAAAAATTGTACTTACATGAACATTATTGTTGCTCAAATTGCCAAAATCTTTCAAGACCAATCAATGAAAATTGAGACAATTCATGATTCAAAAATGTTCATTTAACCTTAACAATTCATGAGTATTTAATCAAAAGTCACTCCAAAATTGCCATAATAAATAAAAATATTGGTTTCATTCTTTTTCATTCTTTAAAAAATCTCAATTATAAATAGATACAAGATGGAAATGAAAATTAAATCATTAATGATTTTAAAATGTAATTGAAACACATCAATCCTAATAGTGAGATTGTTGCAATATATAATCTTCACTCCATGGACCTTTTTGTTTTGCTAAAATCATAGAAATTTCACTCATTAATTTGTCAAATTGGCATTTATGAATGTTAATAAATATATACCATCAATTACACAACATTTACAATTGGATGACCAAGATGACAACAAATTTGAATATCATTTGTTACTATAATATACAACCTTTTAAAAGACAAAAATTATTAATAAATGATGATATTAATTTAAGAATGATCTACATGAATGATTGGCTTAAACTTAGTGAACTACTTGATATAAATTGATATATGTGTTATATATTCAATGATATAGTTGACATGTTCAATTGTTAAGAATTCTTAAAACTCGTATATGCAATAACTTGGTTGGACCATTTACACATGATATTTGCAATGTTTGGTTAAGTGTTTATGGAAAAAAGATTGTCGTAGTCAAATGTTTATAATTTAATAATAATTTTTTCTTTAACCCCTAAAGCATTATCCTACGTCTTTTGGCAACATAGCAATTTTGGGCCACTCACTACAAATCAGGCTACGAATGGAGTTTTTATTTTTTTCTTTGAAATTTTCATACAACATGTGTCCAAGGAGTAGCTTTATAGTGCAGCAATTTCCATAAATTTTGACTACATGGTTAAAAAGTTATTGCATGCTATGTAAATTTTAGTGCTTGGCGAGCAACTTAGAAAAATCACTTTTTTATGAAATAAAAATTTGAACTTATTTTTGTAGATTTATATACATTGAAAAGCTTTGAATCACTCCATTTCTAGTGCAATAAGCTATAGTGGAAGTGAAGTACCATTTCTAGTGTAATTTGTTGATTTCGTTACAAAGATTGAAATCTAAAATTTGATTGTTTACTTTGTTGAAATTGACTATTTGAAGACCAATAAAGTTGTGTCTTTTGAGCAATTGTTGTAATTTAAGATTATGATATTTTGTTCAATATAAAAAGATTTCATACTATCAAGCATTGTTCATTTGTAGATGGTCATATATATTTTGCTTACAATTCTATAGCATTGATTTTTTGTGATAAAATATTATTGAATGGTCTATCCCAATGCAAAATCTATGGATTTTTTTGGTTCTATCATTAAGTTATATTCCCTTCTAATCCTAATTGCTTGCCAACTATTTGGACTTTTGGAGATTGAAAATATGATTGATGTTTTTCAGGAGCAATTTATAGCTCAAAGGTTATACAATTTTTTGTTGAGCTGTATAATTTGTATCACTCAAAAATGTAAGAGTTTACATACTTTGGGATGAATACATGTGTTTCCATCAACATTTAGTATGTTTCATCCATGTCGATGGATGGAAATAGCTTCACCACTCTACTAGAGAGCGCTTTCTAGCGCTCTCTAGAAGTAATGAAAAAAACAGGCGGCCCCCGTGACGGAATCTTTCAGGTTAAGGTCCAGCGTTGATGGACGGACGAACAGAGACCAACGGACGAACAGACGCCCGGACCGACGGACGGAGAGTGGTGACCGACGAACTGATAGTGGACGATTCCTGTCTCGCACAGCTCAACGCAAGTCCCTTCTTTCCTCGCGCTTCCTATCGCCATCGCCATCGCCATCGCTCGCGTCTTCTTCTTTGGCGGACTTTGCATTCTTTGTACTGCCAGTGTTGTGTTTCTTTTTCGCACTTTGCTCTCCTGCTGTTGCCGGTGCTGCTGCTGCGTTTTCGCCATTCACGATGCGGGCTTCTTTGAGGCCCAGCGATCCTGCTGTGTCGCCAGCCATTGAGCGCGTGGTCAGTCTTCTTTCCCTTCTTTCCTTTCCCTTCTGTTCCCTCCTTCCACCCCCCGATTTCATTTTTTCGATCGTACTGTTGGTTTCCCTGTCCCCGTGTCTCGGGTGCTCTTCAATCATGTGTTCTCCAGCTCCAGGAAGTAAGGGTTACCTACAAATTGGACGAGGGTTGGGGTTCCCATTCCCCCCTAAGACTTTCACATCCTGCCTGCATCTTGTGAAATCACTGTGGGCCAGGTCTTCCCATGGGGTTGTCTCTTGTGCGATACCCCGACCTTGGAAGTTCGGTTGGCTACATTGTCTTTGGGGGACTAATCATGAATTGGCGAATCTGTGATGCTCTTGTTCTTTAATGACTTTCTTTCGTTCTTGTCGTTTGTTCTTGTTTCGGAATCCTGTGACTAGTTCCTCCTCTAGAGTAACAATCTGGCACCACTTCGGTGAGAATTAGTGATTGTCGTAAGAACTAAGCTACGCATATTCATTTGTAATTTCAGTGACTGTAATTGATGTTCCTCTTGCCAGGTAGAAAGTGAAATTTAGGGCATCGATCTTCTTTTTTTCCTTTTTGAAAATTATGATGAGGGTTAGAATCGTGGGGATGTGCTTCAGAACGCGGAGCTTTTTACTTTGACATATGGAGCCATTGTCCGCCAACTCCTCACGGATTATGAAGAGATTGAAGAAGTCAACAAGCAGCTTGATACTATGTACATCTTTTCCTGACCCCTCGGAGTATCTTGTGGGTTTTATGTTTCCGCTGCTAAAGCGCTGGTTCTAATCTTCCCTGTTAATTTTCGCTGTTATTTGAAGTTTCGATTGTTAAATTGGAGAGTATCATTGAATGTTCAGGTTTTCGAGTCTATCATGTTGCTTGTCTGATCTTGGGTGACTTTTCAGGGGCTACAATATTGGTGCTCGTCTTATTGATGATTTCTTAGCGAAAGCCAATATCACAAAATGTACAGACTTCCGAGAGACAGCAGATGTCATTGCCAAGGTACACTGGGATTCTCTTGGACATGTCACTACTCACTACTGTAGCGCTACGAATTAAAAAAATTCTCTGTCAAAAGGTCCTGTCATCAATGTCGTTATCACATACCACGCTTGTTCTGAATAAAGTTGTCGAAAGTTCAGATAATTGACTTATTCGTTCTATTGTGCCCATATCATATAATGTGATTATATATGTGTCTGATGCGCGCTTACTTCAGGTGTAAGCAAATGATCGTTTGTCATTAGTGGCCCTAACAATCAGTCTCTTAGGGATTATTAACTAAAAAGAGCATGTTTGTTATAATTGCGAGAAGGAAACTGAATTGAAAAGGAAGCCTTCAAATGGACAACCGGTATTGCTTTTGCCATTCAGGTGATTTTTGGGGTGAAAACACCGTGATTGAGTTTCACTGACACTACTATCGCTTGCATTGCAAAGGTGGGGTTTAAAATGTTCTTGAATGTTACTGCCACGGTGGCCAACTGGAGTGCAGACAACATGGAGTGCAGTCTGATTCTGGAAGACAACCCTCTTGTCGATTTTGTTGAGCTTCCTGAGACCTGTCAGGGTTTAAGCTACTGCAACATTCTCTGTGGGGTGCTGCGAGGAGCTTTGGAGATGGTGAGTAAACTATTCATCAGTTCGGTCGTCTGAAAAATCTTAAGTGCAGTTCCTGTTAATTCCGTTCCACGTATATGTATTATCTACCGACGAGATTTCCATCTACCGCTGCACACATTCGATGGCGATGATAGTACGTGCTTTCGTTCTTTTTCTTTTATTGGAGAGTTCTAATGCCTTTTCTGTGCAGGTGTCGATGCGCACGGAGGTGAAATTTGTGAAGGATATGTTACGCGGAGATGATGTATTTGAGATTAGGCTGAAACTCCTTGAGCAAATGCCAGAAGAGTATCCCTACAAGAACGACGAGTAGTGTAGATGAATGAGCTTTGGAGTATGTCGTCAACTTCGAGTGTTGAATGCTTGATCCGGAAAGCTGTCAATCGAGCCCAGGGAAATTACTGCAGCAACATGTCAATGCATACTTGAGTTTCTCGGATGCAGTTGGTAAGGACAATGTCAGTCCTTTTCTCTCCATAACGGTAGATATGCATATTCGACGATAATAAGTCTGCATGACTACAGGCTGGACCAATTGCATCGATGGATCTTTCCTTCGTTTCCATAAATGGGATCAGTCCGAATGGTATTTCAAATTTACATTGAGGTAATGACAAGTTTTTAAATTTTATTAAGAATTACGTACACCTATGCAGATTTCTGTTCTGAAATGTAACATTCGTGTAGATCAGGGTCACTTTTGGTTACAAATAAGTGATTATATGAAGGAATTTCAAGAGATCCCCTCCAAATCTCTTGTAACTCTTTTCTATATCATATTGTTTTCAATTTTCTAAGACCATGGAATCATAGATGTCATGTTGATTGTTGGAGCAATGAAGATATTCTATCAAGAATATGAATGAAATGTGTTGAATATGGATGAAAAATAAATATTCATCCAAAAATAAGTGTGTTTATCTCAGAATAATGATACATTCATCACTTGCAAAGTATTAATATCCTCCAATTTAATAATAGAAATTGGCAAATTTTTGTTTAAACATCTTTTTTTCCTAATTTTTTTCTAAAATCACAATACTTTGACTAAATTGACATGAGACTTAAATATAATGGTATATCTTTTTTGCAAACTGAAGTGTATATAATAAATTGTATAGGTGAATCATTTTGGATTTAAGAAAAAAAAAATTGTTGCCAAATAATGGTTTATAATCATTGAAATATAGATGAAAGTATCAAAATTAAATGAAATAAGTACAAATATATACATGAAAAATGATTTCAATTCCAAAATGACTACATGAAAGATTTTGTCATTGCCTTTGGTTGCATGATTGATTTTATTTTTTATTTAAAAAAAATAAAAGGGATGAAAGTCCAATGCATAAAAGAAAGGAAAATACAGACAATTCTATAGGCTTTAAATCCTCTTATTATGATAGGTCTCGTCCTTTGCAAATTACTTACCACACTCTAGAAGAACTCTTCCAACATGTGTTTCCACCTTATAAGGTAGAACATCCCAATAAGGTCAAAAGATCCATGATTGACACCTAGGGAATGCCTCCATTATGGTTTTCTTTAAATAATTGAGAACTAGGCCACAATCAATGTCTTAGGTAACAATAATGGAGTGATTAGTGATCTTAGAGTATTTGCAATGCACTCTTGGCAACCAATCCATATATTGGCACATGGCGGGGCATTCCACAAGGCTTGTATAGTGTCAGGATTTTTTGAGAACAAATTGATCCAATGCAAAGTTGGCAATTCAAACTTCAAAAATTCGTAATAAATTCATACTTTGTTGAAAAAACATACTTTCAATTGTTGTCATCGTTCTCACACTTGTCTTTATGTGGGAATTTAAAAAAAAATAAAGCAATGGCACAAGGGCAAACTCCTAATTCTTACCACAATTAGCCGTTTAACCCTGGAACGCCATTGGCACTACCCTATGGCTTGTGGATGACAATCCAATGAGATGTAAAGCTATTGAAAATATTTTTTCATCCCCATTTTCTTTGTTGACCTTTCATATTGGATTATGAAGGTATCAAATTGAGTTTTTAGTCTTATTAGTATTTGTCTTCACATGAATGAGAAGTTGTTCAAAAAAACAAATCACAAAATATGCTATTTTAGTATATTTTGAAAAGTTGTTGCTCCTTTCTTTGAATCTCACATTTCTCCACAAAAATGATATTTTTTGAGTTTGAGCCCAACTAACAAAATGAAAGTCATCTACTCTAGTTTCTACTCCAATTTGAATTCTGAAAAAAATCCTAATATTGAATATTTTATTGCAATTTGAACTTGGGATGCATTTTCAATGTCTATTGAATTACAATTATAGAATGACATTGAATTTGAATTTACACTGAGATGCTTGTCATTGTAATATACATACATGATGAAATTTTCAGATTTTTTGGAAATAGTTTTCCATTTGATGTGATTTTTCTTCACTTTTTCTTCAAAAATTCTCAAAAAAATCAAGTTTCCAGAAAAAAATCTGAAGTAAAGAAGACATATAATTTCATCTCTGAAAAATAAATATAAATTTTTTCATACATATCTAGTTGCAAAATGGCAGTAAACTGAGTGATGGATAGTGAACTTGAAATCAATGGTCATGGGTCCGTCATTTAGGGTTTAATCTTGGTCAGACGAATGTTCTTGTTCAAAAATCATGGCATTGCTTGAATTTAGCAAAGTTGGGGTTTAGGGTGTCTCATCGAAGATCACCTGCTTGCAATGCAATGCTTGCCAAGGTCCTGCATGATTTCTTCGAGTTTTCAACTTGTTTAGGATTGAAATGGCTGCCTGATTGATCTTGCTGTCGCTACTGAAGGGAAATTTGAAAATCCTTTAGAATAACACTGGTGCTCTGTATCCCTAACAATTTGTGATGAATGCATCACCGTCGTACAATGATTTGTGAAGGGCAGAGTTTAGGGTTTAGGATCCAAATGTGCCATCTCAGTCTGTTGCGGCATTACCCTAATTCGAAACTTTTGCACCGATCCATGCGAGGAAATTCTGCATTTCTCGCTAATTTCACTTCGCAATCGAGTGGAGTCTGCAGCCATGATCGAGTTTAGGGTTTTTGCTCTGCATTACTCCGCATTGTATATTTTTCAGTGTCCGTGAGTGCTATCGACTGTGCAACTGTACTGTAGTCAATGAGCGACTAAGTGGTTGTTTCAATCGCTCTTCGTCCTTTTCTCTCGATTGTAAATATTAACGGCTTTCTGTCTTGGTTCACAAATTTCACCATTCTCCTGGAGTGCTCCAAAGTTTAGATTCGAATTAGCAATTGTAAACCTAAACCCTAAACTTCACAATATCCGTCAATCGTATCGAAATCGGGCTTGACGCTGCCTCTGTCAGCTGACCTGGTGGTCTTGGAACCGATCGTAATCCAGGGAGTTCAGGATTTTCCGCTTTCACAGCTGCTGCAGCTTTGAAGTTTAAGGAGAATAGGCAAGTGCTGTTTCCCTACGTTTGGCAATATAGTGCAGTTGCCGTACTTGAGTTCAATATCTTGTACGAGAAGTAGGTGTATGAAACAATTCGTTGTGAATGATGAGGTTTCTCAACCTCAGTTTGATCCACAGAAGTGGTGCTACAGTCTTTCATATCTGACAGTTATTTACTGCAGGTTCTGCAATATCAAGAATCCCTAAACCCTAAATTGGGACTGTTCCCTAAATTGTAATTTTGTCCCGCATTTGGTAGAGAAGAAAGACAGATTCCAGCTGTTTGTAGCACGAGTTCAGATCATTGTGAGTGATTTTCTGGCAAACAATTTGAATCACGATGTACAAGACACTTCGACGAATTCGTTCAGGGCTATAGAGATTCAGAGAGACATGGGAACAATATATTACACTTGTGCAAATTATATCGATCATGACTTAACTCATTCTACTGCACTCATGAGGCAGGCAGCACACAGTTGCCTCACCTGCACTAAAAATATGTTGTTAGATTTTTTGCAGAGACGTACCGTTGGGGAACAACGACAATGCTTGTGATGGGATTCATGAACAGGCCACCTCGAATCAAGTTGCAGCAGTGTGACATCCCATGACAGCACGCTGAGGAAGCTCAAATGTTCGGGTATGATCTCTGGTTCTTCATTATTTGTTATCTCAGTCACTTAGTTTGTTTGCTTCTACATGCATGGTATTAAGCTTAATTTTTACAATGCTGCGTACGAGAAGTGCGTTTTGTCTCACACCTGTTAAAATAAGAAACTGGTGCTGTGCGTACTAGAAGTGCGTTGTGGATTTCAGTTTATTAAGGTATTAGTAATATCTTAATTTCTGTTCAACTCAAGAGTTCTGTAAACTCTCTTTGTGTGAGTCTGAAATAATTAATTTACTTATATTTGAAGCAAACAGATGGCTATTTTCAAAATTTTGCGATTGGCAGATGAGCTTCGGCATATGCTTTGTGGCTCCTAAAAAGATAAAATAATTTTTCATCCTCAGCATCTTTTGCAGATCTGTTTGACTGCAATCCATGCACTGACTACTTATACTTTGGAATTCCGCAGTTGTTGACTGCTCAATTGTAAGTAGAGATCTCTTGTAAATTAACGTTCCAATTATACTGAGTAGATTGCTTTTTGATATCCTCTCGAGTTGGATTAGTTGGTCAACTGACATACTCTTTAGGTTTAAATTAGGACTGGACGCAATGAGAGAACATCTTGCGTCTTCGACACGCACCCGGGGAATCTGTATTGTGTTTATCTGCTGAAGAGTGAAGCCTGGTGACTGGTGACTTCACCGTACATCTTTCTATCGACCTGGCTTTTTGCGGTGCAGTAATATATGCTTATGCCTTCTGATTGCAAGTAGGCGAGAGCAATTGTTTATCTATTGGATGACGTAGTCTGTTGCTATGAAATGAGATTTATTCGGAGGTGGCTCAAGAAGTGCAACCGCATGCGGTTACGGAGATGTCTCATTCTGTCTTGTGTAGAACTGGAGGTCCCACCTTTCATTTAAGGCTAAAAGTCCAGAGTCCCATCCTTCGTTACAAGATTCTTCTCATCTGCTTGAATAGTTTCTTCTTTGGTACAATGTGTGTGTAAGTTGACTCCGCAGTCATTTAGAATTCAAAAGCTGAATCTTACGAAATAATGTCCCCATGCGAACCTCGTTGCCCGTCGACTTAGAACGATGTATCACTTACTCTAAGAGGGTAAAGGGATTTGACTTACTAGAGTGTGAACCACAACATTACCCCAATGATTAAGATGAATTTCAATGCATCCTATATTTAAAAGTGTACGTTCGTGGACATCATTTTGATGCTAGCATGATGTCAGCTGAGGTGGAGTCTTTGCAGCGTTGATCTTTTCTTAATAAAATATCCAGAGCAGAGGGGATATTCCAGATTTTGAGCACGAGTGATGAGGCGCGTGTATGAACGGGTGGTGATCAGACGCGTGTCATTGGAGAAATACTTGCCACCTGCAAAAATAATACTCCGTATATTCGTAGTTGAAACGCTGATTAGTTCATTGTTAGCCGGTGGAATTGGGAAAAAAGCCGGCTGCAATTTGAAGAGAAAAAAACGGAGAAAAATCTATGAAAGTTCTATTTAGGTAGGAAAATAGAGAGTAAACCAGACTCGGTACTTGAAAAACTGGTTCAATATGGGAATTAAAGGAAAATAGCTGGTAGAACTCAAAAAATATCCCGAACGCTGGTTGGTACTAATTGAAAGAAATTGATTCTCATGTCCGCCCCATGGTTAATATCCAGTGCCTTGCAGATTTGTCACCGAACTTTGAATGCAGGAGACCCACGAAGAAGGGACGAGGCATTCTCGTGAGCAGAATCGATCGATTAATATAGACTGTGTAACGGAGACGAATGTGGGATGCTTTCTTTTTTCTTTTTCTTTTTTTGATAATAAATGGAGAATCACGAATGTGGGATGCTTGATGCTGTGTCGTCACATCGAGTCATCCTGTAGCTGGTCTGCGACAAAACTGATTTGCTTAGATATAATATTCGTAAAGATAAACACAGCAAAAATAAAAAAAGTCCACCTATTTGTTGATTCTTCTCTAAAATCTACTGATGTTTCTCCAGGTAGTGAGTCACTCGTGAGATACTCGGAGACACGTGAGATACTCGGAGACATGCGAAATGAGTACACTGCCAATTGGCATGGTTGTTTATCATTGACCTGTATATGCGAATTAGCATATGGCCCACAGTGGAAATTGAAGAAGGAGCTGGGTTCAGGAGGATCATGTACGAGTCACCAGGCACCATGCGGTCCTACCCACTCGACTATCCTAGGACAACTGTACTGGTTGCTTCCTGTTCTCAATTTTATCGTTCGTTTGTGTCCACACTATAGTTAAGAAAGTCTCAGTGCTTGAAGGCAGTGCTCGTGCAGGTCGAGGTTCGTCCTCTTTCTCTAATTAGGGCAGCGGGGTTGGGATTTCGAGGCTGCTAATGTAAGTAGCTTGCAATCAGAATTTCATTCGTTGCTTACTAAGTGGGATGTACGACAGGGGAACAGTGGTTGCAATGGCGCGGGCATGCAGATGCTATACAACTATCGTCTCGCCTCTGGGCTCTGGGTTCCACCTCCCTCAGCACCAGGTATTCTATAATTGTTTGTTTATTAATTCTCGAATAATAGTCCTTTCACTCCTTTGCTTAATGGTGCGAAAGTTCAAGGCAAGGCCAGAAGATCTAACTATATAATTGTTTCATGAAGATTGAAAGAGACGTGTACAGTACTTGTCTTGGCTAAACATAGACGAGAGCCCGTAATCATCATCAGTCACAATCTACTTGTCGATTAGCCTTCAGTTTTGGCCTGGATGCTGTCTTCGGGTGCCGCAGACTGCAGACTGTGCTGTGTCTTTTGTGGACACTATAGCCGTCGCACATGACGCATCTGGATCGATCAGGCACAGGGAGATCGGGGAGGCGTCAACCCCCCCCCGGTGTAAACTTGGGGGGTGTAGCTTTACCCCCCCCAAACTTTCTGTTTTAAGAAAATTTGGGGGGGGTAAAGCTGCACCCCCCAAGTTTACACCGGGGGGGGTGACGCCTTCCCGTTCTCCCTGTGAGGACATCAAGTGGTGATTGCTTTGGAATGGGGAAGTGGGGAACCCACAGGTCCAACATTGATGTCAGTCGTTTGGATCCATTGCAGATGATGCCATGCGAAGAACCAGTTGACCAGCTTGATGATGAGGTAAAGGTGGGTACTCTTTATTCCGACTCTCTCCGTTTTGCGCCACCTATTGAGTCTTGGGGAAGGATCAAGGAAGAAAGAAGGTGACAAAAGAGCCACTATGTCTTCCAAATCTACTACAAAATCCACCACAAGCTCTTTAGAACAACCAATGAGAGTTGAAGAGTTCTAACTTTGAGACAACCAATGAAAATTGAAGCATCTTTGGTGGCTTCAAAAGTGGTTGTTTAAGGGGAATCTATGCTTTCAAGTTTGTGTTTGTCTCGGAAAAATACAAAACGAATTTTCACATCAAAATTTCATCATTTTGAAAACTAAGCTAAACGGGGCAGAAAAGTGGCGTTTTTAGGTGCGCATGCCATCATACTACACTATACCAGAATCTCCTTGGGTTTCCATGTCTCAGGGTTTCTTCTATGGGCCGTTCATGATCAAGTGGTGAAGAATTACGGCCCCTGTAATTAATTAATCTTTAATTTGCCACCGGGCCCAACGAGCAGTGAGGAAACAGATTGCAGGTACGTTTCCAGCAGTCCTCCAGTGCAAACCGGCCTTGGGGCCCTAACTCCTGACGATGAGCTGAAACCAGAGCCGTGGTGCAAAGATTTATTGCTGTGATTCTGTGGAAAATGAACCATCCAAGACTTGCTTCCGACCCGCTTCCAAACACGTCATGCTCAGCTCATCCGCTGAGTCATGGTTAAGGGCCAGCTTAAATGTGAGCCCGGTGGGCAAAGAAAGCAACTAAAACACAAGAACAATGCCACTGATGATCGGTTAGCATGGAAGTAGGAGAGAGTTCTATCGATATCAATGTATTAGACACTATAGAAGGAGCATAAAAGTGTTTTCTCTATTTTGACCCTGTTGACTCCTCCCGCCCACTGATACATGTAAGGAGTCCCTAAGAGTCAGGTACCATAACCCTAACCTACTTTTCTTGAACCACATTAGTCGCACCTTCTTCATTGCACGTCCATTCTTCAGAGAATGGGGCCGTGGCAGCTTCTGCTGGCTCTCCATGGTAAAATATTATTCTTCTGCAAAATCTTCTGCATGTCCATTATTCTCCTCCGGCCGTGAATATTGGGCATGAAGAAGATTTCTTAATAAAAGTATATTCTCTTGCTATTGATTTTGGGAAGTTGTTGTGGCCGATGAATCCATTCTTTGTTTTCATCCTTCACACAATACAAAAGGGGTGTCACACCTGTAACTGCTCCCCATTGGCTTTTGTTTTCTCTCACTAACTTCTCATTCTTCTCATTCTTCATAGAAGTTTGCTACCCGTATTGTGATGAAAATTGAAGTTCACGAACACGGCTGCCAAGCCAGCTGCAAATATGCAACTGAGACACCGATTCGTCTAGTAGTGGACTGCGGTAACCAAGCGCAACTCACCATTCGAATTAGAGCTAGCAATATGGTGAATATACTTCTCATGTCTGGCCGGACCGCCGGAGAGCCAGAAGTAGTTCACTGGTGTCCATCGATCTCAAATGCCGGCAAAAAAGCAGCAGCAAGTTGGGATTGCCATAGTCAAGGCTGCAATTAACGTTGAATAAGACCTTGCAAGCAGCCACATTCCGGATCCCTGTCACCCTCCCATGTTGATTTCTTCTCCACCGTTTCTAGAACGAAGATTGTCCGTCCTAGCTAGGCTAATCAAAATGCTAGGACTGGAAGAACGGTACGGGATCCTGGGTGCTGCACCGAATTTTCTAGAATAGAAAAAGAGAACAAGGAATTCTGTCTGCAATCTAGCTAGGCCAGTGAGCTCTGTGGATTTGGCGCAACCAGGATTTCATCGGAAGAAGAGGCGTGATACTTTTAAATTCAACGTTACTTTGCGGACTTTCCTCTCCTTGAGATCACCCGGAAGTCAACAGATCAGACGCCTAATTTCCCTCTATTCTGCATTTGTGCTCGCCAAATCGGTCAACTGCTCTCAATTTGTAAGATTACCCTAAACCCTGAACCCTGAAAAAGAAGCAAACCGCTTAAAATTATTCCAAAATGCGCGATTACTGTCGTTCCCAACATACTGGGCTACAAATATACTGTGCTGACATTCTAAGGTTTGCAAATTTTTGAATCATGTTAGATTTCTTCAGAGTTTATGGATTTCGTACATACATGTACATCGATTTGTTCTACTATAGTAGTGAGGGTGCAAAATTAGCGTCGCTGGTGAAATTTATTTTCTAAGACGATAATTCATGCACAGTATTCTTTCAGCCTCCCCTAATTTCATTATTCTGCAAATAGTGTGGCTTTGGTAGAAACATTTTTGGCATAAATAATTAACTTCTTGTAATTACCCAAATGAACTCGAGATTCCTATGTATCCAGCTGCGTATCCCTAAATAGAATTCTGCACTTGTAACGAGTGCCACATTCAAATGATTTATAGTAGATGCTTTGTTGTGGATTTTTCCTACACACAATGTAGTGAAAAGAGGCTATCCCCCTGGTTTGTATTAGGCCCCCCCTTTCTCAAAAAATTTAAAGGTCGTTGATTGTTTGTTTTTAAAAAATGTTTATCTTTGAAATCGCCGTTGATTTCTTAGAAAATTACAAGCTGTTGATTTTGTGAGATTTAACTTGAGCCGTCTAAATATCATTACGGATACGGATACCAAAATGAATACTGGATATGGATACAACATTGTATACGAATACACAATAATACTGAATGTGGATATAGATATAGATATGGTACAATAATGGATATGAATATGAATACAGGTACAAGATATAGGATGTTGTTTATCCCATATTGTTTGTCAGTTGCATTCCTTTCTGAAAATTACAAGAAGGCAGGGGGAAGGGGGAGGGTATGAAAATTTAAAAATTAATTTCAAGAAATTTTGGGGTGTTACCGGAGAATTAATTTAAAAAATTGGATTTGGGGTGCATTGTGACACTTTTGTCACAATGCACCCAAAAGAGTTAGTCATTGCCTACTATCTACTAGACTACTGTGCACACTACTTTATGGTAACATGAAGCTATGAGATTCCCCAATCTGACACAACAAACCACTACCAAGACTCTTAACAAATGCTTCTACTATCACATCACAACTTTAGACTAGCTTACAACCCATGACAATTAGAACTATCACATCATAACTTTAGACCAAATTACAATTCATGACAATTAGAATTGACTTAACCCATAAACAACGTTGAGGACATTTTTCGGCCAATGAGTAACAAAGAATCTCTTTATGCAAGACAAAAGTGCAACTATTCATCCTCCAAATTATGTGTAAAAAGAAAAGGTCCTCTACAATAATATGAGTGCTTTTGTGTTTTTTAAAACCAACAATTTACACGGTACTAAAATAGATCATTTCTACAATGACCAGCTCATCATTTAAGGATTAATTCCTAAGGGACCATGATATTTGTAGGTCAAAATAGCTCCAAAATGCTCATATCCAAAGCAAGGCTAAACTCTTGCTCCATATTTATTCATTAACAAATCCAACCTTAGGATCTTTTAGTTAATTTGTTAGAATACACCCTCCTAAGATTTCAAAGTAAAATTTTTTATCAATTGTAAGATTGTGATGCTTGAAATTCAAAAAGAAGTATTTTCAACTCTTCACAAATGGTTAACCCCAAAAGTTTCTTGACTATGTTTTCATCCAAAATGTTGTAGAGCTGCCATTTCAAGTACAAAATTTTAGAATTTTTTTTTGACACATGTAACTGTAGAATCTAGTAGTACACTGGTTTGAAAAGATGTGGAATTTTTTTAGAAATTTCCACCATGTAGATTACAAGATATTAGCATTTGAAGTGACAAAAATCCTTTGAGGGCCTTGCAAAAAATCAAACAGTTGCACTTCACAAGGTCACATTTGTTTGAAGAAATGTCCAAAATCGTGGTGTTTTTTGGATTCACTTTTCAAGGTAAGTTGGCTACATGCTTGAAAAATTTCAAATCATTTGGAATTGTAAAACATATAGGAAAAAAATAGTAAGTAAAAAGAAGTAGAGAATGATACAAAGTACAAAATTGTTAAGAATTTTGTTATGGAATTGAAAAATGTCAATCCCAATGGTTGTAATGTTATAATAAACAATCTACATCCTATGATTTTATTTTTTTCAAAAAATATTGAAAATTGAATAAAATAAAGAACTTAAAAGTTTATTTTAAAATAAAGAATCCATAATTGCCCACAAACTAAACCTCCTCATAACTTTTGACTCGTTGATCAAAATGGAATGATTAAAAGCTTTCTGCATACATGTAACTTTAGAAAACCAATTTCAAATTTTTGTTTATGAAAAAAGTGTTTTTTTCTAATCTAACCAAACTGCCCATTACAATATATATTAGGCCATAACTTTTTACTTGTATTTCCAAGTGTCATGAAACTGAGTGCATATGAAAGATATTCCTTGTCCCCACCTTCTAAAAAAATTTCAGCCTAAAATATGCAAATCTCCAATTACACATACCTACCCAAAATTTATATATTGCCAAAAAATGCATGGCAGTCCTTTAGTGTATGTGTGTGTGTATATATATATTCCATATTCATGCTTGAAAAAAATAGTAAGTAGAAAGAGATAAGTATGCTTTAAAATATTAAATTGTTATGAATTTAGTTATAGGGATGAAAAATTCTAATTCCAATGGTTGTAATTTTGTAACAAACAATCTACACCCTATATTTTAATTTTCAAGAGTGCTATTTTGAGAGCTTGTGGCTTGAGAGCCTGTGAGCCTCAAATTTGTAAGGAATTTAGGATGTTGTTTTATTGTTTGGATTTTGGACATATGGTTGTGGTTTAGGAATTTAGGATCTTTATAACTAGTGAACCTAAAAAAATATATTAAATGAAGTTGGAATACTCCAAATGTTCTCCAAACACCTTGTCCATTCACCTAGCTCATTTTTTTCCTCTGTTGTGACTCCATTACCCCTAAAGAATCAAACTATCAAAAATTCCTTGAAAGTTTCTTAGAAATTGGAACTTTCAATTTATATTATATATATATATATATATATATAACTTATTTTTTTAAATTATTTTTTTGCCATGACTCCATTACATACACACCAAAATCTCTCTTAGTATTGAGAGGCCCCTTAAAGATTCTTGGGTTTGGGACTCTCAAAGCATTTTTTTTCAAAATGTGTTTTATTTTACTTTAGACATAAAAGTTCAAAACAATTTGTCATTGTGTCCTTCAACTTGTTTTGTAATGGTCTAGTTGTCTCTTTTTAGTTGTATGGAGACAACATGCCAAATAATTTGCATGAATGTGAAAAGGAATTAAGTTGGATTTGAATGGAGACACTTTGACAACATTGGAAGGAAAACAAAGTGGCATGGTGACTTTTTAGATCAAACATTGAATTAATCATCATGCAACTTTTGAGTCTATATAGCTAAGGTTCATAGGCTTTAGTTTAGAGTTCATATCAAAGTCTATTTTTTTGTATATGATTCATTGACAATTTTTATTCGTGTAATGCTTCAATCAATATTAGTTTATTTTATTGTTATATGAGTATAATTGTGTGTATTGAATTACATGTATGATGGCTAAAATATTCTTGTGTTATTATTTAAGTATGAAAACTTTAGTTGGATTTGTGAAATCATCAAGTAACTATTTGTGAGACACTAGACAGAGGAGTTGTCAAAGAGTGGGCTCAAACAAATGTAAAGGTAAGAGTTTGGAAGACAAATTGGCTAGGAGGGTCAAATTGTCATTGTTGAAAATGAAGTTAAGTCCAGGAGGGACTATAAGTTGTAGGTTTGTAAGATTGACGAGGGACATTAGATGTTTTTGGGGGGTCTAGAGGGCCGTTTTGGGCCTATTCCTGGCGCAGTTCCCCTAGTAGTAAGAGAACGGCTGTTGTCAGAATTTTTTTCTTTGAAAATAAAAAACAAAAAATCTTAAAATGAAAAGAGATAACGAACCAAAAAAATTAATATTTTTCTTAAAGTTTTTTTTTATATAATGTGGCAGTCCTCATATGACGGTGTAGTTCCAGACAGGGCCAGAGTTTGGAAACCCTGGGGAACTTGCCACCCTCCATAGGGGCTGAAAAACATGTAATGATTTTGCAACTAAGGTAGGAGGCTCATAAACTCACCATCTAAGAGCTATTTGCCATTTTGGGGAAGCTAAACCGCTTGAAACAATTTTCAGTAAGTTTTAGTAGGAAGAAAAATGGAATTCGCATCTAACCCAAGTCATTTCATATTCTTTGGACCTTCATGGAATTAATTATGAATTTTTGAAGTTGAAATGCAACGGTCACTAAAAGCAACCACCGCTCAAAATGTACATTGTTGGTACATGGAAGAAAGCAAAATGTACCTCTGGGCCATGATCGATTTTACAGCCCGGTCGGTTTATGAGCCTCCTACCTTACCACAACACAAAATTCAATTCATCAAATTTACATATTGCAATGATAGATTCTCCCCAAACTATGTGGTATATAAACTCAATAAATACCATCACTCAAAACCAAGGTTGGAATGTACAACCACTAATGGTAATTACTATTGTATGGGTCCTAATTGTACTACTCATACACCATTTATACAATCACTTCACCAATACCTTGAAATCTCTATTTTGGCTATAAAGAACACACTTCCTAATACTAATAACATTACCATCAAGTATGCCACTTACATACTAATCCCTTCCTCCCATTTAATCCCTCCAAATTGTAATTTGTGCATGTACCACTAAAATTGTTTCATTTATTGATTTTGATCATTGAGCAAGCAATGTTGAATTTTCAGAATTAATTGAGTGGGAATTGATTTGAATTTCACATTGCGTGCTCGACAATCAAAATCAATAAATGGAGCAATTTAGTAGTACACGCAGTATGTTCAATCCGAAGTTTTTTAGTGGGATGGAGGCAATACAATACAAACAAAGTTTGAAAACAATCTAGCACTTCTCAATACACACAAATTACCCTAAACAAATAATGCTTTATACACCACCTTTATCATGATCCTACATTCACTGCACCCCCTACTACAACTCTAATAAATTACTCAACTCTCAACCTATTCCCTCCCTTCCCTTTTCAAATTAAATTAATTAGTATAGAGTCTCCCTTCTTACAAAGATAAGTAGTCTACTAGGTGTCAATCAAACTAATTTTTTTAGAGCCCAACCTTAGACCTTAAACAAATAGACTCTCTATGAATGCCAACTATTTAGAGTGGTTGAAGTTATTTCTTTCTCCAGACTCCAAGTGCATTTCATAAACTTAAGATCTAATTTTCCAGAAAGTATTTGGGAGTCTCTGTGACTTTCATCGTCTCTCGGATCAAATCTTGAAGGAGCCTACCCTGCATTGCCGGATTCTGCAAGGAAGTCAAAACATTGTTAAATGTTGATAAGAGACTTCAATATGAAATGAACATGGACAATTGGAGGTTTTAAAGTTAGTAGCTAGTAAGGTAAAAAAAGCCCATTGTGGTCAAAATTTAGGAGTTTGACCTCATGTGGGTGCTAAAAATTTTCAATTTTTTCCCACAGTAGTGCAAGTGTGAGAGCAATTGAAATTATATTTTTTTGACAAAGTATGAACTTGCTATGAATTTTTGAAGTGCTCAATTTTGCATGGCCCAAAAGAGTCTGTAGACTACCTTAGAACCAACAAAATCTGATACCATCATGCTCATTTTGCTCATCTAAAGAAGTCATAGTATTTTCTAACATGGAAGGCCTAAAAAGTCAATTCTTACAATGAATTCTCATAAAAAAATTGGAAGTTCCTAATAAAGTCACTAATCACTCTACTATTGTCATGTAAGACATGCATTGAAGCCAAAATCTCACAAATTGAGAAAAAATATAATGGGGTCATTACCTAGATGTACACTATGGATCATATGACCACAATGGGTTGTTTTACCTTAAGTCTATTGAGAATGAATGCTTCATGCTTTGTAAAGAAAATATTGGATGTTTGGAACAAAGAGGCCATGATGGTTCTTGTGTCTTTATGGAGGAGTCACTGCGGAAACGCAACTCATTTGTGACCATTCTTTTGACAAGTTGTGTGAAACTACATTGAGGGGACCCATACTAATTAATTGACCTTACACACTATAAAAATATCTACCTTTGTTGTACGTCAATAGTTACTGAAGTATCTGGGATCTGTACATCATGTTTCAAACATCTACAATTTTCCACAATAAATCCCTTTAATTTTTTAGTCCCCTTAATACCCCTATTCAGTGTAGCTAACTTTCGTTAATAATTTTGAACCATGCACAAGGCTAACCTCCAATATCTGCTGCAGCCACATGAAGTGACAACATGTAAACTCCGTTGACATTCTTAATGCACTTGGCATTTGATAGTCAACCCACTTTCAACCAAGTTACAAAAATTCATTCATTCAAAGTTCATTGAGTTGAAAATCGGAAACTGAAGTATTTCATGAGATAGAAATTACGTCTGTATTTGTTTTTTCAGCAAATGGAAAACAATCAGATCTAAACAGCAGGCAGTGGGAACTTCACTTTGGAGTTCCCACTTTGGATGAGGAAATGTGTACTAAGGTAGGAGGCTCTGAAAGCAAGCGGGCATTTAGAACTGCCCATATAGACTCGCCTGAAATGGACGTGAGGTGGTCTTTAAATGGACCTTCTGTAGTCACCGAATGGATGGATAAAAAAATATTATTTATTGCAAGAGCCAATCATTCTCTTTGTTTTCCCCATTTCTCTCTAAAAACTGCATGTGAACAGTTTATGGAAGACCCAGGGTCATAAATAGGGACCTATGACTCATCATGTTTGAAAATTCATAAGTAATTCAAAAATACTTCAAAAAATACGAAACGACTTGTGTTACAATCAAAATCTATTTTTCTTTGTCTGAAAAATGAGCTAAAAATAATCCCATCCAAGAAACCACATGAAAAAGGCAGACCAGCCCTTAGATGCTCGCTTTCAGAGCCTCCTACCTTATGGTAGTTTGCTCTTAAAGTGACCACTGAAGAGCTCATTGCCTTTTTCGGGGAAGCTAAATTCTTTGAAACAATTTTCAGTAAATTTTTGTAGGAAGAAAAAATGGAATTGGCATCTAACCCCAAGTCGTTTCATATTTGGGGACCTTCATGGAATTAGTTACAAATTTTTGAAGTTGAAAAGCAATGGTCACTAAAAGCAACCACCTTATGAAATGTACACTATTGATACATTGAAGAAAGCAAAATTGTATACCTCTGTGTTAGTGGTCACTTTTAGAGCATACTACCTTAGGTATAAATTAAAATCTTAAAATCTTATGAGATTTTTGTGGATTTTTCTTTTTTTAATTGTTCAATGACAAAAATGTTTATTTCCGAGTGGAACTTGCATCAACCAATGGCATCCAAAAGCAATCAAGCACCTACAAGAGAAGAGACAAATCTACTCTTGCCACCAATCTATCTCCCGGACTATGACTATGCATCCAATATTACATGCATTCCTAATATCCCATGTCTCATGTCCCAGTGTCCTATATACGGATATGGATACAAAGTATGGTATATGAATACGTGCATATATTGACATGCACACAAATCAATGTGCCTCATTATCCCATAGCTTTGCTTCCATATCATCTAAAAGAGATATTTTCTACAACCACTAACAAGTTGTAATAAAGAGATCTTTGTGGAGAAGGGCATTGCAAATAAAAATTTGAACATAACGGAAGGGGAATTTCTTTTATTATCCATTAGCAAGTCTAATAGACAATTCTACCTCTCAATACTTATGCACTCTCACATATAGATTGAGTAACTTAGTACATACATTGTATAGCAAAATTGAGTCAAAATTACTGTAATTCCTTATTCAATCGACAATGTAGAGAGACTGCAATAAATCATCACAAACCATAAATTGTGCAAGATAACAATTTGAGTAGGCTTCATTTTCATGGAAAAAACCTCTCTTTAACATTAACATATACAAAAAATTATACTTAGCAAAAACTATATTCCTTAATTCACTTTTGCATCCTCTATCACAAAACAACTTAATACTTTGTGCACCTACCTAAACTAGCTTGGATTTGTTTTGGCACGCTTTTATACAACTTTCTATATTCTTTTGGTGTAATGGAAGCCTAACATTCTTCAATAGACTTCCACAATTCTAAAATTCATGTTGGAGCACTTTGACACATACTTCCTTCTATGTATGTGTAAGCACTTGTGGTCTACCACCACCACTAGCTTCAAGATCATACAATTTTTCTTTCTAATTTGTGCGACATGACTCTAAGTCATCTGCCAATCATTTGTTACATCCCTCATAGAAATATCAACTTCCAACTTCAAAACAATAGAGTTATCAAGGTCTATTCTAGCACTAGCAAAAAGCTCCTTTAGGTACACCATAATTATTGAACAAGATCCACAAACAACATGTACACTAAATACTGAAATTTGATTGCCTTAATAATTTAGGTAATTACACCTAAAATTGCATGCTTCCTAAAATCTCTCACTACAAATTCTTGCCTAAAATGTGCTCCTATTATTTTTGAAGAATCTATAATTGCTTTTAAGAACACCTATTTTTAATACTTTGAAAATTCATAGTTTATTCATACTATATCCAAAAAATACATTTTAAGAGAATCAAAAATCTCCTTTTTACTACCAATAGGATCCCATAAAAATGCAAACCTTATTGAATTGTAATATAATAATGGAAACCTTATTAAATTGCTTATTTGTGCAATTTTTGGTGTAGTTACCTTAAATTGCCTTCACCAAAGAAGTTACCTCATGACCTACTACTTGTCTAGATGGAGGCACAAGCAACTCTCTAAACTCAAGCCATGAACCAATGCATCAACCCATGCAACACACATGGTTCCTACATTACTGCATCCTTCTATAATAACTACACATACTTATATAGTATAGAATATCAATAAATTAGTGAGGGGCAACCTAATTTCACTATTAAGTGTAGAGAGTATTGAGCTAAAGTATACTCCAAATGTACAATACATGAGAATCTAAGTTTTTCAATGTTGAATTCCTCTTTTTCATTGTGTTTGATGTGGAGAGGTATGCAAAACTAAGTCATGATATGTGTTAGAGTTGAAATAGCAATTTCTAATCACAACTTTTGTATTTGTTAATATTGATTGAGCATCAACATAACATTTAGTAGCCTTCAATGAGGCTACCTTTGGAGTCTTTGAAGTCCTCATCCACAAGATTCATCCTCACATCATTAATTTAAGCTTCGGTATCAAGATGGTGGGAGTACATTTATAATATGCTTCATTTTTTTTTGCTAATTTTAGGATTGACATACAATTCTACAAATAATTAGAGAAAAATATTTTGTCAAAACTCCAAAGAATCCAGTGAAAATTACACCAATGCAATATATCATTTGCCACCAAAATGTAAAAAAATTGTACCTTCCAATCCCTCTCTAAAATTTGTCTTTAACTTTTGATCGGAGGATTGAAATCTCAAACTGATTTTTGGAAATGAAACTGTACTTACTTTCCCAACTTTGTTTAGTTATAGTTATTCTATTGTACCCAAATGAGGTTTGCAATTTTACTTCTAACACAATTCTTGCTTTTGACTTAATTATAAATGGTTGAGCTTCTACTCATTCTAATTTATATATCCCACATGGATTATAATACTTTTTACCATCCAAAATCTCTCTCTCTCTCTGAGTTGTTGTAATGTGTTAAAACGCACATTCATAAAACAATAAGCATTCTCTTGAAAAATAAACCTAATCTCATGCTATAGGATAATAATGTGTTCAACAATGCTAACTTAGTGTTACACAAACCAAAGACACAAACTATTGTACCTGAATAGATAATGTCCAATATCTCTTTTATGGATATGAACTAATGTGGATATTATAAAAACTCAGGGTATCAATCCAAAAGAAACATGGGCCTTCCTGTTTTGCATTATTGTTATGATAGGACAATATCAACCCACCATTTTGGGATGTACAACTCCTGCAGAGACATCCTTGCATGATCCCTTTCATAGCTGCATGGTATTGGAGCTTTTGGAGCTTCTTGGAGTGCGCCTGAATTTCCGATTGTCATCATGTAATGGTGCCTCGACACTCTGCTACGAATATAGATACTCATATGACCGCATATGTTTTGTTTGAAGTTTGCTTGGAGATGAGACGGGTGTTTTTAAATAGATTGATTGCGTTGTTTTGGTATCTCATCGTTTCTTGATTTGAATTCTAGCTCAAATTCAATATTTGTGAACTGTTTATGTAATCAAATCTTTAGCTAGGATAACAACTTGGAGACATGCTTAAGGCACCTTGTATACGATATGGAACTAACTTTGTGTTTGTTTTCTGATCTTAGATGCAAGTGAGGCTTGTCTCCTCAAGATTGACTACACTTGTTTATGAGCAAGATAATTCATGCTATAAAATTATCCATCAGCTCGTAACCTATATTGTGTTGGTGATCAATTGACGTGATAAGAATGTAACTTACGGATAGTCCCAAGATGCACAAAAGTAATATTTTATCGAAAATAGTGACTCTAGTCAAGTTATGATTCTATTTTTCTAATTGATTTCAATTCTTGTTTCATAACTGGTTTTGATTATATTTTATAACTAATGTGATTAATACATAATGATATCATCACTGGTGTGATATCAGTGTCAGGATGTGAACTAAACTAATACACATAGCTTACCTATACTAGTAATGCCATGGAACGATTTACATTCTGTTTGATTTGTAAATGATTTGTATGAAAGTAGTTTAAAATGATAAGGTGCATAAGTGTACCCACCCGCCCTCCCAAACATACATAGAATGGTTCAGATTTTGTTTGACTCTTAAATACTTTGTTTGAAAATAGGTTAAACTGATAAGGTGCTTAAGTATGCCCACTCGTCCTCCCGGACACGCGCTAAACGATTAAAGAGGATTGTTATCAAAAGGAAAACAAAAAGACCTGAATTACAAGCATGCAGTAGAGATTAACAATACAAAAGCATGCATTGAATATGATGACTTGTATAAGCATTGCTTTGAGTTGAAATGCCAGAAAGTATGCAGAAGTGGGGTGATAAGAACAAAAACTTCTCTTTGCATTACATTCACTAGGAAATGGTGAGTTTCTATTGTTTTCTAACGTTTCAGGATTCATGGTGATGCTTACAATTTAGTTTGACTACTCCCAATTAAGGACAATGGGCTCTAGAATTTAGCACACTAGGATAGGGCAATCCATTACCGACGCCATCCCCATCTGTCCAAGCTACGATGGCATTGTTGAAAGTGCTTGAGATCCATACATTCATCCTTGAATAAGACCGCGCCGCTATGTTCGATTGTGATGAGGAAGGTGACCATGCTCTCATTCTTGTTAGGGTTGTCCGGACGTCTAGCATCCGCAAACACGAGGTCCCCGGACATCCCGTGACAAGTGGACTTTTGCGTCTGCTAGGCCGTACATCGGATGTTGAGGTTCCGGAATGTCCGTTGTGTCTGGACATTTGGACCAAGATTGACACGGTGTCCTAGCGTCTTGTTAGACGTCCAGTGGACGTGGGCAATGACTTTGGGACATCATTTCACATACCGGATTTTTCTGTTCTCCCGTCTAGTGGACGATCGGATTGTCGGGCGGACGGAGGTCAAACACACGAGGTCGGGCGGATGGGGGGGCTGAAGGTCAAAATGAATTTATTTTTTGAAGAAACATAGTAGTTTGAACAATAGAAATATGACCCCTTCAAAAAATGCTCGTCGATCCGTCTGTCCGACGGACGGTGACCACTGCATCTGCTACATCGCCTACGGACTCTCCTTCCAAACGTCTAGACGTCCGATTTTTGGATGTGATTTGCCCCGAAACATTCAAATTTGTCAACCTTGGTCCGGACATCCAATTTTTGGACACGATTTTGAACTGAACATTGAAATTCATCAACCTTGCTTCTTGTTGCTACTCTTGACTTTTTGCAATGGACAATAATTTTCAATCTCACTATCATAGAAACAGCAGAGAAAGCGTTAGCACAATTGCGCACTGCCCACTTACAATTGGCAGATATGTTGGACTAGAAGACGGATGAGTTGATCCAAGCAGAGAAGGATGCGTTGAGCATATATTCGGCTATCAAAAATGCAAACCCATATGAGGTGTCTAAGTGCAATACAACGCTAACTAGACCTTCCTCTATGGAAAACCATCCGTTCCTGAGTAGATTGAATGTTGAGCACTCACAGAAAGTTGCATTCGAGGATTTGGTGGAGACTATACAAACATCGCAGGCAGAAAAAGATTTGGTGCTACTAATGGCTTTGTGGAAGGGACTAGTTGTTCCATTCACCTTGTCAAGAACAATGGAAGCGCAACTTGCCACTAATGTACACCGTTGCTGGGGTCTACCAAACATAAATTTCATGGCACCTATATCTATCCCCATGTGGAGAACGTGGACAAATATGCCTACTAAAGAAATGAAATCACTCAAATCGCATGTTATTCACGAGATAGGTCAAATTAAGGAAGGACAACCGATTCCTGGGGCTTACCACTTAGCATATACAATCACAAGAAGTGTGCATCCAACAATTTGAGAATTCATATAAAACAAGCCGTTCATAGTAGCTATAGGTGCATTGATAAATACTCATCAATAGTATGGAACTACAAGCGCCCATATTTCAGATGCACGTGTAAATCAGATTTAGCTAAAGAATGCAAGGAAGATGTGATGTGGTTTGACCACGCCATTTGATTTATGGTAAATAACCTACACTTGTTCTTTGATTATGAGTACCCTATCCTTTTTGCAAAATTGGTTGCATTCATTATTTGGCTTAGTGATGCTACACGCATTGCTATTTGAGACCAGATAATATTCCATCATATGCATGATATGATAGTGGAGGTTGCTCTCGAGTTTGCAGCAGATCCGACAGCCAAGTTACTTGTATCCTATACACCAAGAGCAAATGTCCCCAGACGTCCCGTGACAAGCAGACTTTATCGTCCGTCGGGCCTGTCCGCCCGCCCGTCGACTTGTCCGCCAAACCAAATGCTGAACGTTGAAGTCCACTACATCCGGATGTCTAAACGTCTAATTTTCAGACGCGATTTTGAAATAAACGTTGAAATTTGTCAATCCTACTTGCAACGGACTGGATAGGATTTTTTTCAACGATAAAACTTACATGCATGATGTTTGTGAAGTTCGTGGAATGAGGATAGATATTGTGTTAAACAATAATGGATAAATACTAGTGGTTAATACGTGAAATGCAATATACAACTTTCTTAATAGAGTCGTTGAGACACCGTAGTTCGTCTAGAAAATAAGCAAAGTCTAGTTGCAAGGTCTAGTAGCAAGATATATTGTGAAATATGACTCAAGCAAATGAAATTCTATATTGGTGAGAGTTGCATTTCTTAGATTTGTGTATAGTTTGTAATTGGAATAACTAAGGTTTATAAAATAGCTTATGTCATGAACTACAATCATATTTTTCATACATTCAAAATGAACATAACGCATTACAATCATGCATCAACATGGTTTAGCAACTAAACAAAAGACTCTATCAAATTAAAAACAAATACGTACAATTTTTCAGATGCACAAGAGACACTTACATTAAAAAAAAATACAAGAAAGAATGTGACTCTTTTCAGTGACATTTATTAGTTACTAATACAAAATATATCACAATGACATTCTATGAATGTATACTCCCACACACTTATAGGACCTGTATTCCTTACAAAAATGTGAAGATGTTGCTTTTCTACTATTGTAAATAGCTTCCAATAACTTAATTCTAGCTTCTGGTGCCTACATATATAATCAACAAGGTTAATTTTCAGTGAATGAACAATATAGATCAACCTTCAAAGATTTAAGGCAACACAAAATATGTAATATAACTTTAAGATTTTAAAAAAAAACATAGCCAGTTAACCATTATATTTTTGCAAATTGAAAATAAAAAAGAGGAAAGAATAACACCATAACCACTATATTTTTAGAAATTACAAGTAAGTAACAAGAAATAATGACATCATAACCATTATTTCTCTACAAATTACAAATAGACAAGAAAAAAGAACAATAATAGTGATAGAAGAAACAAGAAGCAAAAGATAACAAGTGCTAAAAGGTAAGATGCAACAAGAAGTAAGAAGAAGTCATAATTAAGATGTAACAAAAAACAACAAGAAGCACAAATTAGCATGCAACAAAATGTTACAAATAACAAAAAAAGCAAGAAATAAGATGCAATAAGAAGCAAAAAACAACAAGAGCAAACAAAGAGTATAAACTAAGAAACAACAAGAAAAGTGAACTAAGAGGCAACAAGAAGCAAAAAATTTAAAAAAAAGAAAAAAAGAACTAAGAAGCAAAAAGAAGCAAAAGCTAGAAGGTAGCAAATTCTTCTTTGCTTCTTGTTGTCTCCTAAGTTTTGTTGCCTCTTAGTTCTTCTTTCTTGCTACCTTTTAGCTCTTGCTTCTTGTTGTCTCCTAAGTTTTATTGTCTCTTAGTTATTATTTCTTGTTACCTTTTAACTCTTCCTTCTCTTTACTTCTTAATTCTTGTTTCTTATTATTTATTAGTTCATGCTTCTTGTTGCCTCATAGTTCTTGTTTATCAAAAATTTGAAATTTTCAACTTGGATTTGGAAGTCTAGAGCTTTGGCTTGGATTGGCCAAAACCATCCAAAACCACCTCAAACTTCTAATTTTTATAGTTTTTGTCAGTTTTAATTAAGATGTGAACCACTTATGGTTTATCATTAGAAAAAATTTGTTCAATGATTAAAATGCCAAATGAATAATACTTAAATATCCAACTTAAGACTTAGATCAACAATAAAGAATATGATTGTGCATGCTTTATCTCAAGGATATAGTAAAAACATTCACACATGTTCTATATTGAAGTTTGTTTATTTCTTAGGAAGGTTCACAACAATGTCATACAAGCCACATTTTAGAGGGTCTTTGTAGGCCCTATATGAATCACAAAATTATTCATATGAAGATTGGAGCTCATTGTAGGCATGCGCATGCTTGTATTGCAATTAAAAGATGGTTGTTTGGATGTTCTTACAAGGATATACTTAGACTATAAAAGCATAATCCCTTATTTTACTTCAAAGATGCATTTAAATAGCACCTCTATTAAATACTTTCACTCCCACACTTTTTGTACACTTTTTTTTCCTATAATTGTAGGTGCTTAAGGCCTTGCAATTTTCCTTTAAGCATTTTGTGGAGTTGTAGTATCAACATGTATTCGCTTTGGATCAAATTTGATTATTAAAATAGCTTAGTTGCTTAGTATAGTCATATTTGATAAGTTGTATGACTATGTCAAGTCACATGACTAGAACAAGCCATGTGCATGACTAAGACAAGTCACATGATTAGGATTTTGAAACCCTAGCTGCCACTGATTTAGGGTTTTGAACCCCTAGCTGCCATTTTTTGTACCTCCCCCTTAAAATGCAACATTTGACTATGTTTAGTGCGCAATCCATCCGTCACTCAAACTAGCTGATGTGATATAAGTTGTTTACTATTTAAAAGAGACTTTCATTTATTTTTGAATTTAAGTGTAGTAGTAGGTGTTGTTTAGATGGTGTCAATGTTATCCATATTTTAGTTGGTTATTTGGATGTCAATTGATTGTTAGTTGGATGAATGAATTTGAAGGTAGGATTAGTGAGGAGTTAGGATTAAGAGGTGGCTAGCCGCCAAGGTTTAGGATTTGCTTGAGGCTGTTTAGAAGCAAGGGCTAGCCCTTGTCTCTGTCTTGGATCTTAGGAGGGTCTAGGCAAAGTTTGGTGAGTAGTTTGGATGAGGATGACATTTTATACAAACTATTGTGTGTGACTTCAATTTTTTTATGAAGAAGGTAGTATTTGACATTGGATTTTTAGACTATTGTGTACTATTAATGCTTCCATTTGAGTTGAGATTTTGAAGATTTGTTTTAAACAAGGTAAAATATTGGCACAAGAAATTTGGAAGCATTATCTCTTATGGATCGGTTGTTATGAAGCGTTGAAGTGATGGATGTGCAATATCTATTGAAACTAAGGCAATGGGGTTTGAAGGAGTATATCTCATAGGTTTTTCATTAAATGGTTATGAATAGTTGGTGAGTGTGTGTCTTACCTTTTTGTTAGCATTTTGTTAATATTTCAAAGAATTTGGACTTAAGTTCAATTAGTTATGGACAAAATATCAACCAAGAGAGAAGTTGTGAAGTAGGAACAATAGTTTATAAGTTAGTAGTAGGAAAATGTCCACCAAAGTTGGATAATATCTCAGATTTGGATATAAATTGGTATGTGATCAGTTGATTTACATTGTGATACAGTTTCAAGTAATTTGGAGAGACTGCCCTATTTTTATGCTAGATCAAAGCTAGCCATGATAGTTTTTAGTTTATTGTGAGAAATAAGAATAGGAATTTGGGGAAAGGAGATTTGAGGATTGGATTTAGGATTATTTAGAGGGTTTAAAGATATTAAAAGATTTATATCAAGAATTTCTATAGCAAAGGCCCCATGCATTTTTGGACCTATTCACAAATCTTTTTGACATTGCCTTAAGGCAATCCAACCAAGTTTGAAGTTCCCAACTCACCTTCATTGATGCTCCAACTTGCCCTTGCAATTACTACAATTTGTAGTGATGTTTTTGAGTTTACCTGTAAAAATTAAAAGATTTATGCTTTAGGGTAAAGAATTTTGCTAACAAATTTTAATTTGATGAACCATGAGGCACTTGCGGCCTAGGCTCTATGGCTTTGGCTTTGGCACATTGGTGAGGTGGTCATGAGTTCAAACCTAGATGTTGGCGGAGTACTTACCACTAGAGTCCATCCAACTATATTTAAAAATGGAATAACTAGTTAACTACCTTGTTGTCATATGGGGATTTGAGGATTTATCAGGGAAAATTTTGGCGGTCATGTTGGTTTTTTATTAGACGTAGGGTCTAACTCCTTACCAAGGCATCAAGGATGGAATCCGCCACCTAAGTCTATGAGGCTTAGACAATCAACCCATTCCCAATAGACGCTTTGTTCACAGTTGTCTTTCAAACTGGAGTTACCCTTCTTTTTCTGATGAATACAAAACATTAATGTCTTAGTGAATGTGCAAGTATATTGATTATATATAACTATTTTTCTTTCTTGAAATGGAATTTTTTTTGTTAAATTGAAGGTCAAAATTTCCATGAAAAGTGAAATTTGTAAGTCAAATATATCAATTTGCAAGTACTTGCCCAACAAATTTAACCTCCATGTACTAAAAAAATTCAAAATTGACTCCCACAATGTTAGCCATCTCTCAATACTCTTGAATTTTGGCTAGATTTTGTCACTACTCACTTACTTTACAATTGCCACCACTTCATGGAAGAATGTGGATTGAAAAAAAATTCATTTCATTTCTTACTCTTACAAGAATGTCCTCACAAGATACCAACACATTATGGAGAATTGACTTCTTTAGCTCATCATTAGAGAAAATCTTGACTCTCCGGAAGGCCATTTGACTTTCTGGAATTGTACAATTATAGAAAAAAAATATTTAAAAATTGAAATAAAAAAATGAAATCAAATATTTATTTATTTATTTCATAGTTTCACCTTGTGTGCCATGCAAGAATGGGGATTTTTAAAGAAAATTCAATTTTCTTTTTAATTAAAAGAAAAAGAAAAAAGAAAAAGAAAAAGAAAATTTATTCCCTTGGATTTGCTCAGTTCTAGAAAGTCAAACGGCCTTCTGGACAGTCAAGATTTTCTCTAATGTCAAGTAGGAGGAAAAATGGGAAGAAGAAGGTTCACAAAAAACAAACAAAGAAGTAATGCTTTCTCTTACTATACAACCTCCTTTCACTTCTATCAAATTTTTTCAATTTCTAAATTGGATTTTTTTTGCCCTTTTCCATAATTATTTCTTGAAATAGACTATTGTTGCGATGAAGTTGTTGATTGCTTGCAATCCCGGTACAAGTGTCCAACAAATAGAGTCCACCTCAGAGTCGTACACCTCCACTTTGAGCTTCACCACCTTCATCGTATTATCCAACACCAATACCTGTGCCACTTATTCCACACGCGTGAGAACTTCCATAACTTTGAAAAGGATTGCATTGACGATTTTGACCACTAATTTGTTGATAGTCAAGAGTATGAAGTTGAAGCTAGAGAATCTAATTGTGAAGACTTGGAGGAAGATGACTTCAATGAAAGATTGTATAGTGCCAAGGAGATAAGAACTCTTGAAGAGCTATGGTGGCTACCAAAAATGCTCCACAATCCACAACAAATTTGTACAAATTGAAATTCATCAAGTACACAATACTTGCTCTGTCAATATAGAGGCATGATAAACAAATTTCAATGCGTGGAGATCCTGACATGATTGGAGACTATAGTAGAAGAGTGGTTGGTGTCTAAGGTTGAAGTCTACATGCCCAAGTTTGATAAGAATGAACAAAAGGCTACATTCCGCTATGGACTTTGGTGCTCATATTAGGGGCTTAAGGGTTGTTATTGTGGGATTTGTAAATTTGCTAATGGGGCTAGAGGATATGCCTGCAAATTTGGTTTCTGTTGCTAGGGGATTGGAGGATTAGATTAAGGGCTTTAGTGCTACTAAGTGATTACATATTACTATTGGGGGTTTGGATTTTGATAGAGGTGGTTTAAGTTCTCCAAGTGTGTGTGTGTGTGTGAAGATGGTTTTGGAATGGCAATTTGGGTGGTAATGGAAATGACATGATGGGCATGATTGATGTTGGTGTAGAAGCATAGAAGTTGAAGGGGGGGGGATGGAAAGGACATAGGTGGAAGTTATTTGGATGTCGGACATGCTCAGATTGTAAATGGCAGTATGCATCAGCACCAAACATTAAGAAGACCTATTCATAGTTTCATCCTCCTAATTTACTATATGATTTCAAGAGTGATTCTAAGATGGATTATGGAGCACTGCATTTTAGTGAGGAAAAGTATGATAATGATAACAATAATATGGGGGATTTATTAACCCCTAAAGCATTGAACATGCTTTTTTGAGAACATAGCTTTTTTGGGCGCTTACTACAAGCGGAGATTTTATTTTTTTCTTTGAAATTTTCACACAACATTTTCCCGAGGAGTAGCTTTAAGGTCCAACAATTTTCATAACTTTTGATTATACGGGTAAAAAGTTATTGCATGATAAGTGATTTTCAATGCTCGGCGGGCAGCCCGGGCGGCAAAAAAAATTCTTTAAAAATTACTTTTTAAAAAATTAAAAATTAAAATTGGTTCTTTGGATTTATATATACGTGGGAAGCTTTGAATCATTCTATTTTGATCTATGAATCAAAAGTTATGAAGATTCTTAGTTTGAGGGTAGTTATGGAATCTCTACTCTAAAATAAACTTTGAAGTCCTTTATTTTACTCAATTTTCAATATATTTGAAAAAAACAAAAAACATTGGGTGTAGATAGGTCTTTACAGCATTGTGAACATTGGGATTGGCATTATGTAATTCTATGATTTAATTCTTAACAATTTAGTGTTTTGAATCATTTTCTACTTCTTTCTACTTACTATTTTTTTCCTATATGTTGTACAAATCCAAATGATCTGAAAATTTTCAAGCATATAGCCAACTTGACTTCAAAAATGAGTCCAAAGAGTAACCACCGTTTGGGACATTTTTTCATATAAATGTGACCTTGTGAAGTGCAGCTGCCCGGATTTTCGCAGGGACAAAAAAAGGATTTTTCTCAATTCAAACACTAATATCATGCAATCCACACAGTGGAAAATTCTGAAATTTTTTCCACATCTTTTCGAACAAGTTTACTACAAGATCCTATGGTTACTTGTGTCCAAAAATGTTTTTTTTCTAAAATTTGATACTTGTATTAGAAATGGCAGTTTTGGAACGTTTTTGGTGAAAACAAAGTCAAAGACCTTTAGGGGCTAAACAACAAGACACATGTGCATATACATACATAATTTCTTTTAAATAAATTAAAAATTAAAAAATTAAAACTAAAAAAATATATATGTATATATATCGGGACCCCTTATGGAACCAAAATTTCATTACCTATGATTCTTAGCCTAAAAATTTCATTGGGTACCTGACTTCAAATCTTAATTGGTGCCAGTTCAATCCTCTCTTTCATGAACTTCTTTGAAATATTTTGGCTAGTGTGGATATTGTAGGATATTGTTGCAAAAACAAATCAATATACCATAATAATGAATTTGAATAGTCAAACATATGGAGGACCAAAGTGGAAGAGTTTTACAAAGCCCAAACTGAAGTTTTTCTTGCCATAATTTTATACATGGGCATGAAAAAACAATCAAATATAAAAACTTATTAGCACAAGAAGAGCTCCATATTCCATTGCTCGACTTTCTCTGAACTCATGTTCTAAAATCAATTTATTTTTTGCTGACAAAATATTTGAATATTATCAACCCGAAAAGGTATAAGAGGGATAGGGCAATGCCGGCTACTATAAAATGGAACAAATTTGGTGGTTGATCAATACAATTTGAGTAAATTGCAAGAAATCATAGAATGTGGGTAAATATGTCACTATAGATGAAATGATGATAAGGGCACATATTGCTTGGCATGGCAATATATACCCCAGAAGCCTCAAAACTGGGGTTAAAAGGTGTGGTGCCTTGTAAATTCTTAATCTAAATATGTGTTGGATTTTGAGGTTTATTGTAGAAAAGATCTCGTTTTGCAAGACAAAATAAACATTCTATGTGTGGATCTCCATAGAAAGGCTAGACTAGTGCACAATGTAGCATACTTTGAAACCTAATTTTGGACTCTGGCATTGGCATTGAAAGGACAAATTGAATTGCAATGGAGAATAGCATGAATGACAACGTTGAGTTGCTTGTATGCTTGAACGCCTTGTCGCCCTATTCATTTTTTGGTCTCTCCGTACTCTTGAGGTGAATGACCTCTTTTTAGAAATACCGTGGAATGAAGAGCTTACCCTGTTGTGTCATGGTCTTGCTTCTATTGATCTAAGTACTACGGTTGATAGTACCAATTGAGAAAAAATATCATTTTTACGGATAATTTTTGTTCTAGTGTGGCTTTTTTGAAGGATTTGTTGAATAGAGGTACATATGCCATGGATACAGTGCATTCTAATCATGTTAGACTCCCTAGAGCCTTAAAGAACACTAAAGACCTCATTAGAAATGCACAAGGCACACTAGACTCGCAAATGCATGAATCCCGACAAGTGAATAGCATTTTGTGGAAGGATAAAAATCCGGTGCCTATCTTTTCTACAAATGCGTGTCAATTCAATTCCATGGGAATTTCATATAGTGTTGGTTCCTTGGCAAAAGTGGCTCAAATTGTGAGCAAATCTAGACTTCACCAATATACTTCAAATACATAACACACATGCAAGGTATAGACATTGTAGACCAGCTATGAGTATCATATATATATCAAACTCGATCCTATACATGGTAGTGTGGGCGCTCATTTACCCACCCTTGATAAATAGACGTACACAACCAGGTTCTCGGATCCTACAAAATCATCTCTATACTAGTAGGTGTCTAAGCAAAAATCCATTGTGCCTTTCAAGCAATGGATCTTTTTTACTAATGCCTAATCACCGAAACCTCGCATGATTGGCCTCTAGGTTCAGAATCACGGTGGGGATTTAACCGGGGTAAGTGGCAACTGAAGCCGCAAAGTTTTTGATGTAGAATAAAGGAAAATCTATTTTTAAAAACCCTAAGTCATAGAGCACTTCATGCCATTTTAAAAAACCTAAAATTCACCCAAATCTGACACTCGTATCAAAAGTTATGGCTGGATGAAGTTTTAACCGCTAATCAGTGTTTAAAACTTCATCCACTAATTACTACTGATTCCCCTTTCTAATTTACTCCTAAGTTTTAGTCTTACTCCTTGGGATTTTCTAACCACCCCAGATTCCTAATATCATCCCCCTCGGATGAGTCTAGGTTTATTTCATCCAAATTGCATGCAAAACTTCATCCACATATAACTTCTTCGTTCTGACTCCAATTTGGATGAATGTTGGCTTTTCGGAATCCCACAGATTTGTACTACAACATTCTACATCCACTTCTGGCCTAACTTCCCTTCTTACCTACTCTAGCTCTCGGCTTAAAGATTAGTGTTTAATTCTAAGTAGATTTGTGCAAAAAGAGGAGGGTTTTAGTGGCATACCCTAAACTGCAAGTCATGGCTCCCGGCTCTCGTCATTGCACTCCTCTTGATGCCCTCCGGTGACTTGGTGTGAATGGGCCAGTTGGTTCTTCTTCTCTTTCTCTCCCTTCTCTTTTATTTCCCCCTATTTTTGTACGCTATGCTAATTCTTTCCAACCACCTCTTACACCTTCATGTGTTCATTGGTTCACATGAAGTGTGGGGATTTCCCCTAATCCTGTCCTCCCTTCTTCTCTCTCTCCTAAATCTTCTCCTTGTTCATGCTTCTCATTGTTATATGCTTGGTGTGCTTTGAAGAGCTTGAGTGGTGAGGATGTTTGTAGGTGTGTGAAGATGGTGTCGAGACTTAGTGGAAAGGTTACAAGCTTGTTTCTACTTTCCCCCTTTCTAACATCATATTCATTAGTTTGGAAGATTGAGGACCTCCCAAAATAATCATGCTGATCTCGACTTAAATCAACAATTTCCATTAAAATGAGAGTTTTGATCTAAATTGACATAAAACCTTTCGATATTAGGTCAAATCTGAAAGGTTTTCTGTTAACTAGAATCGAGTTAAATTGACATAAAACCTTTCAATATTAGGTCAAATCTGAAAGGTTTTCTATCAGTTTAACTCGAATCGAGTTAAATTGACATGAAACCTTTCAATATTAGGTCAAATCTGAAAGGTTTTCTATCAATTTAACTCGAATCAAGTTAAACTGACAGAAAACCTTTCAATTTTAGCTGAATTGATATAAAACTTTTTGTTGAGTTTTTTTTTAATAACCTCTCATTTCAATGGAAAACTCCCATTTTAATGAATATGGTGTTTTCTTCCCTTTTGGATCTAGCCTACCTATTCTTTTCTATGCATCTAATGTGGCCTATTTACCATGCTCTTTATTTCTCCTTTCTAACTATGCTTGCTCTTTCTATCCTAGACTAACCCTACCCCCTTATTCAGTACTTTCTATCTTAGGAGACCTTTAATTCTTGGACACTAAACTCTGAAAGTTTCCAAGCACGTCTTAGAAACTAAACTTTGAAATATAAGACGAGGGGGGTGCAAAGCTCCACCATGATTTTGGCTTTAACACCAAATCTAGGACTCCTAGTTCCACGGAGATTCAAAGCTCCGCCGTCCTTTTGAGTTTAACACACAATCTAAAACTTGTGAGGCGTTTGGGGGGTTCAAAGCTCCGCCGTAGAAGGAAAACCCATTAATATCAAACGTTCTTTGGACCAAAGGTTAGTTATCAATATACTTGCAAGGATTGACCACGACTAAGGGTTAGTGTGAAAGCAAGGGATAGTTAATATTCTCTCTCAGTTAGTGTCAGTCAAATTGTGCTAGCAAAACTTAACTTGACACTAAAGGCCCCCTAAAGCGGCATCGCCAAGGTACGGTGGGGGGTGACTTTAGGATTAATACAAAGGTCAAGAATACAACACGTGCCACCAAAACTTTAAGAATAGAAGAACAACAGAGAAACCACAACCAATGATCACCAATGAGAAGGCACACGACTTTTAGGGAGTTCCCAAGACTCCAAAGAACTTAAACTAACATCACAATGATCACCAACAAGGATGCACACAACTCTTGGGAGAATCCCAAGAGCTCTAAGAGCTTGAAATAACACAACAACGAGGCCAAAAGTGCCCCTAAAAACACCGTAGAGGTTTTTGGCTTAAGCGCCAAAATTCCAACATAAATTGAACCCAACAGACCCCAACACAAGAATGGGGGGTGGTTTGAGAGGGAAGTGGGCCTTCTTTAATACTTTCAGGGCCACCCACCTCCCCTCTTTTAATCGAGGGTAAACCTATCTTTTAGGATTTTCATCCTTATTTTCAAGGATTTTCCCTTAAGTCCGGGGTAACGTTGGATCCAACTTCAAATCGCAAACGGATTGTGCCATTGGCTTCAGAAGGCCATTTTTAGACCAAGAGATCCCCCACCCCCTATTTCAACCCTAAAAACTCATCTAAAGCTAAACCCAATTGAAAAAAATAAAATGTAAAAATGCTAACTTTTGGAGTTTGCCTTTTCTGAACGAGGTCACTAGCTAGGGTTGTTGGGGAGGCTCTAGGGAGTAAGAAAAGACTCCTTGTTTACTTCGTTCCGACTTCGTGTGCTCCCGGGATGCTGGTCAACTCCAGTAGATTTTGTCATGTTGTCATTTTGGAGGAATGTTGGTGATTCAATCACCTTCCGCTATTGGAATGCCACGAAACTTGTTGGGGCGCATTATTAGCATAAAACACTCCATACTGATTTTTAGTGAGATTTTACCGCGCTTGGGATAATTACCAAAAAATTTCCACCAAGCTTTGAGGCGGTTGACCGTCCGGAAGGGGTATCTCTGCAATCCAAAAAATTCCGAAACTTCTTGGGGAACATCTCATGGAGTTTCCCAAGAGATGTGTCAACTTGTAGCTTTATTGGCACATTTTGGCAAGGAGGACAAAATCCCAGCTCCTTGCATTTACTGGTAGTCAAGGAATCTTCCACATGCGGGGAAATCTTGGTGAATAGAATTCGCTTCCAATCTTCTGACATGTTTCCAAACCAAGATCACAATTTGGTGGCCACAGAATCCACTGCTGGCCCGTCTTTGAAGAAGTGACACCTCCACAATTGATGACTAGCTAACAATTGGAGGTTAGCTTTATTGATGACTTTAGCAGGTGTCACCTACAATGATGACTCACAACCTTTGGCAAGGTCAAAGACTTTTTGCCTAAAATGTAGAAATAAATTCACGCGTCAGTGGCAAAAAGGGTGCTTCCAACTTTATTATGAAATTTTTTGATGAGGTTTTGGGAAGGGTGAGTGTAAATTTTCCAGTGCATTTGCACAATTTTAATTGTATTTCCATAATTTTTGTATATACTTTGCTTATTATTGAAATGCACATTTTTCACTAGAAAAGCATAATTATGATTTAATAGAACTTGTCTTTTTGGATCTTTGTGTATTGTAATTAGATTTATATATTTGCTTATTAACCAATTTTTGGATATTTGTGTATTGTAATTGAATTTGTATATTTTCTTACTAACCAATCTTTGGATACCACATGAATAAATTATGAAGTTTCAAATTTTCAAGTGAAAGTCACAATTACAAATATTAATGAGTGAAAGTGTTCTAAGTCCTTATTTGTTTTTATACACATTGAGAATGTGCATTTATATGTGGATATTGTGGCTTGTGTAGAAAGACTGGACTTCTGTAAAAGACAAAGCTAATTGGATTTTCCAACCAACCCTAGCATGTCAAAGATCTTGGATTTTCATGTATATGAGATGTCAAACCCTTATGCCATGGTAGGAAGATGAATGAAGGAGGTAAAGTTCTGAGTTTCTATTGGAGGGGAACAAACTGGGAATACAACTCAACCCTATTTTTTTCAAAGAATGCCCAATGCATTAGTCTATTTATTAGAGATTTTTTCTAAATAATTATGAGCTTCTAAACCATTAGTATATCTCTCTAAATATGGTCAAAAAATTATTTAGTGTATTGTGAACTTTTAATTAGGACATTGTTGCATTATAAGATTTTCTTGGATGTGCTTTATGTCTTTTTCTAACTTAAAATTTTGTCGGAACATGCCCAATATGACCTTCAATATGCTAGATTTTTTAATTCAAAATTCATAGTACAAAAATCTTCCACAATCAGTGGTCAAAGGCATTTGAAATTCTCACATAGGGTCAAAAGAAACAAAACTTTTCCTTCAAATGCTAATATCTTTCAATTTGTATTGTTAAATGTCACAAGTCTAGTATAAGATCCTATAGTTAGATTTTTTTGAAAAACATTTTTTTGAAAATTTTGATGTATGCAACAGAAATGTTAGGTTTGAATATTTTTTGAGGAGAAAAAATGCCTTAGTCCTTTAGGGGCTAATTCTTGCTAAATTGTGCTAGTGAATGAATGTATTATAATGAATGTATTATAATGACTCTAATTAATTTCAATTTTATTCTTGATGTTCAGAATTGTGTTGATGGTAAATTGTCAATTGGATTACAAATGAATGGAAATTAATTGAATTGCAATACTAAGATATCTAATTCACCTCTTCTATATGTGAATTGGAGAAATATGTAGAGTAAAATGTTGTCTAATTGACTTGGGGATACATGGAGCATTTACATAAGCCCACTAATCAATTGACAAACATGGATAGTATGTTTGGAAGCTATCTTTTGCATCCATGATTCATATTTCTATTCCTATTATAAGACTATAAAATTTAAACATGACAAATATAATATGCAACAAAACTAAGTATGGTAGCCGATCCATTTCCAACCACCTTCCTATTTTCAATCTATAGACTATTATGTTTCCATGAAGTTGTGGCGTAGTTTCAAGAGTAGTTGTGGCATGGTATGATTGGCTACAAGGTTGTCAATAAGCCCTTGGTCAATTTTGTAGTCAGTCTATGGTTAGAAACAGAAAGGTCTATATGATGATTATAGGTCAAAGAGAATCTTCCATTAAAAAATTCATAGTAATTATGTTCTATGTAATAAAATTCTCAAAATATATGAAATCCTTCCAAATTCTATTTCTATACATGGGAAAAATTTGGTACCCAAAAAAATTGTGCTCCAAGTATACGTAATTGCTTAACCCCTAAAAGGCCGTTTTTTTTCTAAGAAAACATTCCAAAAACTGTGACTTTTTGGTATGTTATTCAAAAAAGAAAAGAAAAACTTTTTTTTGGAACTTTGACTGTACAAAACTAAAGGAAAATATTTTAACAAAGTGTAGAAAAAATTCAGCACTTTTTACCACGTGGATTGAAAGATTATAGCATTTGAAGTTAGAAAAAAACTTTTTTTTCAATCCTGCAAAACAAAGTAAGCAGACTTCGGGCTCATTTGGAGTAAAATTTTTGCTCTACACAAACATGAGATTTTTGAGCTTTTCATAAATATATGATATTAGGTTCACTCACAAAAAAATTAGAAGAAAATATGGAGTTTAAATTATTCTAAATCACCCTGCAATGCAAAGAGGTTAAGTGAATTGGCAATACACTAGTCATTTTTTTGTGCAATTGAAAAATATTTTATTTGAAATCCAAATAGCGAAAAATTAAAGATAGACATTTGGAATATGTGGAAAAAATTTCAGGGATTTTGACTTTATTAATTGCAAAATAATAGGACTTTAAGGTAGAAGAAAATATTTTTTCTTGAAACTACCCCAACACAGCTAACAAAGTTTGACTCCTCTTAGAATGTGATTTGACAACTAAAATTTGTTTTCTTGGACAATTTAATGATGTATTTTATTAGTTACATACATACCAAATTTCAAAATTTGATGATCTTTCTTGCAAAGATTTTCCAAAGATTTCCAAATTGCCCAAGCTGCTCGAAAGTTCAAGGCAATATAACTTTTGATCCGGGCACCCAAGCAAAAAAAAATTATTTTATCACAAAGAGGTACATGTTTACACATTGTATCCAAATTTCATGAACATCCGACCAAAAATGACTTTGTAGGAACCTACTTGAGAATTCTTATGTGCATTGAAAGGACACTTGGTCTTTTAGGGGTTAAGTGGTTGGAAATGGATTGTCTGTTATAAGCCATCCCAAAATGAAATTTGAGCTTCATTTGTTGATAATCCAGTGAATGAGTTTTTATATTTTCATTGACAGAAGAGATTATTCCAAGTCTTCAATTCTAACTTACTTCATAATATTCAATAGTAATAATTTGCATTGCCTTTCCTCCAAAGGAATGACGTGGAATACTTGACATCATTTCATCCAAGGGATGAAATAGTGTGGAATATTCTACATCTAACATTAGCTAAATTACATGTGTTGATATTTGTCAAGAATTGAAAGAAGCTTGCAAGGTCCCAATTGTACAGTGTACATTGAAGTATATTCCAATATATTAAAAATGTATGGATAATCAATGTTTTGTATTCATTAAAAACAAAGAGCTGAACAAGTAGCATGCATTGATACAAAGCCAATAATAATTTGAATTTTAGAGTGAGAAGAGAAGTTACAGAGAGATCTGAGACATTCTTGTCAAATTAATCAAAAGGAAGGATGGGACATTCTTGTCTAACTGTTGCTATTCTGTCACTTGGGATCCGTCAATCTAAGTTGATTGGAGTTATGGTGGTTCCGATTCTTGATTTAAGAGCCTGTGAATTCAATTACTCAATTCGTGTATTTACATGATAATTTTGATTTGGAAGGAGGATGGAACATGTTATCAATCCTCTTCTATTATTGATCTAGCCATTGTCGTGCTGTAGATGTAGGCACTATGTAAAAATATGTATATTTACGTTCTTTAAATGAGTTTGATATTTATAAAATAGTGAAGGAAATGGCATCATTTGGAGTGGCTTCAAAGTGACGCTTTTCACTATCGTGATAGACAAACTATAAAGAGAAGAGTTCACATGCGAGCTTCATCGTATTTGATGTTATTATTCTTAGTTTTCATTTAAGTCATACTATGTCAAGCTAGAAGGTTTTTCGGAGTCTCAAGATGAAGAATTTCAACCGGAACGTGAATTTGAGTTTCCTTTATCGCAATTGCCGAACCAACCTCAACTGTCACTGGGTTTGCCATTGTTGCATGGGCGTTCCCAAGATGAAGCTGGACCATCTCGACCACCGAAGCAACCTCGCATGGAAAAACAAAGGCAAGGGAATCTTCAATAAGACGCTCGGGCATTGGTGATCTTGTTGTAAATTGGATGCATTGAGCCCGGCAGTTGTGAAGCGACATTTGGAGGTTGTTTTGAAGGTTTAAACATCAATCAATATTATTGCATGGTCAAGCCTATCGAGGGAAGTTGTGGTCATCAATGATGGTTGGAAGGGCCAATTAATCCTTTAACTAAGGCAGATCATGCCAATTATGTCGTTGCTACTGTCAAACGCATTCTCAAGTTTTTTGCAAATTGAGTGATATTCCAATTGGAACTCTACTTTTTAACCTCTATTAAACATATGTTAGTTTCTAGTTCTTTATTCTATACTAAGTGTTTTTTATAAATTAAATTTGTACGAGAAAAATATTCAAATAGTTACCTTCTAAATACTTTGAGGTGAATTATCTTCTAACTAAAGATTTGAAATTAGTCTTATGGTCAAAATTAACGATCAATGGATGTTAAGGGAGCCACATGGTCAAGACATGGACTGACATCCACTTGACTTGTATGATTTAGGTAAAAGATAAGGTGGGGGAAAAGTGGGAACACTATTCATCTTCTCTCTTGTTGTTGTTGATAAGGTCCGAACGTTTGAGGAGCCATAGTGTGTTGTCTATTGACAAATTTGAAATGAAAATTGGAAGAATTGTGTATCATAGTGTTATGCTTCAAAAAGGTTTTCTCTTGCTTAAATTGAAGTTGTGAATTGGGATTTGTGCTAGTTTGAGTGGAGGAAGGTCTGCTGCCTCCCACGAGAAGAGACAGAGACTTTGACCGACCATAGAAGACGGACAAATCTTTAGTTTGCAATGAAAATTTGATATTTTGGAGGAAATTTTGTTAGATTTATAAGAAGCTATCATTTGTTCTATTTGGAGTATTATGAGAGAGTTGTGTGTGTTAATGTAAAGAAGGGTCTATTACCTTCAATTTTAAAGGCCGAAACTTTGGGTGGCCATAGAAATTGAACAAAGTGTTAAAATGACTTGAGATTTTAAAGAGAAGTAGAGAATTGTGTAAGCTTTCTAAAAAGCTATCACTCATTTCATATGAAGTTGTGAAGCATCAGTGGCACCTAATCAAAGTTTAGTCAAAGAATTGAAGCTGAAAGAAGAATTGGAGTTGGAAACAAAGATTTGTGTGTTGTGACTTGTGGCTTGTCTCTTCTTGTAAACTTTGTTGTTGCGGGCAGGGTGGATAAAATCATTGCTTAGCCTCTTTTTGTATTGTGGATACAACAAAGTGGGGTTCATGACCTACATGGTTGTACTTTTTGTTGTTCTCATTAGTGAGGCACAATTGTTGGACACTATGGGTTTGAAATTTAGGATCCAATCCATGTGATGGTTTAGCTCGTGGTCTGGCCGTCCCGTTTTACTTGTTCGAAGACCGTGGTTTCTTATCACCTACCACTACAACAAAATCTGCATTTTATAACTGCAAAAATATGATTAGAGATGACTGGCGACTGCTCGTAGTCATATTTTGGAAGGCCAACATTTTGGGGAAAAATATGACTACAAATATGACTGCCAGTCATATTTTAGCCTTGTACTTTATGGGCGTATAGTATACGTCCATTGGGAACGGCTAAGTACTTTATAGGAAACAATAGGAAACATATTTAGGAAACGTCTAGTCATATTATGTAGTCGTATTTGTGTCAGTTATATTTTATAGTCATATATTTTTGGTAGTGACATTTTTTTGTTTTTGGGTAGTCCAAGGAAAATTTGGGTATGGAACATGTTTGAAGAGCACCTAGTCATATTTTTGCTTGAGTCATATTTTGTAGTTATATTTTTTGAGGAATCATATTTTGTAGTTATATTTTTTGAGGAATCATATTTTGTAGTCACATTTTTTTTCCTAGTCATTTTTTTTTTTTTTGATCAAGGAACATGTTTGAAGAGCAACCAGTCATATTTTTGCTTGAGTCATATTTTGTAGTCATATTTTGGTGGGGGGGGGGGGGGGGGGATTTTGAAATCACAATTTTTCAATAGTCATTTTATCTCCTTTTGGGGCAACCGATGGAAAATTTGGATAGTGAACATATTTGGAGAGCATCTAGTCATATTTTTGCTTTAGTCATATTTGGGGGGGAGTCATTTTTTTTACTTTTAGGATAGTCCAAGGAAAAGGGGGTCAATTTAAGATGACCTTCTAGTTTTTTGGATGTAGATCTCATTCCTTAGTTAAGAGACTAAGTTGACCCCCTTATAGAGTTTTGATTTTGTATTAAACAAATATTGTTGATTGTAATATGCATAGTTGACCAAAAGAAATTTTAAAGTCTTCAATAAATACTTAGTTAGCACTTATGAGGATTATGTCATTACAATTGTTTGACTCTTAGAATTACAAAAAATTAATTAGTAATAATTGAAATCAAATATTGCAATTCTAAAGTTATCCAAAAATAGAGGAAAAAATAAAAATATATATAATTTTTTTAGAAAAAGTCAAGAGAGAGAACTCAGAGAAGTAGAAAGAAATATGTTGAAAGAAAAGAAAATTGATCTTAGATAGAATTTATACACCTTATTGTAAAAGTCATTATTTAATCCCTAAAGGATCAAACATTGTTTTTTGACAACATAGCAATTTTAGGCAGCTCACTACAATTGGATCTCTTTTCTTTTTTTCTTTGAAATTTTCACACAAAATGTGCCCAAGGAGTAGCTTTAAGGCCCAACAATTTTCATAACTATTGACTATGTGGTTAAAAAGTTATTGCATGATATGAAATTTTCATTGGTCAGCGGACAACCCGGGCAGTTGAAAAAACTTCTTTAAAAATCACTTAAAAAATAAATTGAAATATGAAATTGGTTCTTTAGATTTATATATACAAGGGAAGCTTTGAATCATTCCATTTTGATTAATGAAATGAAAGTTATGAAGAGTTTTATTTTGAGGGTAGTTATGGAATCTCTATTCTAAAATAAACTTTGAAGTCCTTTATTTAACTCAATTTTTAATATATTTGAAAAAAAATAAAAACATCAGCTGTAGATTTTTTATTACAACATTGCAACCGTTGGAATTGTCATTTTTAAATTCCATATTTAATGTTTTGAACATTCTCTACCATTTTCTACTTACTATTTTTTATTGATATGTTTTACAATTCCAAATAATTTGAAAACTTTCAAGCATGTAGCCACCTTGCCTTGAAGAATGAATCCAAAGAAGTACCACCATTTTGGACATTTTTTCATACAAATGTGACATTGTGAATTGCAGCTGCCTGGATTTTTGTCAATTCAAACACTATTATCTTGCAATCCACATGGTGGAAATTTCTGAATTTTTTTTTGACAACTTCTCAAACTAGTTTAATACAAGATCCTACGGTTACATTTTTCTAATATTTTTTTTTTCTTCTAATATTTGGTACTTGTATTAGAAATAGCAATTTTGGAGCAATTTTGGTGAAAACCTAATTTCTGACCTTTAGGGGTTCAGTTGTATACAAAGATAAAAAAAAACGCAACAAAAATGAATCAAGGCAAGCCTTAATGCCTTATGATACAACCATAATATGCATGTTGAAAAATGGAGATGAGGTGGAAATGGATTCTGAGGCATGTCTTTGAATTTGGCACTTTATTATTTTTTTGGTAGAAACCATAATTATATTAGAAATTAGAAGTTTAACTCAAACTTAAAAATTTATTAAAATCCAACTTTGAATTCAAAATCATTTAGGTAATTTTTAAAGATTTTCAAGAATATATCACACTTTTAAAAATGGATAAAAAAATAAAGAAAAAATAGATTATAATGAAATCGGATAATCAAAAGCATTAATTTTGGATTAAAAACATCAAAATTCATCTAATTCAAGCTAGAAAGGGACCTTACATTTAGATGATATTTACAATGCAATCTTGGAAGCAAAAGTTAGTTTAGACTTATAGGCTAGAAAAAAATATTACATAAAGTCTTGAAAAAATATAAGAGATAGAACTTTATCCATTCATAATTTTTGCTAAAAATATCCCACTTTAAATATTTCACTATTTTTGAATAGGCATGCAATACTCTACAATTTAAGCTTCTTCAGTGTTCAAAAATTGTGCATAATGGGAGTACTGTTTGCACTCATAAGGAGGGCATAAAATAATATATGTTCAAATTTCTATTGGTAAATACCATGAAAATTTCAGCCCCAGATTCAGGGGGTGCACTTAGTTCTACTACAACAAACCACTTGCGAACAAGTGGTTTCTAATAAACTATAATTTCAACCTAAAATGTTGAACATTGCTTAATAATGACCATAGGTTTCTATTGCCAGAATTTTCAACTCAAATAAAATATGAAATGATTTCTAGAAGAGGTTGAAAATGAACTAAAATGACATGTTTTTCAACTCAAATAATTATAGAGAACACATTTAGATGACCATTGAATCAATATTCAACTCAAAATGAGATTTCAATAGAGGTTATTTTTAGGAATTTTTTGTTCATTTTTTAGACAATTTTTTCTTATATAATATAGGGGTGTGAAAGTTATTTTTTAGTTCTACAGTGTATCTTTTTACTTCAAAAATTTGTAACTAATTATTATTAACAAATAAAAATATCAATAATTCAAAACATAAACTTTCAAAATAGAAAAATTTATTCGTATTTTTTAATTTTGTTTTATTTAAAATTCAAAAAGTATCTAGGGGGTCCAAAGTGTTGTTTGCATGTGGTTTCTAATGGATACTCTAAGTGAACTCCCTAAGGCCCTAGTTCATTAAATTTGAGGACTCCTAACGTAAGAAAAAATCATAAACCTCATTGTGTGAGATATCAACAAAAAGGATTTTTAAATATAAAATGATTTTTTTTATTTCTAAAAAATAAGGTATCTAATTACCATCAAATTAGACATGTTCAATAGAAATATTAAATTCATTGGACTTATGCTTCAAAACTACAAAATGGTTTAATGGGCATTTAGGAATTAAAAAGAAATCAAAATTGGAAACTAGGAAGACATAGTGCAAAATACCAAGCTCTGTCTAGTGCACTTGGATATTTAATTTGTGGAATGAAATGGAACTTCAAATTAAAGACATAGTTGTAGCTCCTAAGAGTTTATGACTATGTTTCATAGGAAACCACTTCAAAACTTATATTTCTAGTGCAAAGGGCTATAATGCAAATAAATAACTTATTTTTTGCATATCCAACTATAGGATCTTACATAAGACTTGTATAAAAATGTGTCAAAAAAAAATCAAAAAATTTGACCCTATAGATTGTAAGATTTTAATGTTCAAAGTGAAAATAAAAAGAGTTTCTTATACCTTGTTTTCCGAGGTTTGGGGACATTTAATCCCTTTAATTTTTGCACTATAAAGTTTTGAGGTTAAAATCTTTGAAGTGAAGAATTGAATTGAATACCTAAAAATAAAAAATTCCAAAAAATATATAATGATTTTCATTCTTTGAAATTATTAAGTAGAAGTAAATACAAGATTAAAGAAAAAATTGAATCATTAATAGTTCAAAAATGAAATTAAAACATTTCAATCAAATAAGTAGATTATTATAGTGAGTGATCTACCCCTATGTAAGTTTTGTTTTAAAAATTGTGAAAATTGAGTTCAAAAATAAATCCTCACATGTCCCTATTTAGAAAGATGCCTTGATTTCTTCCAAAACATGACTCTTAATAATTTCACATTCTTAAATCAAATGGGATGAATAAAATATTTTCATAAATATAATCTATGAGAACAAAGTTAATACCAAGATTTTGCATTTTGTTGTTGTTGCCGAAATTCAAGCATTTTGTACTTAGGAGGGCATACCTTTTTTTTCCTATGAACCAAATGAAATACAAAATATATTCCAATAAAAGCTAATACATTTCTTGAACTCCAATTTTTTTCCAAAAGAATGTATTAGTAAAATTTGACATTTTAGGAATTGGCCCTAAATCTTCAAAAAAACATTCTAAGATTTTTTAACCTTAGTTTAGAACAATAACCGGGAAAAATTGGTGGCTAGTTCAAAATAGCCAGTGGAATTGGAAAAAAATTGGTTGCCAATTGAAACAAAAGATGAAAACCAGAAAGAAATTTGGTTGGGCCAAAAAACAATTGGTGCCTCAAGAAAATTTGAAGGATATTTTAACCACCTCTTTTCAACATTTGGCAGAGAATGCGCATGGTATTGACATAAGGGGGTAGAAGGCTTGACTATTGAAGCTAAAGATTGACAAAAACTATGCTCTGCAATAGTCATCAACCCAATGCATTGCCTTTAATTGCTTGACTTATACAAAATTGACAATCGTGAAGAACAAAGCATTACGAAATGACCTTGCTTAACAAAGAAAGAAGAAATTTTGATAAAATGCAAAGCAAAGTTTTAACAACCAAAAATTGTGGAGAGCAAGAAGGCTATTTTAGAGCTTCAAATACAAGCCCTTTACATCCATTGACCAAATTGAGCATGTGAATTCAAACCATAAGTACATAAAGAAAAATTCATCCATTGTGAAGGACCTTTGCCTTCACCTAAACCTAAGCATCTAAAGCCTCCAAAAGAAGTTGCAAAATTTATGAGCAACATACAAAGTTGAATGAAATGCTCCAATCTTTATATAAATTGGAGCAAAACATTAAGAAATGAACGTATCATCTCAACAAATACATAAGAAGAAATTTCAAAAAGAAAGCAAAATTTTTGACTATCCAAAACTATGAAAGCCAAGGAGGAGACATTAGAGCTTTAATACACAAATCCTTGACATCCGTTGGCCAAATTGAAATGTGAATCATGATTACAACTTAATACACTACAAAATCTCACCCAATGTCAGAAGGATTCTATCATACTACTAAAATCATAACTCCCTCTATAATATCACAAATGCTACCATTAATAATAGGGGCTCATGCTTGCTATGCTAAGCATTCATTGTATCACATATTAGTAAAATTTTGATATATTTGAATAGAATGCATGATAATGATTTCAATAAGTCTTTGAAATAATTAATTTTAATATTTTGTAAAAATATTTTCAATCATGCATGTATAAAAGGAATATTTTCACACAATGTTATATTACAAAAATAGAGTAGTAGTTTGCAATCACCTCTATAATATCACTTTTATAGCTTTTATGATTTCAAAATTCTATAGCCCCTACAAATGATTTGAGAAATTTATTCATTTGAAGCAATTTTGGATTTCACAACAATTAAGTTGTTCATGAAGTTTTTGAAATTTACAAGTTTTTCTTTTCAATTCACCAAGTTTTTGGGTTGTCATTGTTCGTAACAATTTTTGGGTTGTTTTGAATGCATTACAATAAATGTGTATCTTTTACAGTATTTACCATGGCATATATTTCATTCATCATTCAATAAATTTCTATTGTACATTTCAATATATGCTTACTTATAAACAAAATTTTACAAAGATTTTAGTAATTTTTATTTGAAGATTTATTGAAATTTTTGTTCTGCATTTGATCTAATACATAAAAATTCTAATAAAATTCTAATGATGAATGCATAGCATAGCAAGCGCCAACTGCTAGTGCCTAAACTAAGGATGCAACATTCATTAGTATTTTAAAATTTAAATTGGATTTTAGCTAGTGTCAATTTGAATTTAGAGGTGAAAATTTGATGTTGTAGAATTTTATCCAGTAGATTTTGTGGCCGAGAGGATGCAACTAGTGGCCATTGAAGAACAAGCGGTCCATTTCCATGAAGGAGGAAATCAACCCAAGGAGCTCCAAAAATTCACAAACTCTACTTTGAAGGTATTATGCTCTTGAAAAGACCATTTAAGAGCTTATTGCCTTTGGGGGGAAGCTAAACTCCTTGGGAAAAAAACCCGGTAATCTTTTGTAGGAAGAAAAATGGAATTGGCATCTAACCCAAGTCATTTCATATTTTTTGAACCTTCATAGAATTAGTTACGAATTTTTGAAGTTGAAACACCGTGGTCGCTAAAGGCAATCACCTCCTCAAATGTACACTCTTGGTACATTGAAGAAAGAAAAATGTACCTCTGTGACATGATCACTTTTAGAGTATGGGCGCTTTTTGAGCAGAGGTTAAAAGCAGCTGAAGACTATTAAATGAGACCCAATTATTATGATTATTAGTGTAGTAGTTTCCATTTTATTTTTTTAAGATGCTATTGCATCAGCAGAACAAGAGGCATACATCATCGACCTTTACAGGTCCTGGAAATACGGAATTATAATTACAAAATACTGCTTGTGTGACTCTTTGCTTACATCATACAAAATTAAGAGCATGGGCTTCATTCCTGATTCATCATCTCATTGTACTTCTACTAACAACTCACCATTTATACAGATATCCTGGGCTTGGATTATTAATCCTATAAGCTCAGAAGTAGCCCCAAGGCGGCGTATGAATGGATTAAAAACATACTGTTCATAGTTTTTTTAAATAGATTTTTTTATTTTTATATAAATATATAAATTTGTGGACAGGGGAGGGTATAGTCCCCAAGGATATGGAGAAATTCAGCAACGGTTTGCAATGCTCAAAAGTTATGAAAGCAGATGAAAATGACACATGTGTTAAAAAGCAATAATAGCAAGTTGGGGCCCATTATTCAAAAGAAAGCATTGCTTTTTTTTTGGAAGAATTGTTGTCATGTGGTTATAGGGAAAAAGACAGGAAAGTCAAGAACTTACAAAGTCAAATGAAAATATGATAAGTGCAAAAAACAAATGTGGTATCTTTGGAGGTTTTATTCTTACCTCTTGAAGGCTGTGATTTGTGGATGGTTTGGGTCTTTTGTCGATTTGGACAAGTCCTACTGGCCTCATATTTTGCATTTGTTTTTTGAGGCTTTTAAGATAGATTCTATAGACATGAGTCACATAGGAATCTCTCTTGCATGAGATTCCAATAAGTATTTCAAAGAAATAATGGTTAAATTTTTTGCATGTGTAGTTAAGTATAGGATTCTTTAAATTTATAAAATCTTATGAAGCATTGGCTGGAAGATAAAAGTGAAATTTAATTCATTCTATGATTATCGACGAGGTAAAATGTAAAGAGGATTTTGTTTTGTAGGTAGCCAAGACAACTTGTAGAAAAATTAACATCTCCAGTTAGTAATAATTGAAAGCTCAATGCCGAAATTGATTACACTTGAAACCTATATAGCTTGTATCTAAAACTCACATTAGTAATAATAAGAATTCCAACCACTTGAATAGTTGGCATACATGAAGAGCCCATTCATTTAATAAACAATTCAAACTTCAAAGTACAATTTGTTATAAACAAAAATACAAGAAAATATTTTAATTAATAAAACAAAACTATTACAATGACTTTAACCGCTAAAAGACCAACATGCATTTTTCGGCACTATAGAAATTTTGGGCACGTACTTGTGACTCAAGATTTGAATATTTTAGGCTAAAATTTTAATAGAAGGTGGGGACAAGGAATATATTTCATATGCACTAAATTTCATGACATTTGGAAATACAAGTCAAAAGTTGTGGCCTAATATGTTGTTTATCTCCCCTTGCAGGCAGTCCAGGCAGATTTTTCAAAAATAAAAATTTGAAATTAGTTTTCTAGAGTTGTATCTACGTGGAAAGCTTTTAATCATTCTATTTTGACCAATGAGTCAAAAGTTATGAGAAGTTTTAGTTTGCAGGTAGTTATGGATACTTTACTCTAAAATAAACTTTGAAGTCCATTATCTTACTCAATTTTCAATATTTTGGGAAAAAAACAAAATCATTGCATGTAGACTATTTATATCAACATTGCAACCACTGGAATTGGCATTTTTCAATTCCATAATTAAATTCTTAACAATTTTGTATTTTGAATCATTCTCTATTTTTTTCTACTTTACTATTTTTTTCCTATATGTTGTACAATTCCAAATGATGTGAATTATTTTAAGCATGTAGCCAACTTGTCTAGGTAAAAGAATCCAAAGGAGCACCACCATTTTGGACATTTTTTCAGAGAAAAGTGAGCTTGTGAAGTGCAGCTGCCTTATTTTTTGCAGGGCCCAAAAAATGATTTCAATGAATTTGAATGCTTATATCTTGCAATCCACATGGTGGAAATTTCTGAAATTTTTACCACATGTTCTCAAGTCAGCATACTACAAGATTCTAAGGTTACATGTGTCAAAAAAAAAAGTTTTTTCTCAAAAAATTTGGTACTTGTAATAAAAATGGCAGTTTTGGAGGGGTTTTGTTGAAAACATAGTCAAAGAACTTAAGCGATTAAACCACTCGACTCTTGAGGAAAGATAAATCTAAAAGACTATCCCCTCACCCTAAAGCTCCATCTTATATAATAGAAAATATCAATCCTTAAAATAGACTATAATCTCTTTTCTACTTTTAGTTTTATATTTTATTTTTTATCTAGAGCCATCCACTAAAATAAAAGTCCTGATCATACTTAGAAGTATCCTAATGTCCAATGCACATATTATCCAATTCTTGGTCCTACACATGGAATTGTCAAACTCCGAGTTCAATTGTACTTGTCCTCATCTAATAATTCTCTAATTCTAGTGCATTGTCTAGTGTATGTATCATGCTTTGAAATTTGTCTAATTCTAGGGAACTTGTCATCTAAGTGGATTTGGAGATATGCATCTCTAGACAATCTCTACTTGCATACTAACCATAATCAATGTACATCCATCATGAATTAGTTCATAAACCAATTAATTCATAAGGCTCATGACAAATTTGTCTACCATGTTTTATTGTATAGAACTAAAGAAGGGTTGTTGGATGGTTTGAGTAGTAGGGGATGATGCCCGGTGTTTGTGATTGGTGTAAAGTGAGTGGGAAAGTTGTAGAGATAGAAAAGGATATGGAATGAGGAAATTAGATAATGGAACACCCAACCTCTCACTATCATTACGGTGGGCTCCATAGATATAACTCATTCTACATGTTTCCAAGCACTTCATTATGAAATAAATATATGTAAATTAACAATATAAATAATCCTTTCAAAATAAATGATGTTGCCATTAAATACTTCTTCTACATATTATTACGCTAACAAAATTTTAAGAAAAATCAACAATCAAATTGGACCTACACTAAGCATTTTCTTAGACCCCAAACCAAATGCATTCACATTTCATTAAGTGAACATAACCTACTTTAACCCCTAAAGTTCTATGACTATGTTTACACCAAAAATGCTCAAAAACCGCCATTTTTAATACACTTACCAAATTTTTGAAAAAAAATATTTTGGATTCATGTAACTATATGATCTTGTAGTATACTGACTTGAGAACATGTGATAAAAATTTCAGAAATTTCCACCATGTGGATTGCAAGATATAAGCATTCAAATTCACTGAAATCATTTTTTTGGCCCTGCAAAAAACAAGGCAGTTGCACTTCACAAGCTCACTTTTCTATGAAAAAATGTCAAAAATGGTGGTGCTTCTTTGGATACTTTTTTCTAGACAAGTTGGCTACATGCTTAAATAATTCACATCATTTGGAATTGCACAACATATAGGAAAAAAATAGTAAGTAGAAAGAAGTAGAGAATGATTCAAAATACAAAATTGTTAAGAATTTAATTATGGAATTGAAAAATGCCAATTCCAGTGGTTGCAATGTTGATATAAATAGACTACATCCAATGATTTTGTTTTTTTCCCAAAATATTGAAAATTGAATAAGATAAAAGACTTCAAAGTTTATTTTAGAGTAGAGAATCCATAACTACCCACAAACTAAAACTTCCCATAACTTTTGACTCATTGGTCAAAATGGAATGATTAAAAGCTTTCCACGTACATATAACTCTAGAAAACCAATTTCAAATTTTTATTTTAGAAAAAAGTGATTTTTTAATCTGCCCAGACTGCCCAACTAGGAAAAAAAGTAACATATTAGGCCATAACTTTTGACTCGTATTTCCAAATGTCATGAAATTTTGTGCATACTAAAGATATTCCTTGTGCATAGATTTTATTGAAAATTCAGCCAAAAATATGCAAATCTCCAATCACATGTACCTGCCCAAAATTTATATACTGCCAATAAATGCATGGTGATCCTTTAGGGGGTAAGGAAGTGTTTGATTTGGGTGTTTGATATGTGTGAATCCTTTAGAATTGATTAGTGAATTTGACATTGATGTTAATTCCTAAAGGACCAGGGGTGTTTGAGTATAGTCCTTGTTTTCTTGACTAGCTCTTGTAACAAGCATAATTCTTCATTCACGTGGAATAGTTTTGATGATCGCCACCGTTGAAATGAAATAAGGTTTATTTAGCTTTTTTATAAATAAAAATCAACAAAATCACACAATTTTTGAGAAAATGCCACGGTTGACAAGATTGATGAAAGATATTTGGTTTAGTTAGTACTTTGTATGTACACTAAAATCAGAATGTTGCAATCGGAATGCTCAAAAGTGCTCCAATTTTTTTAATTTTTTCCTACATGTGACTATAATAATAATATTGATGTGTAATTTTTTTCAAATCATTTTGATGTGTAGAAAAAAAGATATGAGAATGTGAAGTAATGGTCCACAATGCCTTTTACATTCTCAAATATTCATCCAAAATTTCACACTCAATCATTTTTTGATTGGATTGCACTGATGAATTCAATAGAGAAAATCATTTAGGGTCTCTTTGTTAGTGAGTTTCACATATCAAATTTTTTACAAATGTAATTGTAGAAACCATGCGGTGGCCTTATGGTCCTTTAGGGGTTAAGATTATTACTCTATTTTTTAATGTTGGGGTAACTAATTAGCAAGTAGTATATCGTTTTGAATGTCTTGTTGTTCTAAATAGAGTTGAAAAAATCTGATGGATCCTTTGTAGGAATTTTTGTAGGGAAAACCAATTGTTTGTTTAGGTAAACGGCATGATATTCTAGGAATCTTGTTTAATGAGTAGTTTTGCTGTTTAAAAATAAATAAAATGTTTATAAGATTAGGATTGCATTCTAAAGTATCTTTACAATTACAATTTATATGATTAAACTTATATTAGAATTATAGTGATTTAGATTTCCTTTCTTTGTGTATTCCTTTGTGTTTACAGTTTTTTTAACTAGTGTAGGTCTAAAGTAAGATTAAAAATTGCTACAGAAGTTTAAAATTATGAACCCCATGAAGTAGTGGGGCTCGGATTGCAAATGTCAGAAGAAGTAATATATTAGAAAATAGATTTGTGTGATGACTTCATTGATGCAATCTCGCATCTTTTATGAAACTATTATTGAAAATTTGTGATGAATAAAAGCATTCATTGAAATCAATACCATTCAATTAAATTTTTTGTGTTTGCTCAAATTTAGGCACACAAATAGGAATTCTTGAGAACATGTCATTTTAGGCAAGCTAGTTTTGCCTTGCTTTTGTCAAAGCAATGGGGCTTAACCCCTGAAGGTCAAAGACTATGTTTTCTCCAAAAATGCTTCAAAATTGTCATTTCTAGTACAAGTACCAAATTTTGGAAAAAAAACATTTTGGACACATGTAACCGTAGGATCTTTTAGTATGTTGGTTTTAAAAGATGTGGAAAAATTTCAAAAATTTTCACCATGTGGATTGCAAGATATTAGTGTTTGAAGTGGCAAAAAGCCTTTTTTTGTCCCTGCAAAAAAACAGGCAGCTGCACTTCACAAGGTCACATTTGTATGAAAAAATGTTCAAAATGATGTTTACTCTTTGGATTCATTCTTCAAAGCAATTTTTCTACATGCTTAAAACTTTGTACATCATTTAAAATTGTCCAACATATAGGAAAAAAAAGTACATAGAAAGAAGTAGAGAATGATTCAAAATACTAAATTGTTAAGAATTTAGTTATGGAATTGGAAAAACAATCCCAATGGTTGCAATGTTGCGATAAACAATGTGCATCTCTAATATTGTTATTTTTTTTCCAAAAATATTGAAAATTGAATAAAATAAAGGATTTCAAAGTTTATTTTAGAGTAGAGAATCCATAACTGCATGCATACTAAAACTTTTCATAACTTTCATCTCATTAATTCATAAAGTTCCACGATTGTATTTTCACCAAAAATGCTCAAAAACTGCCATTTCTAGTACAAGTATCAAATTTCTAAATATATTTTTTTATTAACACACATAACCATAGGATCTTGTAGTATGCTATCTTGAAAACATGTGGTAGAATTTCAAAAATTTCCACATTAAATGATTTTGGGGGGGTCTGGAGGGTCGTTTCGGGCCTGTTCCCGGCGGTGTTCCCCCAGCAGCAAAAGAACGGCCGCTGTTAGAAAAAAAAAATGAAAAATGAAAAAAAAAAAAAAAAAAAAAATCTTAAAATGAAAAAACAAGATGAACAATTTTTTTTTTTTTTAATTTTTTTTGTATGACGTGGCAGTGGCTGTGCCATGTCACGCAGCTGCTGCGGCGCAGTTCCAGACAGCTTCAGACTTTGGGAACCTTGGGGAACTCGCAGCCCACCACAGGGGCTGAAAAACATGTAATGCCACGTGGATTGTAAGATATAAGCATTCAAATTCACTGAAGTCATTTTTTTAGCCCCGCAAAAAACAGGGCAGCTGCACTTCATAAGCTCACTTTTCTATGAAAAAATGTTCAAAATGGTGGTGCTTCTTTGGATACTTTTTTCTAAAGAAGTTGTTTATATGCTTGAAAATTTTCACATCATTTGGAGTTGTACAACATATAGAAAAAAATAGTAAATAGAAAGAAGTAGAGAACGATTCAAAATAAAAAATTGTTAAGAATTTGGTTATGGAATTGAAAAATTCCAACCCCAATAGTTGAAATGTTGTAATAAATTATCTACATGCAATGATTTTGTTTTTTTCCAAAAATATTGAAAATTGAGTAAAATAAAGGACTTCAAAGTTTATTTTTAGAGTAGAAAATCCATAACTACCTGCAAACTAAAATTCCTCATAACTTTTGACTCATTGGTCAAAATGGAATGATTCAAAGCTTTCCACATATATATAACTCTAAAAAACCATTTTCAAATTTTTTATTTTTGGAAAAAGTGATGTTTTCTGATCAGCCCAGACTGCCCACCCGAGGAAAAAAATAACATATTAGGCCATAACTTTTGACTCATATTTCCAAATATCATGAAATTTCAGCCAAAAATATGCAAACCTCCAATCACATGTACGTGCCTAAATTTCTATATTGACAAAAAAAGTATGTTGGTCCTTTACGAGTTAATCAAAATGGAATAATTTAAAGCTTTTTGCATAAATGTAATTCTAATGAACCACTTTCAATTTTGTATTTCTGAAAAAAGTGTTTTTTAAAGAATTATTTGAGCTATCCGCCGGCCAATGAAAATTATATATCATACAATAAATTTTTAACCATATAATCAAAAGTTATGAAAATTGTTAGACCTTAAAGCTACTCCTTGGGCATAATTATGTTGTGTGACAATTTTAAAGAAAAAAAATAAAAATTCCACTCGTAGTAAGCTACCCCAAATCGCCATGTTGCCCCAAAAGATGGTGTTTGATCCTTTAGGGGTTAATTGATCCTTTAGGGGTTAACATTCAATGCTTTGTATATAAAACTTTGTCTATCCTATTAGAATCCAAACGTTTTTTTGAAAAAACAAAGATTTTAGTAATTCTCTATTAAATACCAATATTTATGAAAGTCAGCAATACAAAGCGGAAGTACTCTTGATAGTGTTGCAATATTTTAAATTTAGTGAGCATCTAATTATTGACTTCGCAACAAATCTTGTGTATTGCAAGACATTAGATTCTAATGTTTGAACGTTACTCAATGAACTCTTCATGATTATAACCATATAAAGATAAAAGTTTTTTGTTTTTTAAAGATGAAAATTTGAGCATGACACTAAACATCCTATTCTTGGACATGAAACTAAACATTCTATTATTTTCACATGAGAATATATTGTGGTATTTGGAGACCTTTTACAACTTGAAATGTAAAAAAAATTGTACCTTCTAATCCAATTGGCATAAAATTGTAATTAAGTGTATTTGCAGTTCATGTTATAATTCAAATATACATGCTTTTTGATGGATTTCAGCCTTTCAGATGCCCAAAAGTATTTTTCCTTATTTTTCACTTGATGAGAAATTGATGCAAAATTAAACACAAGTGGTTTCATATTTTTTGGAGCATTTAGGAATTACTTATGAATTTCCAAAGAATTCTGCCATAAGCACCTATTTCTGATCTTAGACCTTGCAAAACCCATACATGTATTGTTTGAAAAAAAAACATGGCTTGACCAAAAACAAACACTGCGGCATGCAGAAAGTAATACACCAGTTTCCAAAATGAGACCTTTACTAAACTTAAATAGACTCTAAATTCTTTAGCATTTGTAAGAAGGTAATTGGGTAGCCAATTTTTCATTTAGAAAAACTAAATGGACACACCCTGATTTTGAAATGGACCCATCTTGGCTCTTATTCCATCCATTAAAGAGGTATGAACAAATCTCATTATACTCTAACATTAGGGGTAGTCACACCTTCTTCACTTGGTGCATGGAGATGGAAAATTGTCTTGTGGTGGCTTAGGATTGGCTATAGGTTGCACAAATATTCTTAGCAAGTTGAGTCTTCCGCACTCCCAGTCTTCACCTCTAGAGGTGTAGATTGGAAGTACATAAGACTTAGCCCTCTAAGAATATTCGCACAACCTGTACCTCATTGGCTCTTTGAAGCAAAGCAACTACTTGGATTATCTAGATTCTCCTCTAATTTCATTATTCACAGTTGACACTTCAAAGAAGGGTGTCACACCTTCTTCATCCACTACGACTTCTCAGTGGCTCCTCCAAACCCTCACAATTTCTCATTCTCCATTCTCCACGCACTGGGTGAAGAAGGTGTGACTACCACTATTACAAGCAGTCCATCTCACAACCGCTCACTGCTCATTTTGAAGCCACATGTAGGGGCGGTTTGAAGAAGAGGGTCGGAATTCCATCCCCCTCCTATAACATAACATTGTACAACCAAGCAATGATCCTTCCATCTTCGGAAAGTAGTACACCTCCCTAGATGTCCACGAGAGACTTTCAATATAATTCAAAGGATTGGGGTTGGCTAAGGAGCCATCAACAAGACAGTTTTGTTCCTTGTATATGGATTCCCTTTCATTTTCAAGGATGCAAAAGGGGTCCCCTGCCTTGCTGGTAAATAATGTTACGTAAAGGGTCAAGAGGTTCACCCTGCAATGAATCCTATTGTGGAAATTATTTGCACCACTGCAGTTTTCTATGTCAAGAAATTTTTATGGGGGAAAATTTCGGCCCAAAATACGGTAGCCTTTATGAATGTGTGCTATGGGTTTTTACACCTGTTTTCCCACATGAAGAAGAGGCAGAAGTGAAGACTTTGCAATGCAACCTTTGGCTAATGGATGATTCACGTGCCCCTCGGCCTTTCAATACTGGAAGACAATTCTCTCCTATTTTAGTATTCAATACGGAGAGGTTTGGATATTCAATAGCTAGAGAACCGAAGTAAAGGTACGTCACTGGCCTACTACGGGGGCAGTTGAGCTGATCCAATACTTGACTCCAGTATGCACCCAAAGTCTACGGTACTATTAGACTGTGGCAGTACAACAGCGTAACGAGCACCTGCGCGACAACAATCAACAGCTATGGCAAGTGCCAGTATTTATGAATAGTAGTACTCTTCGTTCCCAGGAGTTCCCATTTTCACATTGTTTAATTACATTTTTCTTATGCTCCAAAGGTCTACAGACTATCGGACTTATAAGGTAACTACACCTAAAATCGACCAAATAAGCAATTCAGCATGGTTCCCATTAAATGTATCGAAAAACTTTCCAAGGGGTCTTGTTGGTAGTCAAAAGGGGATTCTGGACCCTTTTAGAATTCAGTTTTTGGACATTGTATGAATAAACTACAGATTTTTTAAAGTGCTGAAAGTAGGTGTTTCTGAAATCGACCACAAACTCTCGTATAACATTGTTTACCAATGAGGTAGGGGGCCCTTTTGCATCCTTGAAAAAGGGGACCCCCCTACAAGGAACAAAATTGTTCTATTGATGGTTCTTCAACTAATCTCAATCCTTGAATTAACTAATAAATCCCTCATGTGCATCTAACAAAGCATAATACCTTCTTAGCATGGGAAAGACTATTGTTTGATTATACAATGCTGTATATGATAGGTTTGGCAACAAATAATTATTTTAAAAAATGCCAAAATTTTAGAGGTTTTTTTTCAAAGTATTTTGCATAAAAAATGAATATTGCAATGCAAAAAAGGGGAAGTCAGTTTTTTTTCAATGCAAAAAAGAAATCTTTATTGGAGTAATGAAGCTCTTTACGTCCATTGACATGAACGCATCATATGTAATGTGGATGATATTTCATTTATTCATCAAAATGAACATATATTCATGTTAAATAGAACAATCCCCCCCCCCACCCCCCCCACCACAAAAAAAAAAAAAAGAAGAAGTGTGTATCCATTTAATAATTTCATCTATGACAAAGGAAGAATTTATTGCCCAATATTTTTTTTAAAATAAACTTGTATTTCTATTGAATAAGTTTTTGTTGAAAAATAATCTTGCATTAGATGTTTGTTGATATCACATACTTGCACAATTCTTTTATTGTTCATTAACTTTAAATGTCCAAAAACTTTTGGAGCATTTTAAACAAAGGAAAGCCAAACTCTATTTGATAAGTTTTAATTTAAAAAAATTGAATTTTTATCATTCTATAAGATGTGCTATTGAACACAATCTTACAATCTATTTGTTCATATTTCAAATAAGAATTTTGCCCACTCAACAAATAAAAATAAAATAGGTTATAGTAGATCCAAAATAAGTAGTGTGTCTAGTACAATTTCAATCTTTAAATTTAGAAAGAAGAAGAAAAAGAAAAGTTTTTTATTTTTGCTATCACACAATATATCATGGCAATTGTAGGGTCAAACAATGTTGTTAGTAATTACATCAAGGAGCCCTGAAAGAGGGTTAGTATTCATTGGCCTTGTCACAAGATTTAATCTTATCTAATAAAAGATATTGAAATCAAAGTATTTTGATATATATAATAGAAAAATAGAAGAAATAGAAAAATAGCAAGGATTCAATATACGTTGATTTTCTATGGTATTTTTTTCAGTTTTTGTTTTTATTTTGAATACATACTAGATTGCGTTGTCTACAAAAAAAATTGGTTGATATTCATATCTATATAGTCAAAAGACTTTTGTAAGAAAACTAACATCAAATCTTCACTTCATTTGTTGATTGTACAAAATTATCTATCCAAAAAAATTATTGATGCATTCATTCCCGAGTTTTTTTTGTTGTATTTCACAAATCAGTTGATGATATGATTTTAATTAATCATTATAAATTAAAATTCTATATGTAAAAGTGTATTTTTATTGAATTCCAAAGAAAAATGATTCAAAATTAATGTGAAAGAGAACTTTATTTATTTTTTAAACAGAACTTGAAAATGATTTCTAATCTTAGTGTTTAATTTCCAAAGTTTTTTTATTATATTTGACAAAAAGTATCCCAAACTACCACTTTCAAGTGCATTGAGCATTATTAAAATATATTTACAACTATTTTTTAAGCTTTCAACTCTTCAAACTTGAACTAGACCATGGGCACTAAAAGAATTTGTAGAAAAATATCAATCCATTTGACAATGTAGATTGCAAGATTATAACATTTGAGGTTACAAAAAAAGAAATTTTGGGCCCTCTCCAACATGTAAATATTGTTTTAGGCAACTTTGTGGAGAAAGAGGTACTTTGGCCAACTTTGGGAACTCCAACCATTGGGTAGGTAGTTATAGTAGTTACTTGCACGTCAATATCAAAGATAATAGAGATGTCTCATATATCCAAAAATCAGCTTGCATTGATGGATATCCCAAAAACAACAACAATGTCAGCAAGATTTAAACTTTTTTTGGAAAACTCAATTTTTTAAGAATCAAAATCGCAATGGTCAACACATATATTTCTTTATCTAAATTGAATAAGGAAGGAAAATCTCATAAATTTACAATATAATTTGACCTAATGGTTCTAAAATTGTTTTTAAATTCTTACTTTTAGTGCTTTGAGAATATGTGGAAAAAAGCTCAACCCATTTGTCTTTATAGATTGCAAAATATAAGTGTTCAAAGTTAGTGGAAAAAAACCCACAGCTTAGTCGACTTCTTACCCTCTCTATAAGTACAATACATAAACTACCCCAAAACTTTTGAGACCCTTAACTTTTGATTTGGGAACTTGATTGAAAAAATATATATTTTAAAAAGCTTATTGTGCATTAATGGGAAGAATTTCACTTTATTTGTTCAAATTGACTTCATATGAATCTATCCAAGCTTTTAAAAAGTTCCGTGGAAACTTAAAGAATTTTAGGGATCAACATTTTATTTTTTATGTAAATATCAAAAAGGTTGAAGAAACATTATTTTAAAATGCACCTAAATTATGTCCTATACCAAGTGGATATGTAGGGATAAATCTTTAAATAACCAAAGGGCACTTGATATGTATACATAATATCTATTCATGTAATGATTAAGACTAGTATACAATGCATGTCACAATATCCATGTCGTTTGGTTTGGTTATTTTTTCACTTCAAAGTCTTTTGTTTTTTATGTTTTTATTTTTATATTTATTTTTTGTAGATAAAATCACAAGTCTTCAATAAATCATATACATTCACTAGAAGAAAACAGTTTTTTTTTTATGTTGCAGAAAACATGAGACGGCGTCTTGTTTGACACGGAAATAATCAGCATAGATGTCTCCTAAAATCCGTTTGAATTGATAGGCAAAAAACGTGCAAAAATCACAAAAAACGCGTTGTTTTCAAGCTTGTTTTTTCTTGATGTCACACATGACAAGGTGATCAAAGGTCTGCATAGGTTGACATGTGGAGGCCACGTAAGCGCCATGTCAGTGCCACATGCTCGAAAACTGCCACGTCATCTTTTTTTCCATCCATGCCATTGATGATGTGGTCTTTGACGTGGAGGCGGGAAATTGTGACGTGGTCACTGACGTGGAGGCCACGTCAGCTCATTTTTGTGTCATTTGAATAATTTAATGGTGTTTTTTGAGATGTCAAATTAGACATTTTTTACAACGTCAAATTACACGTTTTTTCAAACATCAATTGCTACATACCCTACCTACAAGGCAATATCAATAAAAATTTAATATAAATTAAAAAAATGAAATGAACAAAAAAAAATTCTGAATTCAACAAAAATTGAAGAAAACTTACCATCAACCATTAAGAGAATTTTTAATGGCCAAATGAAGGAATTACTTCATTAAAAGTTAATAAAAATGAAGGATAAGGACATTGTATTTATATCCATACTCTGCCCATGGAAAGACAAACAATATGGGACAAGTAGAATATGGTTATTTCACTTGTTTACATGATGTTGTTTTTGACGTGTATATGTTTTTTTAAACATAGAGATGTTGTTTCAGACATCTCGACGTTTTTGTGGACATTTCACTTTGAACACAATTTTTTTTTTATATATCCCATATCGATTGTCTCTCTTCCACCTCCCCACCTGTATAAAGACTATCTGTTTTCATCCATGGAACTCATCCATTTTCATCCATCCATTTTTATTTTTTTTGGAAAGCATGCCACGTCATTGCCTTTTTCCTAAATTTTTTATATAAGGTCAATATTTTTCCATTGACCGTAGTAATTTTTAGTAATTTATTCATAATGAAAATGGAGTTCATGCTAACATGGTAGTCTATGTTTTCTGAGATGTCATAACAAAACATCAGCTTATTTTTTTAAACATCGTTAAAAACATCTTTGTCTATGGTGACATCTACTTGTTTTCCAACTTAATCTCACACGTTTTTTGCAACATCAAATCAAATTCATTCTTTTGCACCCGTTCACTGCTTAACGCGTAACATCTCAACAAACATGGCACGTTGCACTACAACGACAGCAAAAACGGGGTTTTCTTCTAGTGATTTGAGGGATTTTTTCAATGAAAAAAACCATAATAAATAAAAGACATGATTAAATTATTTATCTACGGGTGTATATTACAATGTAGAACATCCCGGTTTAAACCAAGTTACAATGTAATTTTTAAATTAGAAAATCAACTAATGTGGTTATAGGCCCAAAGTTCAAATTCTTATAAATTTTGGATCTTTGGATTTTTTTTCAAATTAGAATAGAAAAAAGACTTGATAAGCTTCATTTAATTTGTTGGATTGAAATTCAAAGATGATAATTTTTATGGCTAAAATTTAGATAAAGAATAAAGATCTATAACTTTTCAAAAATGCAACACATAGTGATTCATAAATTAAACATGTTTTGATATATAAAAGTGTAAATATGACAATGAAGAAATATTTATTGTCAATCACTAAAAATGCACTCAAGTTACTCACTCCCAAATGGGATGGTCCCCTTTCCCAGGTATAGGCATCACTAAAGTCATCTAGAAGGTACAAAACATCCTTTCCAAAACAAGGGTCAAAACTTTCTAATTGGCCTTTGAAGTAGTGCACCTTTGAAGTAGTGCACCTTTTTTTTAAAGATGAAATCTAAACCTCAATTTAGGAAGGAGACAACCCAATTTGATTTGATTGCCTACTATCAATCTTTATTGTAATTCCCCTCCAAATGCAAGTTGCATAAAAATACAAATTCAATGTAGGATTAAAAGCAAATTAGAGACCAAAAAGAGGGTGACATTCATGACTATTAGGATAACTCTAATGATTATGAGCTATACACAAAATATAAAAAAATAAATTAAAAATCCAAAATCACTAGAGCTTGCCCAAAATAACAGAAAAAAATGTTTTCATGAATGAAAGGAGTTTAGGAATTAAACTTTCATATTCAAAGGGTGTCCATTATAGGCAAAAATATGTCCGATTTGGCTTTGCATTTGGTTGTTTTATTCAACTCAATTGTTTGTGAAGATAAATATTCAATTCTTATAAGAAAAGTGCATCTTTATTGCCAAAAATGTAGTGAAAACGGATGTACATGTAGTATATTTTGATTATTTGGGGCTTTCTTGCCAAAGTTTATGTTAAATTAAAAGATGATCACTCTAGCATTTGAGTCCAACTAACACAAGACAACATTTAGAATCTATTTTTAATTCCATTTTGAAACTCTAGAACATTTTCAAAAATTGAGTGCTTTAATGCAATTATAAACTGAACACCTTTTACCATAAAGTAGAGTGATTTTTACTAATTTGGATGATATGAATGATTCTAATGTACTACAGAAAAAAAGATTTTTTTTAACAGATTATGCAATTGATATAAGTTTCTATATCATTCTCTTCCAAAAAATACTATAAATTCAAATCTTCATCAATATTTTCAATTTTTTAATGATTTATTTTAGAAACATGCCTTTGTCTACTAAAAATATGAAGTGAATGTAAATTTGAATGCAAAATGCAAAATCTGAGTGAATATATGGAAAGCTTGATTTCTTGGTATAGGTTGGCTATTTAAGTTAAGATTTTTGAATAGCAAACATTAAAAGTTTGTATATTTTATTTGGAACAATCAAATGGCTTGGGATATATAAGTTAGAGTCTTTACTTCCTTTGGTATAAGAATTGTTGGTTTTTCAAAGTTCAACTGCTTTCAAAGTTCCAAAATATTTAGATAAGACAGTGCTAAAAGCACCCATGTTTTAGAAACGTTCTTTAACAAAAAGGTGCATCTTGAAGTTTTTGATCATTAATTAATGATAAACAATAGCGCATTTAGAGCTTATGCCATTTCAACTTTAACTCTGAAAGGATGAGACCTATGACCAAGATTCTTTGCCAAAAATGATATGATTTTTGGATCAATAGTTGCATTCTTTATTTCTACAGTATTCTTGAAAGTCATTCATTGTCTACTTTTTGTCTTGAACGTCCTTCCAGGGTTAACTCCTATAATCTTTTATTGATCAAAACAAGATTTGGCATTTTTGGGTAGGCTCCTATGAACTCCATTCTTGACAGTATTTTTTGAAACTTTTATTTAGAGTGGGGATTTCTTTTAGCTTTCCAATGAGCCAATTTGCAAAAGAAACAAGTTTGTGGTTAGAGAGTTATTTCATCCCTAAACTTTTGGGGAACTAAGAAAGTGTATTTATTTATTTATTTATTTATTCTTGAATTGAAGTTTTTTTAAAACAAAGTTTGGAAGATGCTAAAGAAATAGGCTCCAAAAATTGGTGGAGAAATAGACATGCAAGTTAGATACAAGACCCTACGATTAGAAGTTGCAATACGAACTAGAATGTGCTATTTTGTGATAGTTTTGCTCAAAAACACCTCAAAAACTTGAGGGGTTAAAAATTTCATTACTAATTCCATAGAGGTCCAGAAAACACAAAACTGACTTGTGTGAGATGCTAGTTCTATTTAACTTTTCAAGGAAAATTTGATAGAAAATCAGTCGTTTTCGAAATCAGTTCAGCATCCTCATGGGAGCTTAAGTCACCAATTGAAACCCTGTGTTGTACAAAACATAAGCATATTGGCACATTTCCCTAAACTCATTCCACCTACAGGCAGGCTACGATGGAGCTGTTCATACCCTGCGAGTCAGACACGCGCCCTGAAATAACGTACGTCTCCATTCTCTCATTTTGCTCCAACCAGTAAGGTAAAAAATTGATTATCCACTTTATTCAATTGAAACTAATAAAATGGTCTTTACTACCAATTTGTTTCAGCTGTTTACCAAACTAAATATAGTAGAACCGCCCATTGTCGACCACTTTAAGCAATATGTGCATGTTTTGGAGCAGTATAAGGCATGTAAATTTCCTGCCATGCAGGACGATAGAAATAAAGGTGATTGCAATTTTTTCTGTAATTTTATGCCTTGAATTCAAATTACTATGAATTTCCAAAGCCAATAGCTGGTCCAAACCTATAGCTGACATGTAGTCTTTCAGTGCCAATCATTCAAGAACTATTTTTTGCTCACGGCTTTGGGACATGTGGCATGACTCGATTAGTCTAAACTTTGAAAAGGAGAAAAAACACATTCAAAGCTTTGGTTGAAAATTTATTGCAACCTTGGTTGGAAATAGTACACCCTACAGGCTGGGAATGGGTTCCTGGTCGACAATGGGTGGTTCTACCATAGTGTACCTTGTGCCATTGCCATAGTCAATATAAAAATAAAAGTAAATTTTTTAATTAAAAAATCCAAAAACAACTCAAAAATACATAACAATTTCACACCATATGCTCAAATGCCAAAAAAGAAAGTCCATGTACCTTTCCTTGTGGAGAATTTCTGACGGTATCCAATTCGTGGCTAGGGATGCACGGTCCAAAAGATCTCAATGTAACAAACAAACCAAACCAAACCAACAACTTAATTTAAGATTTACCAAATTAATAACAATACAAATAAATTTTGGACTTGAGTTCCCCCCTCTCCCAAAATAGGTTGACTTGACTAGTTTCCACAAAAGAAAGAAAATTGGCGGTCAATGTTCCATTACTTTAATACCTTTCACAATACATGTTTTGAACTATAAATCCATATAAGTCCTAGATGTTAGAGCTTATATATATATATATATATATATAAATTGTGTGTGTATGATCATATTTGGTGATGGAATTGATGTAATATGTCGAAAAATTAAATATTCCATGAACTATTTTTTGTATTGCTTTCGAATAAGTTATTGCTCAAAACATTCAACATATTTCCATCAATGGCTTTTAGCTACTTTTTACAGTTTATATAACAAATAAGAAGGAAGTTATGAGGCATCAAGCTACATTGCAAGAATTTAGTGTCTCCGGTCCTCTTTGCTCCTCAATTTGTTCAATTTTGAACAAGAAACTTTTGAGGATGTTATTTGGGTGATTGCAAGAAAGATTGGTATTATTTTCCATCACAATTGGACTGACGGAGTTGCTATCAGCCATAACTTTTGGAAAATGAAACTGATGCACTTGAAATTTTTACTAGAGATGGCTAACTTGGAAGTCATGACATTCCTTATTTTTTTATTTAAATGAAAAAACATTCTATAATTAAATTTCAATTTCGATAATTTGTCACACATTGTGTTTTAGGGGGGGAGGTAATTCTAGGGAGTACCCAAAATGAATGATCTAGAGATAATTTTTTTGTGGTCTATTCCCACAATAGGGGAATATATGCCCATAGAAAATCTAAAAATATATTATTTTATGGCCTTCATATTTGTACAAATAGGTTTTCCTTACATGCACACTTCTAAACATTGAAAATGGTTTCAACCTCTATTTTTTGGTGAAATATGATTACTATCAAGTCTTTACAAATGGCCAATTTTTAGGGTTTTTTTGTGTACATGATTTTCTAATTATCATTAATCTATACCTAGTTGTATCTATTTTCTGTGACAATTTTTTTTTCTTTTCAAATAATACTTGTTCAGTACTTGCACGTAGTCAACAGTACTAGCAGCCATCAATTTTTCAGATCAACAATTGAGATTGTTTTGTTTCATAGTACTCATAGTACTCATAATACTCAACGAAAAAACTATAATTTTAGCAAAACGCTACCAAAACCATTCAGTCATTCTTGCAACCACATGTCTTCAATTTTAAAGAGGCTTGTAAATCCCTATAGCTCTGTGACTACAATTCACTAACTCTATGATTGCAATTCAAAGGGGTTAGTGCTTAAACCCACTTAAAGAACCCACTTCAAGATGGCCATTTTTAATGCAATCAACCAAAAATCAAATATTTTCAGATTTTTGAGATGCAATAACAGATTCTTTATGTACACTCATGTATGTAAGTTGTTAATGATATTCATAAAAAATGACCTCATTAATAGAAAAATATAACATTTGAAATAGAAATTAGATCTTTTGGCTGGGGTCTTCATTGATTACATTTTTAGACTTTGACATTCAATTTAACTCCAAAAGATTGGATCATCAAGGTTATTTTTTAAGAAAAATCATCAAACTTGCCATTTTTTGGTACATTGATTGCGATTGAAAATATCTCTTCATAGATCTCATTGATGAGAATGGAATGAATCACAACTTTCTTTGTATATATAGAATCAATAAATCCAAAACTATATGAAAATGATTTTATATCATTGAAATTTTTGACATTGCCTTTAAAACAAGAAAAGCAAATCATTTTTGATCCACATGTTGAAATTTCATGAAATATTACCTCCAATAAAAAATATTTATTTTTGAAGTCTTCCCTAGAATTTTCACTGAATAATATCAAAAAGCCTCAACTCCAATAAGTTGCCCCAAACATCTAGTAATCCACTAATCCACTAATCCACTTTGAATCTCTTACAATTTTAGGGGTTTAAATATTTTTTAATATGAATGTAATATGAATAGGTTAGGAAAGTTAAAATTTTTTTTGCTCATAAGTCATAAGGCAAATAAATGTAAATTCACTAGTGCAAAAGGGTGGTTGAAATGACATTTGAAATGACATTCGGATGTCATTTCAAATGTCATTTTTTTAATGTCATTTAAACATGGAGGTTTAAATGACATTTCTAATATGTCATTTCAACATACTTACGGTGTACATTTTAATTCTTTGAAATCATGTTGAAAAAGAGGTTTAGATTTTGAAATCTATCCATAATGTAGATTTAATTTTTTGATATCTTATTATTATGTAGATATTACTTTTCAAATTCTCCAAAAATGTAGATTTTACTTTTCAAAATCTTCAATAAAATATAGATTTTACTTTCTAAATCTTCAAAACATTGATATATATTTTTTGGAATCTTCAAGAAATGTAGATTTCCTTACTTAAAAATCTATGTATTTTGTACGTATGTAAAAATTCCTTCACACTCATTGTTTTGAAAAATAAATTTATAACTTAGACAATCTTTCTACTCCTATATTATTTATTTCTACTACTTGTCTTCTCCGTGGCAATCGTTATGGGATAATGTTTTCTTCTAAAATCTACCAAATTTGTTGGTTGAGATGACATTAACTTCATTCTTAATTGAAATAAACATAATCGGATCAATTATTCTTCTAAAATCTACCAAAATGTTGAAAATGTCATTTCAATATGGGTGGTTGAAATGACATTTCTCCAAAACATGGTTGAAATGACATTTTTCAAAAAATGTCATTTCACATGTCATTTCAACCACCCTTTTGCACTAGTGATTCAATATAATTATTGTATTAAAAAATTGATAGGTGTTTCTTGTAACCGGCTTGCAATGCTCCTAATGATTGAGAAATTACTTGCCTCACATGTAGAGCGGAGTTAGAGCCAAGTTGCCAATGACATTTGCTCATGTTGTCATGACTCATGAGTTGAAATCAATTTTGAAAAGAAATTAAAAAAAAAAAGTATATTTGTATTAATAGACTACTAATATTTTATACAGTTTGTTTTTAAGTGTGTTGACAATAGGAACACATTGTTGCCACCAAGCATGGTTTAGGTTCTATTGCAGAGTTCAACAACTTGTGCACTCATCAGTCCACTTTGTCTGGAAAATGCATCATAATGGATCACAAATCAGCTGCAAGATGTTGCTGTCAATATAATTCAGTCATTTCACCAATAGCCCCGAAAATTACTTTTACAGAATTGAACAGTCTCTGTGTATGTAACTAATGGTATTAATTTCCCTGTCCTGCCACCTCCTTCTGCATCTAGGCTTACATGCCCTTGCACTTGCAACATTGAATGGAATTTGATGTACTTGTAGCTATGAAAATTCAGTTCATCTTCCATGTTCCAAAAATTCTAGTTGGCTGCCTGGCTAGCTAGACACTGGCATCCGCTTTTTGTCTTTCCTTTGTGCACACAGCGCATGCACCCCAGTTGAGGATTCTAGTTAGAGCTGCTTCACAAGCTGATGATTGGTATGATTGCTTCAAGTACTGCAACAGTTTAGAGAAAAAGAATAACTCGGGCTATTGGCCACAGTGAGTACGTGAGTGAAGTGTCTGTTGGGTAGTTCCACCAACTTAAAGTTCCACATGGACGTCGATCGATATCGATCGGGTAGCAAGCGCGCGCTACCCCCTGGTTTAGATAAACATTGATAAAGTGCCGTGGAAATAGTTCAACAGAATCGTGTCCAATTGCTCTGCCAGTTTGAATGCGTGAATGAATGAAATCAATGAAAATGAATGAGCAAGCATATATACTAAGTTACATTTAATGCAATAGTATTAGTTTGCAAATTTAAGGTAATCTAGCATGTAAAGCACAGCAAGAATATCAGAAGCTCCATCAGCAACTGCGCCATTCTTGCAAGCACGTGAATCTTCGGTAACAGTTCATGCTCATTCCATGTTGCGGATTCCGAGAGAAACGAAATGGTGGTGGGTGGGGGGGGGAGGGAGCTGCGCGCTACAGTGGCTGCACCGGCGGCAAGGACGTACGGTCATCGAAGGTAATATGGCAAGCAAAATGCAGATCGAGGAGACCTTTTGGTCCCGTTTTAGTGACAGACGGACAGGGAGGCCTCCACTGAAATGAGCTGGGAACTGACACGGGTTTTGGCAGCAGCCACTAATAGACATAAGAGACATATAAGGTAGAAACAGCTTTTACTGTTCACTTAAACTGGTGTGTATAGATGGAGTGAAAATCACAATTAGAAATCTGTGATATTCAAAAAAAAGAAAAAAAAGAAAAGTTTTTGGAGAGTTTATATATATTTTTTTGTTAATTTTCAAAGTCAAGATTGGAAGAAACTTCAAAGTGTTTAATAGGTGCATGTTTGAAGCCTCTTGAGAAAGACCCAAAACCATTCACAAAAAGCTTGTTACCTTACAACCATGAAGTGCCATTTGTAAAGTGGGAACCATTCAAAGTGAACAGTTTGAGGTCATATTGGTGACACTTCAATGGACACCTAGCTATTTGACAGAAAGAAGGGAGGGATGGTGAAGGGTGTAACTACCTTATATAAGTCATACCCCTAGAAAGATCCGGATCCATCGAATTGGTTATTACCAGTCTGCAAGGAAAGCTTGAAACTTGTATGACCAAGCGACGTTCCAACTGCCCGCCCAAGGTTGACAATTGACGACCCTGGTTCTCAGCCTTGGCCTGGAAATATTTTACAAGCCAGCCCAAACGACAGACTGACAGAGTATCATCTGTTGCGCCAGGGGAACAGTGCAGTAGTGCAACTGTAGCTGGAAAAATGGTAGTAGTACTGTAACAAGTTTACCAATAGTAGAACGAGAGGCTGGGATTTTTTGACGAGGCGATTGGGAACTAGTTATGAGCTCTTACCTGAAGAGTCGGATTTCTCGACAACTGACTAATGGAGACCGGAAGTGAGAGCATGCAGTGGGTCCGAATTGAATAAAAAAATGAGAAGATTTTCATTTGAGTCCCCCCAGATATATTAAAAAATGAGAAGCCTACTTGAAGCATTTGAAGCAGAAGGACTGTGGCAAGCCAAATGGGACCCGTGCCTTGAATGCCACCAGAGGAGTTGCTGCACGTCGGGGGGCCTAGCTCCGGGGTCCCCGACCATCCCACAGCCTTTTTATAGCCAACCAGTTCTACCCCTCTCGCATGGATCTCTGCCTGCCTGCTTGCTCTAAAACTTACACTGCTCGATCTTCCCTGCCTGCCTCGACTTCAGTGCCCTGCTCGTGCTCCCGCCACTGGTTGATCATGATGCCTTTCTAAGTTAGACAGATCGACAGTCGTTTCAAGTTTCAACTTCGCCTGGCTGTCTGTGCCTACGCACAGTTCCGGTGTTCCCCTTTCCACCCCACGACCAATACCGCACCCACATTCTTGAAGCTTTGTACGTGCAACGGGGTCGGTCCTAGCTGAATTCCCCCAGTTGCTGCGTACATTCAGAGACATCACCAGCGCCAGCTACCTACAACGGCGGGCAGGCGGGCGGCGAGCCAGCAGTTAGACGTAGCTCTGTCTAAGTTTGGGTATATTCCGAAAACGTCTTTTCTATTCTTGTTGAGGAGCTTCCTGACTATCACCGTCGGTTGGTTGACGAACAGAGTGATCCAAGGTATGGCTAGAAAGAAAGTAACTTAGTGACGGTGGGATTTCCAGCAATCTGCTTGGCTGAGAGCAAGAGCGAGAGAGAGAGAGAGCTTGAGACTGGACATTCAATCTAGCTAGTCTTGAAGGATACATCACGTGCGGAAGAGCGAGCGGATTTAGGGTCCGTGTGCAATGGAAATGGTGCGCTGCTCTTGCTAGCTCGCCCGTGTTTCTATCTGACAGCAACTGAAAAGTGTCGCTTTCTGAGGCTGATCGGTAGGATTCTAATGCTGGAGGTCCTCTCTTTGCAGGATTCACGTGGAATTGGAGACAGTGCTTGGAAGGCTTGTTTGGTGACTTCCTTCGGCTATCAAGTGCAAGAGATTTGCCGATCGTGTTCTTTCTTCAGAGTGCCTGGACCAGGATCTGGAAGCTCTCTGCGTGGTGTTCATGGTCGGTGATGTTGGAGATTCAGTTCAACGACTAGCATTGCCAGCAGCGGTGTTAGTCATCTAGAGAAGAGTAATTCCAGGAAATCCTTGGCAACAAGCGTGCTAGGTAGCTAGACTCAGGTTTCGAATATTGGCTGAGTTCTTGGTGTCATTGATACATTTCCAAGAGCTGGTAGCGAGCCAAATCAAAGCATCTGAACGGCACATGCAATTTTGAAGAGCCCCGGTAGTCCCAAAGCCTGATCATCATAGCCTGTAGTGTTCGCGGATCTTAGAAGCCCACAATTGTACTCCACTCTCTTGTTTGCTGCCTCGCGAACAGGCTCCGAGGAGCTGCATCTACAAATCCATCGGAGAGTGAATACGGCGAGGAGCTAGCATCTGCCCAACTGTCCACATCCATTCGATCGACCGGCAGACTTCCTCTGCGAAAGCATGTAGTCCGAATAGCTGGCGGGACGGTAAGCGCACACATTATTTCTAATGTGCGAGTTTGGTTCATTTTCTGTACGCTCTTTCCTTCCTTGTCCATGCTCACAATGTGGATACACTCGGATTGGGTCTAATAATCAATAAGAGTCCAAGGTTAATCTTATCTTTCGAGAACGTGGAAAAATAGGATGAATTTGGCCACTCCCACAAATCTAAGGACTGTCACTTCAATTAGCAAGCATAAGTCCTACTCAATGAACTGAAACAGTTTGTGGAATACCGCGACCCCCCAGGCCGACGGGAGAACGGAATTATGTAGCTAGCTTGAACCTGAAAGTAGAATACCGATGAATATTAGACTATCGATCGATCTTTTAATGAAAGGGTGCTTCTATTTCAAGTGCAGCTAGCTAACAATTTCATGCAAGTGTATATATACATCATCGTTATAAAGTGAAGATCGACTCGATCGGAAGTCCTGAAGTACTGGATGTAAATTAACATGCTTCAGTTGAGGTCCTAATAAAATGTGCTGACAATTGTGGTGTGCAGTGCATCCATGCTTCCAGATGAATTACAGGAGATGAATCGGGAGTCGGCGTCTGCATTTGGAGACCAGCCCGTGCGAGCCATGGCAGGCCAGCCCGGTCCAACGATGACGGAGTCGGCCTCAGACCAAACCTCGACGTGCTTGCTCAGCGTTGGCGCGGGCAGTAGTACTGCGACTCCGACTCCACCTGCGTGCGAGACGGCCATGTGGGAGGAATGGACGCAAGCCACCTCCGCAGGCGACGAAGCGTCGACCAGCAACTTCCTACCAGACCTCGCCAGCCGCCTCTCATTCCAGCCCAGCGACATGCTGGCCTCTTGGATGTCCAGCTTCCACTCGCTCGCGCCCTCCTCCTTGAACCCCGATCTCGTCGTGGACGTAGTCACCGCAGGCCTTCTCGATCCTTCCGACCTGGTGGTCGACTCCGCCGCAGAGTTTCCACTGGCCTTCGAGAAAGCCCCCTCTCACCGCTATTTGCGGCGAGCAGGCGCAGGCGCGCTGGGGCCGCTCTCCCCGTCGTCGCCTCTGGCCATCCAGAACGGGCTGCTGAACCCACTGGGTGACCCTTGGGATAGTTGCCCCCAGTGGTCGACGGTGACCAGTACTGGCCAAACGTCTTATGACAATTACGGTCACGGCGCGAGGAGAATTCGAAGTCCCAGTCCTAGTTTTCTCCCAGATCATTCGTCGGCTGCGATTGACCATCTAGAAAACAGCAGCAGCACTTGCAGGTACAGGCCACGCCACACCGATATCTTCATCGGTCCGAACGGGACGTTCGAGTCCACCCCGGGAGGCTGGACACCGCAGTTGATGTACGACGCTATGTCGGAGACGACGACGGTGGGATCCTCCGTAACGCCCTTGAAGCTGATGGCGTCGTTGCGAGAAGCAGGGGAGGCCACCAGCAGTGAGGTTTGCGTGGAGAGTCAGACTGGGCAGACTGAGATCGGCCTCGACATGCTTCGAGACAGAATTCGAACTGTCATCTCAGTGGAGCCTCCTTCGCAGGGAGGGAGCTCGGGCACCATGTCCAGCATGCGGGCGGATTGCAATCGATCCGGATCGGAATCGACGAGTATGACGACGACGAGGACGTCGCAGGTGGTCTGGCCTGGGAAGCACCGCCTCGAACTGGTGGAAGTAGTGGACAGGGAAGAAGACATGAAATGCAGCAGCTCACCCCTGCTCAAACGTCCCAAAATTACCACGGTAAGCATTAATCGATATACCAACTTCCATTCTTCCTCCCGATCGACATATCTATTCCAGATTTGGGTTTCAGTTATAATATTAAGAGTTTTGCAACGTTTTTCAGTAACTTTTGAATTAGCTAAATGCAACGTCTGGAACATGCATGCTTGGAGCAAGTTTTTTCAGCAAACATGCAAAAGTTTTCCAGCAAACTTGTTCCAAAACGCTGTTCCCTTTGGACAAGTCTAGTAGAAACGTTGAATGTCAATTTGGAATCACGTTCTTGTGTTATCAGCGACGTTCGAACGTTGCTGAAATGAATTGCTAAGGGACTCAATTCTACTAGCTAGTGCGATCTATGCCACACTATTGAACTCACCCACTACAGTTTAATCTAGTTTATTGCGGATACATATCTTTCAAGACATGTGACAGGCAGACAGGCGCATTTTCATTGATTCTGATAAGCTGCTGCTGTTTCAGAAGATTGATCCACCGATCTGCTGATTAAGCTAGATCCTGTCACGGGTAAGATAGAGATGTTAGCTAGCTAATTCGATCTGTTTCATATGGATGGTTTCAAGCCTGCTTATATTTATTTTGTTAAACATAATTACCCCAGATGGAGCAGGCGAAAGCATTGCAGTGGGGCGATCCGACGCTGCGAGGAGCCGAGTTGAGGTCGTACTACTGCCCTCGGAGTAGCAGCCTTTCAGCAGCAGCAGCAGCGGAGGCGATGGACATCATGGCCATTGGCCCGGCGCTCAACACCAATGGCAAACCTCGCGCGCGGCGGGGCTCTGCTACTGATCCGCAGAGCGTGTACGCCAGAGTAAGACATCACTTAAATCACGAGTCTTGCTTTTAAATTACTATTCCACTGCCTAAAATCACATTGTTTATTTAATGTAGAGCTCAAAGGCGGTTAATTTATATATGTTTCGTGAATATGTACTGATCTCGAATTCTAACGGATTTTTCCATGTCCGTGATCGACTGTGTATTTGGCAGCATAGACGCGAGAAAATCAACGAACGCTTGAAGAATTTACAGAACCTAGTCCCGAATGGAGCCAAGGTGGACATCGTCACCATGCTGGACGAAGCCATTCACTACGTCAAATTCTTGCAAAATCAAGTCGAGGTAATAATATTACTGGCCTTTGATGTAAGCTCACGGCAAAGACCTGAGCTTCGTTGTCAGGAGTTATGGACTCCAAGTCGTAAAGACATACTTACAATTCTACATATCAATAGTTCGTTGTGCTAATATTTATACTAGCTAGGAAATCAATCTTGCAATTAAATGTCAATACTAAGTATCATCACGAAAAATAATTGAAGTACTATAGGTACCTTACATACATGTTTGCAAGGTTCATTTTAGAATTTCAATGGGCACCATTTGAAATCCCAAGTTGTAACGGCAGTGTCATAATCACAAGCTCTTCATATTCCAGCACAAAAAAATATTATTGAATCTTTAGTTGGTAAATAAGGTTTGTTTTTTGAAGGTGTTTGTTAAAGACTTAGTTAACAATTATGGCACGCGTCTAAGTTAGCTGATGGTTGGCCCTCACTGTCTTGGATATGGTAACAGCTGCTCAAGTCCGACGACTACTGGAGGTATGCAACTCCAAATAATTACAACGGCCTGGACCTGTCCACCGTGTGCCCACATTGGAGGGACCTGGAGTCAAGCGCTTCGTAGCAGTACTGAAGAGTTATATATTATCACACATATATTCCACAATCCAGACTTTCATTATTTGGTTAATTGCTGCTGCTGCTGCTGCTCAGTACAGGGTCATTCCACACCACCACACATTGAAGTTAGCTACATAAGTTACATAAGTTACATACTGCACAATACATATATATACCAATGGCTTGTGCGCTGGTTTGGCATCAACCATTTGCCCGGTGTTGATAGCTTCAGCTGGCCCTCCATCAGACCCTCCGTGCTGGCGGCGTGCGCAAGTGATCCGATGAGATACGGTATGGCTGAAGGCATCAAAACTGAAGTTGTGCGGGTCACTCGTTACGTACGTTTGTGTAAATTCTAATCCCTTCGAATGATCGATCTCCTAGCCTATTGCACATACACTCCTCACTGTTAGTAGCTAGGCGGCTCCTCTCAGGCTAGAATCAACTCAAAGTATAGCTGGGTATATATGCGGGATGATATACTTAGGGTTCCCTCCGAATTGAATTTGGACTTCCGATTAATTGGCCGTCCACTCCATGTACTGTACAAGACAGATTCCACAGATCCAGTAATTTACACGGACAAGGTTGATTGATGTCCTTGAGCTCGGTCGGTCTGCTTGAGAGGATGATTCGACCTTTGATTAATAAATTTTAAGCATTAGTTTAATGTTGCGAGCTACAGGAATCCTTACTAATAGCTTGTTCTGAAATCGAGATATTCACCATGAAAATTTAGACCTCAAATTCTGTAAATATCAATTGCAAAAAATTTAAGTTAAGAGAAGTCAAAAAAGAGGAATTTTTGTTTTTCATTGCAACTCTTTGCATTAGAAATAGCAGTTTTGTCATTTCTACTGCAAAACAGTAGAATGCTAATGAATGTTGTTGGTATTTGGTGCAACATGGTCCCAAAACTTTAGGGGCTAAAATATAAACCCATTGAACATGGAAAGTTTTAGGCTTGATTTTGGTCACACGTTGCTGAGTATGCTCCACCCTCTAAAAGTTTCACAATTCATTCTTACAATATCCAATAAATACATAAATCCTCTTTCAAGCACAAAAAAAATCCAACAAAAATAAAGACAATTTAATATTAGGAACCTTGCACACATGCTACTGATGCTAGGTGATGCCCGAGGTGATGTTGCACCCCAGTTTGATGGGGACAAACACACATTTTTCTAAACGGGATAAAAAGCAAGCAGGAGTTCAGCATGGATGACCTCCTAATTCCTGGAAAGTCCGCATCATTTACTGTGACAAAACCCCGCTATGAACCAGCATCAAACAAAGTCGAAATCTAGACGGCTAGCAGACTGAAATAACGTGTATTACGCTTCCTTCATATACAACCTGCACAGCGGACCTCGAATCTGGAAAGAATTAGAGAAGTCAGTCAGGATCATGTCCAAATGAATTGAATGTCCAGGAGAAGAATGTTGTTGTACAGTTCCCGACAGCTAACTAAAGTTACGGACACTTCTTCCGGAACCTTTCATGAACCAATATTGTGATGAACTTCACGTTAATGCACAACAATCAATTCTCAAAAAAGTTGCACGTGGCTTGAGGAGTGGCAACATATTGTGGTCGTTGTCAAGTGGAAAAGGTTAGATTACATTAATCCCAATGTCTTTATGACAAATCAACGATTAGGTGAGAAAAGTCACATTCAATTGGTGAAAGTAGTGCATGTGTTGTTTCGGTGATCTCATCTCAAATGAAAATGTCAACACAAATGTGTGCATTCCAACTTGTGTAACACAATGAAATTGTGCTATGTACATCAACGTTTCTTCAAGGCAAATTGAAGGAGAGAGGAGTTCAGAATGGAAAGTTGGGTTGCATTTCAAAAGGTCATTTTTAAGGAAGAGTTGTGATAGTTCAATAGTATCTTGTAGCCAAATAATTCTTGTATCTACAATCTCTCATGACATATGAGAAGGCTTGCATTGTTGGTATGCAGTAAGCGAGACTTTTTGGCGCTGAAATTGGGTGTGGCTTTTGTGACAAGCAATAGTTGGCATGACTTATAGTTGTGGATAAGCACGCACCTCTTGCTGCAATGCAGTCCCAAATGACGACAAAAGTTTGAATGCACACATTGAGAAAATATATTCAGGTTCTATGCATCAAGCCTTCAACAATTGTGTTGTAGTAAAGAAAACCGGCTTTTTTCAAGGATGTGCATAAGGCACAAAGGTTTGCAATTGCTCAAGCTTATACACATTGGAGCGGGTATAAGGTTGTAATAATGTTATATAGACAGACAAATCATCCTTCAAGGTTGGCAAGCATTCCCAATCAATACAAGTTTATAAAAGATAATTATGGAAGATTATACTCCAATGCATCGCAGTTGTCTACCTAATAGGTAGAGAGAAACTCATGGCATGACAAAATTAAATAGGCCTACCAACTCTCCAAATTTAAACCTCATAGAAAATCTTCAAAAAATTGTACTCCCTTTTATTCTGAAAAAGATCCATATTTCTTTTATAAAATACAAAAGAAACACGGATAAAAACTAAAAAACTAAATAGAAGTAGTAAAAGACTACATTTAGAACAATTATCAATCACAAAACATGAAACAAATGGCTACTGCGATTGAATGTGCATGGAAAGGAGCCTCCAAAGATGTGCTTGATGTTCTCATTTCCACAATGCCTTATAGAATGAAGGATGTTATTGACACTCAAGGTGGTAGTACTAGATGGTAGACATCATGCCAAACTAATCCAAATTGATGTATATTTTTTACTTTTTAATGTGAAAATATTATGTAACATGAAAACAGTCTCTCTAAGCTTTCCAATCCACTTTACAATTCTCAATTTCATGAAATTTTGAATGTTTGACAGCAATTCGAATTTCAGTCTTTACAAGGTTGGAGCTCGAAAATTGTCTGTCCGTAACTTAGCTGCCGGGTGCTGAACCTGCATGAGACGGAGAGTGTAGTGGGGTTCAGGGTCGTTCAGGTCCATTAGGGTTTGGGGTACGAAGTCTGCTAGGAGATGACATAGACGAGATCGGCGGCGTGCACGTCCGTGTTTTTCATGGGGTTGGTGAAGACGTAGGCTGTGGGGGCGCCCAGCGTGCCCTGCGCTCGATACAAGCCCACCGCCAGCAAGCCTTTGTCGCGCAGCAGCCCCACGAACAGATCGCCGTACTTCCGGTTCCAATACTCCTTGGGCGCTGCTATCTGCTGCAGCAGTCGTGGACTCTGGTAACTCAACTTGCCATTGCGTATCGTGTGCCCGCCTTCTATCAATTGCTCCACAATGGACACGGTGTTCTTGTTGTAGAATGATGAGCGTCTGCATGATCCATCCATTTGGGCCCACAGCACCACATGAGACTTCTTATAATCCTAGACACGTACTTCGAGAATCAAACCTTACTGTTCTTCCGTGGGAATAAACGATTCAAATCCTACTGTAGGACTACTACTTTAGACTCTGCCAGCTGCAGGCACGAGGATACGCAGCTAGCGATAGTAGTGAGAAGAGCATCGTGGCAATGCCTCAGATTTGATGGTTTCAGAATGACCCATTTGATGCATCATGTTCTGAAAAATGCAAACAGTCAGGGCCAAATCTTATGTGACCACAATCAGAGACGAACATTAATTGCAGAGATGGATCATGTCGCACATCCAATTGAGTAAACGAAAGTCGAACCAAAGACTCAATCGAAAGCGCTTCCAAAAATGAAGGCCTCTCTCCGTTCGTTAGGGATGAGGTTACGGTAACTCACAGAAGAAAGCCCAGCAACATGGGCGAAACGGCCTTGCCCTCCATGTAGGACGGTCCGAAGTGAATCAGCGCTTCCGGATTGCGCTTGTAGTCGGTCTTGATGACATGCTTCTTCTGGATCTCGAACTTGGGACATAGATAGTACAAGGCAAACGTATGCTGCATGTCAGTGATCATCACCCCGGCATCCATACCCACCAGTCGCTCCACGTTGGCGGAGATGACGATGTTGTCCACGTCGCTCCGCTGGGCGGTGGGAATGTTGCGCTTGGCCCTGCTCATGCCTTCGGCCCCTTCCCCACTGAGCTCCACGGCGACATCGCGGAAGCCCAGGATGACCACCTTCTCTGCTTACTTACACGACAGGCGTGGAATCAGACAGCGCAAGGTAGCAAGCAACAGAAGAGAAAATAGATCAAGTAGGGACGTTCATGCATGCACCGGTTGATCAAATTGGATGTTGGATACATTTGTAGTATTCATATAGTACACTAGTATAATACATTATCATACGGATCGTGTCCTCTCGTAAAGAAAGGATAGCTCTTACTAAAGAGTTCTGACTCTTAGGAAAGTGTGTCGTCTTCAAGCACATAAAGGTGTAACTTGATCATTTTTCTTAATATATCAAGTTACATGTTCATATATTCTATACCTTGTAGTCCATGGGATGGGAGACCGACCTGCTTGCAGGACTCCTCCGCGCATGAGGTCGAGCTCGTAAATGGGGGAGCCTTTGAGGAAATAGACCGCGTCGAAGATCCCCACCTTGCCCCATTGCGCGGCGGTGGGCTCATTGGGGTGCAGAATGACGATGGGGGGATTGGGCATGTCCGGCTTCCGGAGCTCCTTGATGAAGTAGAAGATGTTATCTGGCCAGTGGCTCTGGCAGCACACGAGGATGTGCTGCACTTTCAAGGACACCACCGACACCGTCCGTTCACGCAGGTTCTTCAGAATGACGTCCTGGCGCCGCTCCAACACGGCGGGGTGGGGCTGCACATACGCCGGGCCGATCGGCGGCCAGGCTAGCAGCATCTCCGTGGCGCGCTCCAAAGACATCCCGCGCGGGTACTCCCCATTGACGTCGTCGACTACGGATGCGTCAGCCCCGTCTTGGTCATAGCCTGTAGACGTGGACAGACACACACCCCACATGTGCACGCCAGCATGTTTAGTTTGCTGCAGCCTGTCGACACTGAATCCGCTAACTCTCCCATTTCCTAATTCGATGATATATGCCAGCCACTAATTTGGGCGAATTTACGCGTAGATTAGCGGACATGGCCTCTTTCAAAGGCTGCCACCTCGAAAACTCGATCAAATCCAATGTATCCAGGGGTTGAGATGATCAAAGTTGCACAGTGAAATAGGTGAAGAAAATGCACTAAAGCTGCCCGCACAAACCTCCTGCCATTTCTTATGCCAAACGAACAGGGACGAAGATAAAAATTCAACAATTTCACTGCAATTTCAGCGCTTCTAGGGTTTAGGGTATTGGGGTTTGGGGTCAATCCCCCCTGTTGATTGATCATGGTTGTCTTTTGAGTTCAGAGTCGGTACTAGAAATTCACCTGATTCGAGAGTATCGTCAGTGCCGTCACGTTGGCTGTTTCCATGTTGGCTGCTTCCATGCTGGCTCCCTCCACCTCTGCTGGATCTTTCCCGAAAGCCTCGATTGGATATTTCAGAGCGCATTCGTGACTCGAGGGTTTCGACATCGCCTGCCACAGTGTAGGACATGTGAGCCGCGGTGCCGCTGTCTTCCGCTGTATCGACAATTGGTCCGGTCCGGTACTTCTGGAGCTCCTTGCCGGACACGAGCTTCTTTCTCTTCCATTTCTTTTTATTGTTCATTTCGTGGTCTCCATACTTGGAAATGGCGTATGCGCTGGCCAAGTCCCAGCATATGACTAATCCCACGTCGTCGGCATCTATGACATGCCCCTTTGGGTGCAGGAAAACCTGTAAGGTCCAGCCAAACCATGAATTCCATGGTGGTATTTGGACAGAAATGAATTCAACATACGGTGATATATGCAACCAAAAGCTAGAATTCAGCTTCTACTGCAGCTGCGATTCGATTACCTTCCGCACTTTCTGTTCATTCTCTTGATCCATCACATTCACATCGAGAGCGAAAAGCACCACGTTGAATTCCTCAAACACAAACTCCACTACCTGCTAGTCGCACCCAGTTAGTTAGCTGTCTTCAAATTTTGCAGAAGTAAAGAAAATGCAAGCTCACCCTGAGAATCAGGCAAATGACTGATCAATTCAATGATATAACTCACAGACAAAGAAAGGCAGGGAGTATGTTATCGCCAGGCAAGCATCAGGACATACCTCTTCAAAGAGCATGCCACAACACGCCTTTGGAAAAATGAGAGGATACAACTCATTATCAAAACTGTGAAAGTACTCCGACACAAAGGAATCAGCTCGCAGCTTTTTCATCTTGATCTCCGACGTAAAGAGGTTTGTGATGAATGTGTAGAGCCCTTTCACGAGGCAGCTGCAGCCATCGACTCATGTATTAATGCTCTTAAATTCCTTTTTGTTTTCATCTACCTCAGGTGTTGCAGAAGAAAAGGGAAATTTTGGTTATGCTACGTACGAAAGCTACAGAAGCATAATCATAAACGTAATAGAGAACGGGTAAGGCGAACCTGCGAGCCATCATCTTGAAGTGGAATTTTATTGGACAAATAACCTCAATTCCTCGATTATCCGTCAGGTCCCACACAGCACTATCTTCGGTCTCTGGCTCCAAAATTTCCACAATTATGCGGATGTTCCTGGTGTTGTCGTTGTTGCAGTATCGGTGAACAGCAAGTGCTTTCACAATCTGTGCTGCATCCTCCAAACTACGATCCTGCTACAGAGAAAGTCTTCCGTGAATTAATTCAAAAAAGAATTCAAAATGCAGCAACACAGATTCAGCAAGGGCAAGCAAAAACATAAATGGTTTACAACAGTAGGACTTCGTACCTCCACATCTTTGTCAGCCAGTAGGAAAAATACAGAGGCACGTTTTGCAGAAACTCTATTTAAGTCTGATTGACGAATTGGAGACCCCTCGATGAACTCCACCAGTCCATTATACAGAGACAGTAGCTGCTTCATCTCGAATCTGCCAAGCATATATCAAGTGTGATAAAAACTCCTCATTTACACCTTCCAATGTCAAAAAATCGTAAAACCTTAAACCCTAAACCCTAAAAGACCAACACTTGGAAATTTGCAGGAGATAGCAACGCGGAACTTCGATTATTTTGTTAGATAATACTTACGAGGGACGGAAAGGTGCCAAGATTGTCACACGTAACGGATATATCTCCAAATCTGTAGAAGCAAAAAAAAAATTCTGTGAACAAAAACAACAATTCCACATGCCCATATCCTGCTTCTGAGTTCATTCAAAATAATATACAAGGAACTCCTCTTTTCTGCTTATGTACATCAACAACTTCTCTCATACTCGCTCAATAAAAGCAAGCTTCCATAATCTCGTGTTCAAGTCTTCTCATTTGAATACAAAGGTGAATGACTGATTGGTTTCATTACCTTGACAATGAGTGGGGTTGAAAAACTCTGCCAGACATTCTTGCACAGCTTGAAATGAGATACTTCCGCCAATGATTATATACCGTGAATCTGTTATCTTTCTCTCGTTGAAATTTCCTCCATAAGCCCTGCTCAAAACGCAGCAGGAACCCAGTTCAGGCCTACACTCAGATGCTAAACCTGGCTCTACTATTTGGAGGGAAAGGACGAGGTTGTGGAATTGAAACAATAAAATGGAGCATGCTTAGACCCAGATTTTAGTTAATAAATGATACACAAGAAAAGACCTGCGGCATTGAGACCAACATGTCTTGATATCAAGAGAGAACACACGAGGTATATAATTGACGAGTTATCAGACCAAGCATACATTCTTTGTTTTGGACTGAATTGCAAGCCCTCCTCATCAAGCAACAAGGTTCAGAACTGTGACGAACCTTCGAGAAGCAAGAGAAGTGATTTTGCCAATCTGAATTGGAATGAAGCTCAAAGCTGCCATGATTGCGCAAATGGCCACTACTTGCCCAAGTGAAGTTTTAGGGGTTATATCGCCATATCCAACTGTAGAGATCTGTGCAATCGATAAACGAGATGGTTATTACTTGAAAGGACTGAAGTTAGAGCTGGAAATCTAGACGTCCAGTTGATAACCATTTAATATTGAGTCGCTCTCAATTACAGTTAAGCAGCCATTTAGACTCCGCCTTAAACGAACTACTCAAGATAGAGTTCAATGGACTTCAACCTAAACAATACTAAGTCCAATAAACACATTGATGGCAGCGATAGGTGTAACTATTTAGTGTACTCTCACAATAATCAATTCACAGCCTGATAGATTGTGGTAGAGCGAGCATCAATCGCAACTATCAGCATGGAAAAATCAACGACAAGAGCATGGAAAATTGAAAGTCGACGTACAGTAACAATGATGAAATAAATTGCGTCCCAGAAGTTGATGCATCCCTCCTCAGGACACTCCGCTTTCCTGCTTTCTGAAGCTCCATAGTATTCCACATACTGAAGTATGCCCGCAATAAGGAACACTGCATCACTTCCCAAACACTTTCCTCTTAAGACTCTAAAAAAAGATCCAAATTAGTAGTGCATTCAGAGAATCGAAGTCCCACCCAAATCATTTGTCAACTAACGGCATACGGTCACTTGATAGAAACCACAAACTCGAGATCCTCTGAGAAATTCTATCTTAAAAGTGTCATTTCATGCAAGCTTACCAGCTGTAAACGTCGATGTGATCAGTAAGAGAATCTGCTGAAGGACAGTGCTTCCCACAATCCCTACTTTGCTCATCAAAGATATTATCCTGCACGTGAGTCAAAATGGATTCATCAAGCCGAGAAAGGGATGAACTACAGCAGTGCTAGCTTTGTAATCATACAACTGTTGCAATAACTGAAATGGGGGCATACGTACCTTATAATGCGTAAAAACTGAAGAAGCTTAAGAAACTGTCCATTTTTATTTGCTGACCTGTACGGGAAAACCATAGAATCGACACAATATACTGTCATGAAACAAAAATCATACACTGTCATAGAAACTTGTAAAATGTGCAAACACGGCCGGCAATGAGCTCGACGGCCTCTACCAATAAGCTAAGAATAGGGAAACGGTCACATCATGTATCCAGGAACGAATTCAGAAAGACTTCACACAGGTTGCAAAACGTACTCTTAGCCTAAGATCCCAATGGAAGCAATTTAGGATTATTCAGATGAAACCAGTAGGAACAAATATCCAAGAAATTTCCACAACAGATATGGGACCATACTTTGCAAAAAATATGATGGGTATTGCACTGAACAAGTCGATCAGACCCCCGATTGAAAAGATATAATTCCAGCGAGCCGACTCACTGCACACATCCAGAAAGTTTAGGGTATGATCTCAATGCTTGCATTCGGAGTTCACAATACAGTTTCCAGGATGCGGCTCAATCCTGGTCAAGTTCACAAGTCCAGCAGATATTTCCACAAAGCGGATTCTCTCCTCCAACTCAGGCTGATTTCCATGGGATGTAGTATGTTGAAAAATGACTCGACAATGCAAGAGGAATCTACTCCTCAGCAAGAGAACCACAACAAGAGACGCAACACAAAAGAAGAGTTGTGAGCAACCTCATACCTGTACACCCGGAGGATATAGTCGATAGCAAAAGCCAGGCTAATGTAGTTCTGAACTCGGCTCGCCCAATTGAATTTGGTGAAATCATGGTACCTGCGTCGGAGCATATTCAGAAGGATTCAACACTTGTAGATAATGGAAAAAGGCTGCCTATTCTGGAACTTCACTAACAGAATGTCAACCGTGGAAGCTAACGAGCTAGCTTACGTGGAATAAACGTAAAGAGCGCCCGAAGTGACAGCCAAGATGAACTCCCCCTGCACCATCAACCAGAGTAAAGGGCTAAGGACAGAAAGAACGCAGCAGTACGTATAGAGCAGCACATTTCGTGGTGCAGAGGCATTTAGGCCGAAGCGAAAAGCACAGGTTTGGAAGGAAACTAAGTTTGGAAAAGTTCAAGGCTAGGGATTTACGAAGTGCCACAAGAGACCGAACCAGCCGCCCCGAATAGTGCCCCGGACTCTGACACTCGGAGACATTTTGCCATACAAAAACGACTCATGGTACGTCTCCAACACATGCTCGCTGGCTTCCACTCGCTTCCGCCGATGCCTGGCGTTCATCAGACCCGACAACGTCGTCTTCATCTTCGACTTGCGGCGATCCATGGCTTGCTAAATTTCTTTTTTTTTTCCACCACCCGAGTTCCAGGGAGCTTCACAAATCACTCACACTGGATCACAGCCAGGAAACAATCCATGGAGTCTGTAGGGATCGAAGCCCGCGGCCACAGGAGTAAGTTTCTGCACACGACCAGTCCTCTCATGGCCCTTCAATTGGATCCCATCACTCAGTACTAGCAGTACTTAGTACATCGCCATACAACAGACCTAATGATCTTCGGAGACATCAGCTTAATTCGCCGCTTGAACGTTGGAAGACACTACTTCCTTTCCAGGCATTTGCAGCGCCCTACGAAAAAATTAGACGAAAATTAGAATGATGAAACTCGAGAACTCAACTGTGGGTGAACAAACTAACTAATGTATGAATGAATTACCCAGCAGTACAATCCACACCCCAGGCAGCCATGTCCCGACAGTCGGTACTGTCCGATTACGGTTGTAAGCCCCGATCGATCGACACGGACAGAGAGCCTGAGGATCGAATTAATTTATCAATACTCTGCACATCTGGTCAGCAACAACGAGCGAGAGCTTACCAATCCACACGCCCTCCTCCATTCCGCCTCCAGGGATCTCCTGCTCCGATCGCAATTTCGACCCTAGAGACACCACACGCAAATATCACTCGTTGAACGCCTGGCTGGCCATCTATCAGGTAAAAAAATGATATTCTAGTGGATTGAAGAAAGAGTGAAAGCAGCGGGCTTCTCGCTTTTGCAAGCAGCTTACTGGTAAAACAGAATCCTTGCTTGCCCGGCAGCTGCGCCGAGAGCTCCACCTCACCTCCGCCCACGTCAGACGGAGCCAGCACTCCAGCTCGCTCACCACCGCCTAGCTCGACGAAATTCGAAATGCAAACTACTACGGAGTACTGCATAACTTAGCTCACTCAACTAAGCTTCTCTCTCGTCAAACAAGCATGCCCTACTGCCAAACAGGAACATTTGAACATCGGAAAGACTTGTGATTCTGAACCCTTCTTCCTCCCTCGGGGGGCTCGCTGCCTCGCTCGCTTGGTTGCATTTCAAAGCCTACTTTCACACGCACACACGCTTAGCTGTTTTGGCACTGTACCTACAGCGGCAGACAGGTAGTGATGAAATGGCCAGATTCTGTTGCCATGTGTCAGTTCAAGAAGAATCGAAGGAACTGCAGTAACCATGCTCAGTTTTTTGGGTGTTTTTCTTGACACAAGCGTGATGAAGAACACACTAGTGGTAGTCACAGCTTGTTCACCGTGATGGTGAACAATGAACAATGGAAAGTGCTTTGAGGGGCCAATGAGAAGTGACGAATATTGAACAAGCCGTGACCACCCTTTTTGTTCAAATGTTGAGAATGAACAATGGAAGATGGATAATGGCGAGATGGACGGATGTAATTGAAAGTTAAGAGAACAAAGGAATAATCTTAGCGGAACATTGATTGTTCACTCCCAACATCCACCTCCGGAGGTGGATGTTGGGAGTGAACAATCAATGTTCCGCTATGAATATTCCGTCGAAAGCAAGCCAACCCTACACCGCCACCACTTCAATGTTCATTGTTCACCATCACGGTAAACAAGCTGTGACTACCACTACTGCAAGGTTTCCGTCAAATAGAGAGGCTGATTTCACATTAGGTAAACCACCAGTCATCGCCAAGTATCTAACCCGCAACCACTACACTCAGTTTGGGTACCTACCATGTTCAGTTTTCGCTCTGATTGAAAACCTTCTTGGTATTGTGGGAATCATTTGGTAAAAAGAAAAGCAAGAGCACTCATTAGAGGTCAAACTACTGAGCCAGACGAACCCTGTTCACACAAAAAATTTAGGATGAACTTCTGTCTGTCATAGATTCTCTGTCATAGATTCGCTGCGGACACTGAGACTCTGCGAGTAGTGTCCGCAGCGACGTTATCATACAGGGTTCAGTTCGTTAGGAAAAACGGAAGACACGAACTGCGAGGAATTGAATTGCGGCGTTCCCGAGATAGCATGACTGGGACCACACCCACATGGAACCCGCTTTCTGCCATCTTCCAATCCCCTCTTCCCCTTTCCTCCCTGCCTCCTCTTTAACTTTGAGACTAGAGTCTCGTTGAAAAGCAAATCAATTAATTGAGGGAGTACATAACATGATAACATTCAGTAGCCCCTTAGAGCATCCCCACGGTGGCCGCGCCCAGGAGGGGCGCCAAGTGCTGCCTTGGCGTGTGGATTTGGAGAGTGCGGCTTTACCTCTCCTCCTCTGCCCCACGGTTGACGCGCCCAGCAGGCGCGCCAAATGGGTGTTATCGCTAAGAATTTAAAGGTTATGATATTAAACTTACGAAACTTACATATTTTACTTCCCATGCATTAATAAGCACTCTCTTACATTGTTTCCAAAGCATTTTCAATTTATGTTGAGTTCCTGCAGCTGAAGAGTAGCTTACTATATAGACATGGGGTGGTAGGAGGTAGAACAAACAATGTGGGATAAGTAAATTAGATGTAGTAGGAGCTCCACCACTCATAGTTTTTTTCAAAGTAGAAATTGTGTTAGAATTAAAATTTCAGACCTCATTTAGGCGTAGTAGATTAACTTTTTCGAAAAAACTTTGGACTCATAAAAGATGTGAAATCAAGACAAATTTCACCTCCAAAAATCCGTTTGTGATTTCAAGACTCCAATCAAAAGTTATGGACAAATTTCAAAAGAGGATTTGAAGGGAAATTTTCTTTACATTTGTAGAAATGCATAGTAGAAATTTGTCAATAAATTTTGACTAGAGACTTGAAAATCTCAAACGGATTTTTGGAGATAAAATTTATCTTGATTTCACATGTTTTCTTAGTTCAAAGTTTTTGAAAAAAGCTATTCTACTATGCCTAAATGAGGTCTGAAATTTTAATTCTAACATAATTCCTACTTTGGAAAAAACTATGATTATGAGTGGTGGAACTCCTTCTAATTACTTATCCCACATGGGTTGCTCTACCTCCTACCACCCCATGTGTATATAGTAAGCTTCTCTTCCCTCTTACAACACAACAAAGGTGAATAAGCGTTTATCCCAATTACCTAGATACAAAATTAAAGAAATTTTATTGTAGTTGGAAAATGCCTTTTTTTCAGTGTTTTCACACAAGTAAAGGAAACTTTATTGAGGTTAAAATTACTTGTGAGAAAAAATTGAAGGTCAGATGGGGTATGTGCTTTGAAGATGGGTGAGAACAACTGTCAGTGCCTCGAAATTGGGTTCAAAAAGGTAGTGAAAGCCTTTGGCGAGCCGCGCTCAAGGCTCACCATTTACCCGTGTATCCTTCAAATTCTGGCGCGGCCGGGCAGTTTTCCCCGTTTGGCGCGTCGGCCGTGGGGAAGTAAAAGAAGCCAGGGCGCGCCCACTGTGCGTGTTAGACTCCTTGGCGCACCACCGTGGGGCTGCTCTTAGAGGGCTGCCTGTTGTGGATGCAGGTGTCTTGGACGAAATTCATCCAGAATTCCACTTCCAATTACTATGGCTTTTGTCAGAAACTTCATTCACTTAAACGCCTTGAACGCCTGGCCGATGACCGTGGAAATCATCCCTTTTGACATTGTATGACATCATCTACTTTAAAAAAATTAGAAGTGCTCATTGGAGGTCAAAAGTGCTCATTGCATGATTTTTCCTTTTCACATTGTATGACGTCATCTACTTTTTTTTAAATCAAAAGTGCTCATTGCATGTTTTTTCCTTTTCACACAAAATTAGGTGGATGAATAGTTGCACTTTAAAATTTGTCCTACACAGAAAGGTTTATTGTCATTCATCAGCCGAAAAATGGCCGCAACGTCGTTGAAGGGTTAGCACACATGATTATGGCTGGCTGCAAACTTCAATTGTTTTCTCTTTCCTGTATCACTTTGTCATTGTAAAAATATAATCCTTCACCTAATCGTCCTCTGTCCCACGGCGGACACACCAAGAAGGGGCGCCAAGTAGAGAATGCAATGTCAAGTTCCGTAGCTTTGCTAATCAAACTAAAAAAATTTAACTTCCAATTAAATTAGAGAATTGAATCCAACAACTATCTCATATTCCACCAAAATCAACTCCAACTGACTTTGAATTTTTGATCAAGTAGAAAAACTCTTTATATGAATATAGGGTGGTAGGATATAGAACAACCCATGTGGGATAATGAAAATTAGAATTAGTAGGAGCCCGACCGCTCATAGTTAAGTCAAAAGTACGAATTGTATTTGAAGTATAATTTCAGGCCTTGTTTAGGCATAGTAGAATAGAAAAATTCAAAAAGCGTCGAACAAAGTTAATATCAAAAATCAATCTAAATTTCATCTCCAAAAATCCGTTTGAGATTTAAATCCTTCAATAAAAATTCATGGACAAAATTCAGAGAGGATGTCAAAAAAAATTCCCTCCCAACCCCTGTATGAATTTTGTCCATAACTTTTTATTGGAGTATTGAAATCTCAAACAGATTTTTGAAGATGAAAATTAGATTGATTTTCCACATTATCTTAGTTCAACAGTTTTTGAAAAAAAAAAATTCTATTATGCCTAAATAAGGTCTGAAGTTATACTTCAAATACAATTCAAAAGTTTTGACAATGAGTGGTCAAACTCTCATCTTTAAATTATCCCATATCCTTTAAAAATCCATTTTAGACAATGAATTTCATTATAAAAACAACCTCTTCACCCTAGCATCTTGCCAAATTCCAATGAAACTATTCCCTAATTTTGCCTAAAGCAAATTTTTGATGGTAATTGGAACAATGACATTGGTATTTGATTCACTTGTACAATGGTAATTGCACATTTGATTTTTTTGCTACAAGAAATATAGTAGTTTACTGCACTTAGCTTGTTTGACCTAGATTGGAGCTCATTTGAGGGCCAGCTGGTGGTCGGCACATGAAAATCTGTGCCAAAATCACTTAGTGCAGCACGCCCAAGCTTAACCATTTGCCCATTCCATTCCGCAAAATCTGGCGTGGCCGGCCATTAAATTTCACTTAGAGCCTATTCGCATGCAGGGCCGGACCCGGAGATGGAGCTCCAGGAGCCGAGCTCGGAGATCCGGTCCAGGTCACATCTTGCTTCCGGATGCGCACCGGTTCTCAAATGAGAATATCTGCTTTTTTTGTAACGTTTGGAATTTAGTGGCATGTGGCAACCAATGAATGAGGCAAGTCACGGAAGCAAGTCTTGGAATAGGTGAGACAAGGACACAAAAGGAGAAAACTTTTAGAAAAATAGTAAGTCAGGTTGATGGGGGAAGAGATCGGGCTTGCAAGTCCTATAATCAAGGTGGGTTGAGAAAAGTCGGGACCGGAGCTCCATATCAGAAATCAAGTTGTGAAAGTCTCCATGCGGACCCCTTGTGCCCGGTTGAAGAGCGGGTCGGGTCGCCCCATGCGAACAGGCCCTTAGAGCATCCCCACTCCAACACAAGGAAGCAACACTTCAAATGGTCTGAACCATTGATCTTAGAAAATCTTCTAAGATCAATGGTTCAGACCATTTGAAGTGTTGCTTCCCCGTGTTGGAGTGGGGATGCTCTTAGTGAGTTTGCCATGAGGCACAAACTCAACCTGGGCCCTCGCACTGGCCGTGTCTTCTCCCCTTGACCCCCTACCATGGGGTTGTTCTTATGACTCAAGTGACATCGCTTTTTGCACTGTTTCCCAAAAATGAAATGAAAATCCGTCCCTCTTTCACTTGCAGCTTCATCCTCCTCTGTCCCTGTCCCATTGGCCTGGCTGCTCTGTTGCGAGTCTGTTATCACCTCACTACCGTTGGTCAGTTTGCCCATCGGCTTCCTGTTTAACACTTTAAGCTTGTAAGGTGAAGATACCCTAAACCACCTATGTACCCAATTTCGTCACTATGTACCAAGGGTGCACATTTTCGTAATAAGAATGTACTTTGCTGGTAAATGGTGATGAATTGGGTACATGGACAGTTTAGGGTGTTTCCACCTTAAGCTTGTGTCTAAGGTAGTATGCTCTTAAAGCGACCATTTAAGGGCTGGTCTGCCTTTCTTACAGGCTTTCATGGACGAAAATATTTTTAGATCATTTTTCAGAGAAAGAAAAATAGATGTGGTACCTAACACAAGTGGTTTTGTATTTTTCCAATAATTTTTGAATTACTTATGAATTTTCAAAGATTCAGGGCGTAGGCACCTATTTGTGACCATAGGTCTTCCAAAATCTGTCCACTTGCAACTTGTAAAGAGATGTGCAGAAACCAAAGACAATGATTGGCTCTTGCAGTAGAAAAACAATTTTTCCTCCATGCATTCAATTGCTAAACTGGTCCATTCAAGGATCACCCCATCTCCATTCTTCACCTAAAAATAGGGGCGGTTTCAAGAAGATGGGCGCTTTTAGAGCACACTACAGTACCTTATAGTCTGTTCCTTTCCTTCAGTTCCTTGTCGTTGAAGTGGTCCCTGTTTCATGTGCATCCATGGTTCTCGTGTAGCCCATTTCTGTGCAGCACTGTAACTTACATGTGACAGCTAGGCTGACTATGGAAGTTGTAAGGAATTAGTGTTGCATGAAGGTGGGGTTCCACCAAATAAAGCGGGAATAACAATCGGTACAGCCACGTTTCACTCGAAGCCTGCTATTTCGGGCTGATGGAGAGGGATCCGTGGGCTGCCATGGGCCTTGCTTCTGCTACCGGCTTGTAGCCTACTTTCTTTTAACCTTAACTTGGTACCATGTGAACGTTTTCCGGCCGATGAATGACAAAGAATCTCTCCATGTAGGACAAAAGTGCATCTATTCATCTTCCAAATTTTGTGTAAAAAGGGAAGGTCGTTTATAGTAGTATATCTTTCAATGAGTGTTTCTTCATTTTTTTAAGCCAACATTCACATGGTACCAAAGGTGATGATTTATACAATGATTGGCCTTGTTGTTTAAGGGTTAACCCCTAAACAATAGACTGGTGACCGTGGAAATCATCTTTTTTTTTTTCTCTTTTTTTTTCCTTTTCTGTAGAAATCATCTCTTTGGTTATCGTGCAAATCATTTTCTTAAAAAATTGCAAAAGCACTCACTGGAAGTCAAACTATTGTAGAGGACCTCTCCTTTTCACAACAAAATTCTTAAAATGAATAGTTGCACTTCCTACTAGAAGGATTATTTGTCATCCATTGGATGTCTTCCTCAACATTTAAGGGTTAAACGATGTTCATGTGTGTAATAAATTAGAAGATATTCAAAGAGGGAATAAAAAAAACTCCTTGTTGCTTGTTCAACACAAATCTAAAATAATTTTTATTCTATGTATACAAGATGGAGGATCTCTGACAAATTAGGATGTACGGATGATTTTGAGGGTTTAGAGTTGATGATGCCAATATTGTTTGATATTCACCAGTGGTTGAATATCCCCTACCTTTTTAATTTTTAACTACTTCATGTTTTTTCATTGCTTTTATACCAGTTCGTATTCAAATTGTCATTTGCTTTGTTTTTTCATTTTGAATTCTATTGTCCGTTCCAACAATTGACTGGCATCCCACTCCAAAGGCCATCATCTATCTTCTAGAGGTTGTCTACTTGTAAATTTAAATTTACCTCAAAAAATATAATTTATTCCTTAAATCTCCATATAAACAAATGTCCATTGTTGGGATGAGTGTCAATTAGACAAGATTTGCTCTCAGAAGTCAAAATTCATATTTCTAATATATAAAAGAGATGGACAAGGCACAAGCTAAGATTACAAAAGAGCCTCACAACCTAGCCATGAACAACTTTGTGCATATGTTAATTGTTCACCATATACTCATGGTGTCATAAACTCTAATGCAAACAATTTTTCTTTTAATAAATGTTGTAGGACAATATCCACACATTCATGTTGTAAGAGTGTCTAGTAAAACCAAATATCTCTTGAAGCCTTGATATTTGTCATTTGAAACAAATACTAGTCAAAATTGATTTTTTAAATATAAATTGAATCTTTAAAATAATGATAATATAAAATCTAATGGTGTAATTGGAATTCCATTTAAATATTTTCATTTGCAGATACCATGCATGAATGGAAAATTTGGCAAAAACACCATTCTAAAAAAAGGTGCCAAATTTTAGGATTTATGGTTTCTAATTGAGGCCTTAGGATTTTGGAGTTTCATCATGACCACTTTTCATTTTTCTTTGGGTGACATAGGACACATAGAACCCAAAATGACTATCAAATTTCTTTTGTGTAGTCACAAATTATAATTCCATACCAAGCAAGCAAAATTTGTTGTATCAATATCTTCCAGGCTAGTTGACTAAGACAATTGAGGATGTTTTCTAGCAAACTATAATGGAACCCCACATGTAGTGATAAAATTATACACAAATTTTAGCTAAGTAGCTCCTTGAAAAAAAATTGGTTGGAATATAAGGAAAATTCTTTGAGAATACTTGTCAATTTAATTTGCTATGAAAAATTGAAATAAGGTCTACAATCAAAATTAACCCTTGTGTCATCGATCACAGCATTATCCAAATATTGCATCTCATTAGTGCAAATCAACCATAGATTAAAATAATTATGTATTGAATATGTGTTAAAGCCAACGCAAATTGCATTGAAACTAACATAAAATTAATACAAAACCATTTCAATTCACAAAAGAGCATTGACAATATGTCTCAAAATTTGCTTGCAATCCTTACTACCAAGAATAGATTCATTTAGTATTTTTTTCCGTCTAATATACCCAACTTATAATAATATCATGCCATTCTATTGTTCTATTGCAGATTTAGAGCTATTGGTAGGCCAACAATTGTGGCTCTATAGTGGAATACTATGCAAAATTCTTTTAAACCAAGTGAAGGCAAAAAAAAGTCTATTTAATGTGAAATTGGGTAATAAAATGAGTTGCATACTAAAACTCTAACAATTAATACCTATGTAGCCTATATTTAGATAATATTTTAAAGACATTCATGATATATTCTTGAAATACTCTTCAAAAAAATTATTAGACTACCCATAATGGTTAGAATTAGGAGTTTGGCCTCATGTCGCTGCGTCAATTTTTTTCCACATAAAGATAAGCATGGGAAAGATGAGAGCAATCAAAATTATATTTTTCCAACACAAGTATAAATTTGCTATGAATTTTTGAAGTGTTCGGTGCATCGTAGCTCCAAAGAGTCTCTAACCTACCCAAGAACCAATAAAATCTAAATCCACAATGCTTATCTTACTCACCTAAAGCAATCACAATATTTTCTAATATGGAAGGCCTAAAAATTCAATTCCTACAATAAATTCACATTGAAATGTTGAAAGTTCCTAATGAGGTCACTAATTATTCCATTACTATCATTACTATCATGTAAAACATTGATTGTGGCCCAAATCTCACTTATTGAAAAAATTGGTAATAGGTCATTTCCTAGGTGTCCACTATGGAGTCATTTGACCGCAATGGATTGTTCTACCTTATCACTCCATATCCCCTTATGAATCCCCTTTGCATGTAGGGGAGACTAAATAATATACTAAGTGTTCTCCTAGGTCATAATTGTTGTAAAAAAGTTATGGAACATTTAGGAGGCTTATCTTCTAAAGGACCAAATTGCGTTTCTTTGGCAACATAGTGATTTTGGGTAGCTCACCACAAATGGAATTTTCATTTTTTTGTTGAAATTTTCACACAAGATGTGTCCAAAGAGTAGCTTTAAGTCGCAACAATTTTGATAACTTTTGACTGCATTGTTAAAAAGTTATTGTATGATATGTATTTTTTGTTGCTCGCCAAGCAGCTCAAAAACTGAATGATTTTTTTAAGAAATAAAAATTTAAGCTTGCTTTTTCAGATTTTTATATATGTAGAAAACTTTGAAGTCTTTTATTTAACTCGATTTTCAATATATTTGAAAAAAAAACATTGTATGTGAATTGTTTATTACAACATTACAACTATTGGGATTGGGATTTTTCAATTCTATAACTAAATTCTTAATAATTTAGTATTCTCAAATCAAACTCTATTTTTTTCTATTTATTATTTTTTTCATGCATAAATACAAAAAAAATGTTGAAATCTTTTGAATGTATTTCTAACTTATTTCTTCAACATATTATGGAGAGTAATAAGTTGTAGGATCTACACATTTTGAAAGATAAAACCCAACCATTTGGGAAGGGTTGAAAATACTTCTTTTTGAAATCCAAGTGTCATGATCTTGCAGTTGGTAAGGTTTTTTATTCTGAAATTTTAAGAGGATATTCTAACAAGCTAACTAAAGAATCCTACAGTTGGACTTGATAACTCCTAAATGACCAAGCATTGTCTTTTGGCAGCACAACGATTTTGGGTAGCTCAATACGAACACAAAAAATCCCTATATTTTTTGGAATATTTTTTTGGATGTAAGAATAAAGAGTACCTTATTGCTCCACCAATTTTTTTTCATTTGAATTTGTGCAAGAGAAGTTATGAGAGAAAATGTCATTTTCATTGGACAAGGGACAACACAAGCAAGGTTATTTATACCAAAGCAAAAATTGCAATACCATGCCCAAAAGAGCTTAGGCAAGGCCATGGGCAGGCTTTCAATCCAAGTTTGTGCCGAGTACTTTACAAACATTTTTTTGAACTTCTTAAATTTGTGATAATGAGCAAAGAGCAAGGAGGCAGTTGCTCTATGACTTCCTTTGGCCTAATGAGTAGTACTCCCAACTACTACATTTGAAAATAAAGAAAATCAAACACCTAAAGAATCCCAATTGAACTAATTACAAATTTGTCATTTGACATACTACCATCCAAAAGAATTTTGATGGCTAAATGATGCAATTGCTTCATTGACATTTGTAGGAATGGAAGGTGGAAAGGTCACATTTAGTTGATCAAATCCATTGTCCATCACAAATCTTCAAAGGGTATGGGATAATTTGAAGATGATGTATGATCGCTCATTGTCAAAAGGTAGGAATTATATTCAAAAGTAGAATTTCAGACCTCATTTTGGTATAGTAGAATAATTTGTTTTTTAAAACATTTGAACTATGAAAAGTTAGAAAATCAAGCTAAATTTCATCTCTAAAGAAACCCAGTTGTGATTTTGAGCCTCCAAAAACAAGTTATAGACAAAATTTTGGGAGGATGTTTGAAAACAAGAAAATATCTTTTCCAATCCCTCTTTAAAATTTGTCCATAACTTTTGATTGGGGACTTGAAACGTCAAACGTTTTTTTGGAGATAAAATTAAGCTTGATTTCCCAACTTTTTTCAATTCAAAATTTCTTACAAGCATTTATTCAACTTTGCCAAAATGAGAATTGAAGTTCTAATTTGAACACAATTCCTAAGTTTCACTTAACTATCACTACAAAAAAATGGAGAAAAACGTGACTGTGTAAATGACTGCAAAACAGTCGCGTTGCAGTCGCAAAACAAAAGAATGACTCCGTGGCACTGCAGTCATTTCGGACAAGTCATTTATAAGAATGACTGCAGAGATATTATCACCTAACGAAGAAGGAACAGATGAGACTTTGGATGATATGAGGCTTGATAAAGAAAGAAAGCCTTGGAAAGATGGTTTTGAGCTGCCATGTGGAAAGGGAGGGCTTTTTTGGACGAGGTGGACAACGACTTGACCCATGATAAATCTGACGTGGACAATGGAAGCGCAGTCACGGTGAAGTCATTTTGGAGTTGCATTTGACCCCTTTTTAATCTGACGTGGACATCCTCGAGGCAGTCACGGTGAAGTTATTTTGGAGTTGCGTTTGACCCGTCTAAAATCTGACGTGGACTTGCTATTGTAGTCATGGAGGAGTCATTTTAGAGTGACGTCCTACCCCTTCTAAATCCGACGTGGACATAATGAATGTGGTTGCGGCAGTCATTTTACAGTTGCGTTTTACCCGTGTAAAATCTGACGTGGACATTCCTCGCGCAGTCACGATGCAGTCACATCACAGTTGAGAGTGACCCCTCGTGAATCTGATGTGGACGTTTTCCAGAAGTCATTCTACAGTCATTGTGTAGTCGCGGATGAATGTGATGTAGACAATAAGGGGTGGACACAAATAGGTCATGCACAAGTCGTACTACAGTCACCCTAGAGTTGCGGAACAAAAGCATGTGCAGTTATTCTGAAGTAGTGCTGAAGTCACGACTACAGAATGCAGAGACGAGTGTGAGCGTTCATGGAAATCAAATGACGACCTCATCACGGGTTCAGAAATGAAAACACATTGCTAACACGCAGGGAATACTTCAAAACAAAATTAAAACACATTTCTAACACGTAGGGAGTAGTCCAAAACATGAATGCACTTGACTACTGACAACAATGGGGCATATTAGCTGGGCATGCACTTTGAAAGAAGGTTCTGCATTTCACAAGGAATGGAGCGGGAGAAAACCGCAGCCCCTACATACATGGCGTCCACCAAGTCGTCCTCAAGGCTCCAATGTTAGCAAACACAACTGTATACCCTACATCAAGTGCCATTTGCTTGCTTGACGTACTTTTGGTCCCAAATTGCGGAAGACCCACTATAACAAAACTTGGTAAAAAAAAACCGTGCAGAGATTTGACTATGGTTTTTTTATCCACGCTTTTGTGCGCATGCGCGTAGTGGACAGATAGCGTTTTTTGCAGTTTCCCACTGCAATTTTTGGAATTTGGAAGCATGTAATATACCATTGGAAAGGTCTTAAAAATACCTTTCCAATGGTATATTACATGCTTCCAAATTCCAAAAATTGCAGTGGGAAACTGCAAAAAATGCTATCTGTCCACTACGCGCATGCGCACAAAAGCGTGGATAAAAAAACCGTAGTCAAATCTCTGCGCGGTTTTTTTTTACCAAGTTTTGTTATAGTGACCCCTTTGCATGCTCTATCAACATCATGTCAGCTGCGTCATTGGGGAACATGAGGGCCTATCCAGTTTGAAGCGCTTCACGGATGTCCACCTTCAACCACGATGGTGGAATTTCCGCTCCGTGAAACTTGTGAGACCCGTGAAATCCACTAACCTTTCCAACTGCCACCTTCTGTCGCACAGCACGTGGGTTCATCACGAAGACTTCGTCGCCAATGTTGAAACCCTGTGGCATGCAAGACAAAAATCAGTTCACTTAAGGCGCAATTACGAAGGCTGCGTCTACAGTCATTGCGCACCTGCAATACATCGCATAACGCGACTTCAATGTTACTGCCGCATGACTTAGTACAGTCATGTTTCCCTACGGAAGTAGAACTTCAGTGCCATTTGACTTTAGACCAATAGTACAGTGACCTGGACTGCTCTAAAAAACCCTACCACAATGAATTCAAGTATGAACAACGTGAAAGCCTACTGCGAGTGAAGCTCAAAGGACTACCATCACAATTGAATTAACAAGCATGAAGCTACTGCCCCTCATTAACCCACTCTAAAACCGCTATGAATTCTGGACATGCTGACTTACTGTAAGCCCATCGTAGCGTGACAGACTGTGTCATCTCCTGTTCTTGTACATGAAGAACAATTCCACATGAGAAGACTTAACCGAAAGCACTCCAACACACACGTAAGACCCGAGTGCTTCTATGCTACATTCAAGCTTACTAAAGTCATGAAGCAGTCGCGGACACAATTCACGACTACAAAGACACTGGACAAAAGTTGTACAGAAGTCACGGCTGCAACACGACTTCAAAGTGACTCGCAGACGACAAAAACGCGCTTGAAGGGTGAGCTTCCTCCACAACAAGAAATTGCTTGCTTGACTTAGTGTAGACATGCATTCTTTCCCCTGCAAAACTAGAACCTCTCTAGCCCTACATCTCTTGCAAAAGTAGTAATTTGCACAGATGAGCACACACTCATCGACTCTACAATCACCTTCTCCCTAGAAACCGTGGCAGAGTGGAGTCACGTTGCCTGAAGAACATACAGCCTACTGCGCTACAAACTGTAGGGGCTACCATCATAACTGAATGAATACACATGATATGGACAACATACATGGATCCAGGGGACCGCACGCCTTGATGCATCCACTTCTTCAATTACTCTAAGCACACCGCAGCGTAATTGAATATTTCTTCCGCACGTAACGTGAAGAACAAGTTCGCAGTGACTAGACTTCATGAAATCCAGACAACTGAACTCCCAATCAGACCCGGGCGCGTGAGGGCGACATTGAAGAATACTACAGTCATGATGCAGTGACGGACCGAATTCACGACTGCAACCTCACTCAAACAGCAATTTTGGAGTAGTCACGAGTGCAACACGACTCCCTGGTGACTCATACACGACAACAACGCGACTGCAGGGTGGGCATGCTGCGTCCGACATGAGGTGAGTGTATAAGTGACCGTACCTTCTTTGGTGCATCATCATGTTTCTTCTTCGTGGCAAAGGCTGTTTTCGATCTGGTGTTTTGCTTCCCCGTTCTTCCCTGCACAGATATGGGAGAGAAGTTAAACATGTGAAGTAGTGTTGAAGGTGAGGGTCGCTTGGTGTTTGAAACCGTCTGGGAGGCAAATCCCCTCACCTCCTACCGTTTCACGAAAATGGTATCTAGTTCTACGGATCTTGGTTTGAAGCCACTCGGACTTGGACTCGTTGTGCACTTCAGGGTACTTCGCTCGGAAGGTACTGACGTCCGGACATCTCCAGAAAGCTTCCAAGACGGGCCACAGATAAAACTTTAGATAATCTCTGTCGTCAGCTACGGTGCGCAGCCACTTTACATAGAATGGGTTCGTGATGACCACATTCTTTTCCGCATTGCAGGCAACCCTACAGCTCTTACTATCCACAATTAAGGTGTTCTCCTCCGTGAACTCAGGGTACTGGCCATAGACTACGGATAAGGGCTTCTCCCCCAAATTCCCATTACCGTGTTCTCCTCCACTTGTAGAATTACCAGTACAGGACCAGCAGAAGAGGGGATCCTTGTCAGAGGCATGACTGTAGAACCCTCCCAACATTGGTGGAACCACATCCAACATGTATGGAGCGCTCCTGCTACCCCAAAACGCTACTTTGAAATGTGAGAAGCAACGGGCCAGAAAATGTGTAAGCCAAGGACGATAAACTATTCTATGGGACTTCGTTGTCGTGCTAACACGGATGCTAGTATTTGGGTTGGCAGTAGAAAGCATTCTATAGTCCAGAAGGGTTCCTTGAACGTTGAAAATGATCAACTTCGGAGCATGTGAACTTGAGCCGCCCATCCGATTAGTCACGACGTCCTGCAAGGTGAGAAAAGGAACCTCGGGAACGGATGCAGAAGGAATTGGGGGCTGCGATATACAAACCTTAGAGGGGGACTTGGAAGCTTTCTTAGCCTTCCTAGCCGGCGCAGGTGCAACATCAGCTGCCGTAGCGTGGTCAACAGGGAAGACCGCTAAACCTCCCTCACCTTCTTTATCTGGGTTGACCTCCGCATTGCCACAATCTATGGTGCGCTCCTCGAAGGAATGGGTGTTGGCAGCACCAACTGGATTCCCTTCGAGCACCTTGGCAGGAGAATCGTCAGCACCTGTCACAAGAGAAACAACAGATTTTAGTGTCACAGGAGAAACTGCCTGGGGGAGTGTGGAGCATATTTTCTGTGGCTGGTCCACAGGGCCAACACATTGATTCTCGTTGTCGTCAGGTTCACGCTCAGCGTTAGTCGCAAGACCTATACGCAGTCTAGGCTTGTCCGGCGACAAAATGTAGCAGTCGGGGGAACCTGCTGCAGCTGGAGTAACCACATGCTTTGCCATAGCATCAGCGACGGAACCATCTTTTTCAGACGGCTTCACCCCTGCATGCAACGTCGAAGCAGATGGATCGCGATCCTCCACCTTCCAGCGCGGTGACAGGGGTTTAGGTAGGTGAACCTCCGGCACTTCAAAGTCGTCCGACAATGTTACTGCTGCCTTCGATGCCAACTGGTCACCGTCATCAACAATCACCTTACTCCGTGACTTCCGTAAAGGCTGCGCGGCCCCAGCTGAGTCCTCATTTTCAAGCGCTGATTCCGTGATGGATGGACTGCCTACTGTGGGACCCTTTGACTTTCCCAAGAAATCCGCAAACATCAGCTTCAGGTCGTCAATTGCAGATGCTTGGGCCGTGGTGGTTGCTACGATTTGAGTGAACTTAGCGTCCACATCACGCTTCAAAGACTCAACCGTGGAGCGCAGACCACTGTCCCCTGCGTCGGACGGCTTATGAAGAGCCAAGAAGACAAGATTCACGCGATTAGTCATCCATATGTATGGTAGAAATTGCACAGCCATACTATAGTCATGTTGTAGTCACAGCACAGTCACAACGGAAAAAAATGACTTTCCCAGAACTTCAATCGGGTCATACGACTTAAAAGTGACTGCACTGCAACTACAGAAATAGGAAACCCCTGCTCAATGACGCGCACACACAACTAAAACAAAGAGACAGTGGGGGGGGAGACAATGGTTGACAAAGCACTTACTGGTCTCCCTTCACAAGCGGGTGGAGTGAAGTTGAGTCCTTCCGCTACATCAGTGATCCCTGGAGTCGTTTTCCGGGATTTTCTCTGCACAATCCAGTGCCACAAAAGGCAAATCAATGGCATTTTCAGTTTGCAAAAGTTCGGTGACGTTCACACATCTCAAAAGAAACAAAGGCAGCAAGCAAAATCAGAAAAAAAACCACGGTGAGCCAGGTACTTACCAAGGCAGCCTCCTTGCCAACTTTCCCTTTCCTTCCCACGACGTGGCTTGGCTTCACACTTCGTCGAGCGGATTTCATTTTCAGCGACTTCATACGCTGGGCAGGTGTGTCCCAGTAGTCTATCAACCTCCTCCACTGCGAACCGTTGATGTGGTCAGGGCAATCGACCTGTCCTGCTAGCCACTTCACCTTCAAGCGAGATCGCTCAGACTTCATAAACTTGATTATGGCAATTTTGAAGCCCACCAAGCTCAGGGGTTGACCCCTGTACTCAAACTCACTTTCCAAAGCTTCTCTAAGCTTACGAACAGCGTAAGGGTCCTGCTTGGACCAAGTAGTGCAGGACATATCCAGCATCCTTGGGGTATAGTCCCGGATTGCCTCATCCCAGGCGTTTTTCCCCTTACACCCTGCATCCACTTCACCACCTTCGCCAACAACAATGTAATTTGGCTTCTTCCCTTCCGCTTCGCGATTCTGGCTCCCTACGTCGTATGCTTGATGTCGCTTCCTCCGCGAAGCCCTGTCTTCACTGTCCTGTAAAGATCCTCCAACACTCTCGGACCATGGCGCTGCAATCATGGGTGGTTGAGGCCCATTCCAAGTGGGTGGTGGTTGCGAGGACTGTGCAGGCATCCACTGAGCCGGCTGCCACGTCCAGCCCAGTGCATACGGAGTCGCGAAAGGTGGACATACCGGCTCCAACGCCTTCGCAGACTTCTCCTTCGCTGGCAATTTGGACGGCCCACCGAATTTCGCCCGCTTGGACCTGCGATTCAGCAGAGGTTTGCTCTCCTCCATGTCGTTGTTGCTGGAGTCTTCTCGCGACTCAATGTCATCTGCGCAAAAGGCAGGATCACCGCAGGCGCTAGTTAGTTTTCCGGCCAAAAAGTGAGTGCCGCTAAGGAGGGACCCTAATCCCGGGGCCGGACAAGCAACTGAATTATCTGTAACGGGGTTTTAACTGCAGTCACATAAGAAGCGCATTAAAGCAATGAGCCAGGCAACCTGAAGTTGCACTTGGGAAAAAACTTCAAAGGTGCACAAAATGAACATGTAACAAGACGCTCGTTTCTGTAATTGGTCAGTAATGAAAATGCTGGTTGGGCAAGTGCATTCTGAAGCGCAAGACTGGGATGCTCATAACTGAGCCAGGTCGTAGTCAGCAGCCGCATATGTCCTCCTACGACAACGCAAAATGCAGTGCCTAAAACCCTCAAACCACAACAAGAATCCCTGTCCAAGAAATTACCTGCGCCATCCGCATCCTTGAATTGCCGTTCAAGGTCACAAGCGATTGCAAGGTGCAACACACCTTCTGCGATGGCCTCGTCATTGGACTCTATCGCCTCGGAGGAGGAGTTCCGCTCGCTTGCCATTTCAGAATTCGGCCGATCTCCGTGGTTGCTTGCTGCCCTCCTCTGCATCACTATGCGTCCTCGAAGGCCTCGCCTCGGGAGAATTGTCCGCCTATGGAGAAGCGCGTCCTTCGTCTTCCTCTCGGCGCTGGCATGACGGGGCGGCTTCTTCCTTGCTTCCTCGCCGTCCCTGCAATTCCACCGCGCAGCAGGTGGGTAATCTACACTGCGGAGAACTCGCAAGAACTGGAAGACATCACGAGACGCTAATCCATACACCAGCACCCCTCTCGCTCTGGAATTCAAGAAAAATGTCTACAGGTCGAAGATTGCCTACAAGAGAATGCGCGCTTGTTCCATTAGGGTTTGCTGCTAGCCTCTTCAAAGGCGCACACCCAGCGGCACTAGGTTCCACGTGGACCGGCAACGGAAACGGCTTGTAGGCCCATTCTTCGGAGCGTGCGACTCTCTCACGACTTCTTCCTGACTTCACGCGAGTCATGTCAAAGTCGTAATCTCTGGAACGTGACTCCATCGCGACTAGGGAACGACTTCACGCCACCCAAGAAAAATGACGGCGGCGAAATTAATGCCTTGACACTAAAAACACTACGACGCCGATACACTGACCCCTCCACGAAAAAATTTCAAAGCACCATTACAAATCGTGTAGTTAAAAGATGACCGAGCATCTGACTTCGCATACACAACAGGGATTCTGGTCGTCAATTTAGGAGTCACGACCTTCTGTACTGTAATTGTATAGAACTAGTGACGAGGGGGAGGCACTGCATGCATGCACCAAGCTACAGAAGACCGTTTATGACTTTGGGAGGGATTGCATGCATGCAAGAACCAGAATTTTGACAAGTTAACAAGACTTCCGAGGGGAACCGCAGCTCACAACTCCTGCCTGGCGCGCAGTACGGGTTCCAGGGCCATGAGCATCTCCGCCTTCTTCTGGTCTCGCAAGAGCTCGTAATCAGTCTTCGGATGAGGCGGGCTCTTTGGCGGTGACTCCATGAGCGTCGCCAATACTTGGATTCACGCACTGTGTTGAATTCAACTGTGAAGAGCAGCGCCAAACCACTTGCCCACCCTATCGCGGAGCTCGCGCTATGCTTCCCGTGTCGTCCTGTGGAACGCGTGCTTCAGGCAAACTTTGTAAGTTCTCCAATCTCTATGTTGTCAAGGCGAATTCGCAAGTGAGTGATTAGTGAAATGAGCGTTTTCGATGTGTTGTACACCATCATAAATGACTGGATTTGGCGGCGGGAGTGCTGCGCTCCTCGGCAGTAAACACAGCCCACTCCACCGAGGAAATCCTCATCTCCATTGAAGTGCGGTTCTCACTGTTTTGAAATCATTGAGGACCCAATGATGAATTCCACCTGCACTCTTAGCTGTCGGCGTGGAATTTAATGTGCACGGACCGGAAGGCGGCGGCCTCCCCGCCTGTGAGTCCACATCTGGAGAAACCGTTGTGACGTCAAAGGCCAGTCACCCTAAAGTCACACTGAAGTCATTGAAGTTACTTCACGACTCCTGAATGACTTTGTGGAGTCATTTCTCTGTCACGATATGAGATCCAGAACTCGTAAATGACTTCTGCATGTAATTCCGAGTGTGGAGGCGTCAGCTGTGTGTCGTACACGTTGGTGCTTCAGTTTGGAAAGTTACAAGTCCTAATGGTCCGGAATCGTGTGTAAGTTATCCCTACAAAGAGGATCCTACACATTCATGGAATGACGTAAGAAGCCTAAACCCCTGTGAGTATAACGTGAACACAAGTGGTGACTTTTCCAAAACATTGTTCCAGCTATCGAATAGAATATGAGTGCAAAACAGACGATTTTCATTGATAATCACGCGCCAAAACCCTTAGGACTATCCGTTCACAGGAAGGGTAATACTTTTCACATGACAGTGTGTGTGACATCGCGAAGCTAAAAAAAAAATGGAATAGGGATTGCCGCTCCTCCATCCCCCCATTGGCTAAGCATCCATGAATCCATGGTTGCAGTCACTAAAAGATGGTATTAGGTCAAGCATAGACCATGGTGATGCATACAAGATGGCAGTTTCAGCCGGCACATATACTTTGTAGCGTAACTAACTTACCTATGTGTAATGTGGCAGGGCATTATACGTGGAGGTGGATCGACATTGGCGCGGGACTTCACTGTAGGTAAGTGCATCTTGTCTTCACTGGTCCGGAATCTCCGTGGTCTTTATGTAGAAGTCATTCTATAGTCGTCATTCATGTGGCCGACTGACTTGTGACTCTTTGGCAGTGACACGGAAGTCACATTTTAAGGACACCCGTCGCCACATACCATGCACCTAGTATAGGAAGGACCATATCAGTGCGTGCAATGTGTTTCGACAAATAGAGATTCCTTCACCGGTACTGTAGGACATGATCGACGGTAAAACATCAATCCGAGTTCTGAATCCATGTTGGAGGCCTCTGTTTGAATAATTATGGACGGCATATTGGTTTAGGATCAGACAATACTCAGGAGCCAAGGAAGCACCTTGCAGAACATGCCGAAGAAGAGAGTTCTGAAGGCTACTTCATTGTTTTGTAGTCCGACACAGAGGATGAGAACACTAGATTCGGATACCGAAGCAATAGTGCCACGACCTCTACGCACCAGTATGCCAGAAACTGAGATTCTCACTTCTTGTATACATAATGTCAGTCCCATACCTGTACGTGGTCCACACCTTGTTGGAGTTTGTGCTTCAAATCCAATACTGACATCCACGCGACAAGAATGGCAGGTATTCAATATAGCATTAGACATGTTTTCATCCGTAATGAACTTAGACAAATTAGACCCTTCCGATTATTCAAGCACATGGGAGGCATGTGTTCTTCGGGATTTGTGGACATCAGAGGTAGCTGCAATGTTGAAGCCTGAACCCACTATTCCAAATCAGGATGCCCAGGCTATATGCTCGAATGTAGAAACCGTAGATCCCGACTCCGACGCTGTCCATGCCTGCAAAGTGTAACGGATTTCTCCAGTGGAAGCACGGCAATCCTTTGTTCAAACACTGTATCCCTTCAGCGTACAAACGTGAGGCACCTAAGATGCTCATCTGAAAGAAGTAAAGTATTTGGGATTGCTATTCCCAATTTTATTCCATGCACATGCCAAATTGATTTCTACAGAAGTTAGTGACTCATACATTTCTGTTTGTGCCTCCCCTGTACACTACATTCTGGAATATCACCAAAATTTGAATCAAAATTAATAGTGTGCATTCAATGTATAGCCATCACAGTTTGTGTTACTGAATGCAAAATTGTCCACCGTGCAATGTTTGTTGTCGAAAGCTGACACTGTCGAACATGACGTTGAAGTCATTCTTGAGTCACGTCCGAGTCATTCTGGAGTCGCGTCAGCCTGAGCGAAGTCATTTTCCAATGGACTCAGTCATGCTCAAGTCATGAAGTAGTATGTAGGAGTCATGCTGAAATCACATTCATTGAGGACCAAGTGCAAGCGGTCACCGGAGTTGTACATGCCATGCGATGTAGTTTTGACCATTTCAAACGTTCCTTTGAATCGCAGTTGACAACCATAGAGGTGTTGTCCACGCCAAACGATGATTCCGGCACGCCTGCCTCTCTCAGACAGTCGGAGGCAACGACTACGTGATGACCGACTATGGATTTGGGAGCATCAACGTGCGACACAGTGCAATATGACTAGAATTTATTGCCCCTGCAATAAATGTCGGGGTCGCCGGAAGATATTAATACGGAATGTGAGAGACCATCTCGTCAGAAATGGCCGACATGCGAATTGTCGGATTTGGAGAGGACCAGGTGACCGAGACTCTTCCGATGACGAGTGGGAGTAGGCATTCTGGGAACCAGTCGAAGAAGGTGCACCGGCAGTGGATGCTACTGTCAACACACAAGGCATGGTCGACCAAGCAATACAAGACGTACCTAGCATAGAAGCTGCAGCAGAGAGGGCGCAGCGGGAAGTAGCAGATGCTTTTGCAGCGGCGGATTCCATCCATGAGCGCATAATGGAAGAGGGCGATGACGTAGTTGGAGACCTTCAAGAATCTGGCGAAATGAATGCAGAGGGAGCTGTTGACGAAGTCAGCTTTGACGCCACGGCTCTGGAGGAGTCAATGCAGGTATTGTATGTTGGTGCCCGATGCAGCAACTTGGCAGCAACCGTCTTGCTCATGAATCTTTGCACTGTGCACGGAGTGAGCAACAATTGTGCCAACGAACTCTTCAGCCTCCTCAACCAGCATATCCTCCCTGAGCAGAACACTTTGCCAAAGACATACCATGCTGCTAAAACCGTCACTTCAAAGTTGGGTTTGACTTACAATAGCATACATGCCTGCGAGCGAGGATGTGTGCTCTTCCGAGGTGAACATGAAAATGCCCTCCGATGCCCCAAGTGCGGCGGACATCGTTACAGAGACGAGGAACGCCGTTGCTTCCCTTTGAAGGTTTTGCGGCACTTTCCAATCATACCACGACTTCAACTAATGTTTCGAAGTCCAGCCATTTCGAAGTTGATGCTCTGGCATGCTGAGAATCAGAGTGACCAAGAAGGAGGGGACGGGCTTGTGAGGCACCCTTGCGACTCCAAGGCTTGGAAACACTTCCACGAAGACTTGGATCCGACTTTTGCTACTGATCCGAGAAATGTTCACTTTGCGCTAGCGGCTGATGGAGTGAATCCATTCTCTCAAAACAGGTCTTCTTGGTCGACGTGGCCTGTTCTATTGTTGAACTATAATCTTCCCCCATGGTTGAGCACAAAGAAGTTTTTCATTCTACTCGCCCTGTTAATTCCAGGTAGGGAATCCGTGACATCAGAAGTGTTCGATGTATACTTGGAGCCACTGGTGGATGAGCTTCTAGAGTTGTGGGATGGAGTTCCTGCATACGACATTATTCAGGACGTGGGACATCGGTCATTTCAACTTCGTACCATACTCCTCTAGACTATTCATGACTTCCCTGGTTACGGCACAGTAGGAGGATTTTCACACCAAGGTTATGCCGCCTGTCCATGGTGCGGCCTAGATTTGGGTGTTGAGCATTCTGTTGAGCTTGGAAAATGTACATACGGGGGCACTAGGCGCTGGTTGCCACCTGATCATCTTTACCGATCAGATGCCATGAAAGAACATTTCAATGGCCACAGGGAAGACCGCCCTCCACCGCGTGCTGTTTCAGTTGACGAACAAATGCAACATGCAGCAGACTACGCAGCTTGGAAATCACGTGGAAGCAGAGATGGAGCGCCAGGAGACCCCTCCAAAATACATGGTGTGAAGCGCCTGAGCATTTTGCACAGATTGCCGTATTGGAAAGTGAATCTGCGTCAGTCTTTGGAGTCATGCCGCAGTCGTACCCAGGCACTGAAGTCATTTAAGAGTATCGTTGAAGTCATATTGAAGTTATTTAAAAGTCACACTTTCGCAACACGTCTTTAGCACAACTACTAAGCAAAGTGACTATAATGCAGTAGACACGTGCTTGCACGCTGTACGTTCCGTTCTTGCAGATGTCAATCGTAAAACGTGGTTTTCTTTTTCAGTACCTCAGACCGAATGTAGGTACAAGATGTTTATAATAAAGAAAGTTGTCCACCATGAAAAAGAAATGATGCCTAGTAGAGAGGAGGAAATGGTTACTTTTTCTCACTTGTCCCTATGCAAATGGACCGCATTAATCCACTTTCCGCAGTGCATGCATGCTTGCCACTACTATAGTGCAATTCAAACTTGCTGTTGAATGCCAGGTTGCCAGACAACTGAGTCACGTATTTTCATTTGCGCTGCAGTCATTGTGTAGTAGTACAGAAGACATACTATTCACCCCTCACTATGGTACGACTTCAGACTGACTTCGCTGTGAGGGTTGCTAAGAACAAAGTATGTGTGTATTAGCATTCCTGCCTTTGCTGCGGACACCCTGATTACTGACCGCCTTAATGCTTTTTACCTCACAGCATCTTCTTATCCGCTACACACTCGATGTCATGCATTGCGAAATGAACCTGTCAAAGAATTTGCTGAAGACCATAACTGGGAAGAAGGACACAGTCAAAGTTCGTCGGGATTTACAAAGGCGCAATGTACGACCGCACTTATGGCTAACTCCAAATCCTCAAAGGCCAGGCAAGATGGTGAAGCCCAGAGCGTCCTACGTGCTAACAGATGATGAATTCAATCAGTTTGCGCGAACCCTGGAGTTGTTGAAGACCCCTAGTGGCTATGGATCGAACTTGGGCAAGTGCATTCACAAAAAGAACTTTGGGGGGCTGAAGTCACACGATTACCACGTCTTGATGCAAGAGGTTTTTCCATTAGCACTAAGAGGTCTCATGCAGCCTGGTCCACGCCTAGCTGTCATGCGTATGTGCAAGGTCTTTCGTCGCCTTTGCACAAAGGTTTACAACCCAGCGGACTTCGCATCCCTGCAAGAAGATGTTGCAGAGAGCATGGCGTTGTTGGAGATAGAATTTCCGCCCTCATTTTTCGACGTAATGACTCACCTCCCCTACCACTTGGCCGAGGAATTAGACCTTTGTGGACCGATGAGTGCAAGGTGGATGTACCCGGTTGAAAGGTACATGAAGGTACTGAAGAATCATGTGTGCAATTTGGCGCGTCCTGAGGCTTGCATGGCGGAGGGTTACCTCAAAGACGATTGTATAGGCTTCGTTACTGAGTACCTCCATAAATTTGAGGCCACGCAAAGACGAGTGTGGGACGAAGACGAAGAGTATGGTGATGCCGAGGAGGTCCTCCAAGGTGGTGGGAAGCCATATGTTATGACAACTGAGCTGCGAGACATTGCCCATCAATACGTGTTGACCAATGCCTATGTTATGCAGGATTGGTATGCGTAAGTTCCCATTCAGCCCTTATGAAACAGTGTTTTTTAAGTTTGAGCACTCCGTACTGCATTTGCCTGAATCATGTCACTAAAACCGCCTGGGCGCCATGTATTGGCTGTTGTATGATCCTCTGTGACTCCGAAGTTGTGTTCAAGTGAGGATGAAGTTACGTTCTGCCTTCCGCAAGTCTGTGCGACTTGTAAATGACTCAGTGAAGTAGTGTTGAAGTCGTGTTTTCAGTGACTCCTTACAAAAAATGCACCGCTTCACGTTGCTTTCTGTGATCGTAAGTCCATGCATTGCCCTGTTCTAAAACCACACCGCATTCAATGTTGGGATTTTTTGCCTACAGTAAGTGGATGCAGGAGGAACGAAGAAATCCAGGAATAGCGCCCCTTGCAGAGTGGATTGAGAACGCCGTGCTACAGTCTGACCCTCAATGGCGGAACAATGAGGACCTCGATGGTTTCTTGTTGAGCAAGAAACCTTCCCAGAGAGCAACTCGGTACACACGCATTGCCGCCTTTGGAAACCACTTCCGTGTTGAAGATGACACAACCGTCCGACTTGTAAGTTACAACAACGGTGTAGCGTCCATGTTCGAAATGCTTGCAGGAGGTGCTACTGAGTCCGCTGTAAACTACGTGGGCGTACTGAAGGACATATTGGAGCTAGATTACGGCGCATTGCATACGCGCATCATTCTCTTGCGGTGTGAATGGGTGAAACCGCATGATACACGCGGGAATCCAACATATGTGCGTGATGACGCTGGATTCCTTATGGTGAACTTCCGCCATAAACTCCCTCGCATGGCAGAGCCATTCATCTTTCCCAGCCAAGCCACGCAAGTGTTTTTCTCCGATGCACTTGACAGACCTGGTTGGAAAGTGGTCTTACGTAAAGAAGCCCGTTCCAAGCGTGAAGTTGTGGACCGCACAGATGCCTTCATCATCATTATGGGGGAGGCTGTAGGGCTCACTGCTCCCCAACGACTTCCACGTATAAGTTCCATCGCCAATCTAGTCGGAGCCATCGAATTATCTGTGGAAGAGAACTTACTTGCGCAAGAGAGGTATTAGGTACACACATCTTGTCTAAACATGGCCTGTCATGTTGCCCTTGTGTTTGTATCGATAGAAGCATTTTTCCTACAGTGAAAATGCATGCAGCAGTGAGGCAGGTCTCCACATTGGAGGACGTTGGCTTCATGTAATACAACCCGAATCACTTTCCGAAGTGAAGTCATGTACCAGTCACTGTCTAGTTACGTGACAGACTCGCCGCAGTCATAGTGTAGTTACGTGACAGACAAAGTCATTCCCCAGTCACAGTGAAGTCACGTCGCCTGCAATTGCAAACTGACCGTCGTCTCCTCTACCATCTTGAGTGTCTTCCCATTTACTTGGTAATCAGATGGCCATGTTCCCTTTTTTTTCATTCATGGAGTCATGAAGCATGGACAAGCTCTGGCCCCAACAACTTTAAACGTTTCCATACAGCTTGTGCTTTAATGTAAACCCTAAACACTAACAGCAGGTGTAGAAGCGCATGAAGCATTGGCAACAATATCCCTAAATCGATTTTCACGTCAATGATTCCGTCCAATATGTGTCCACCATACGACAATCCTCTCGAATGAAAGCAATTATTTCGTTCTTCAACTAATCTTCAATCTCTGAAATAGAAGTAATAAGGCTTGCAGACCTTTCTCTTCTAAAATTAATTCATTTACGGTACATTTGTGAGACATCTTAGGTGACTTGCATTCATTCAGACATTCCTAAACCCCGGTATCCCAATTTCCCAACTTGCATGAACTGCCTCTCTTCTTATTTAGTACTAAAATATAGCGCCAGTCATAATGCAGTCATACTGTAGTCACATATCAGAAACTGTGCTCACCCTATCTTTCCTGTACCACGAGGCCACATCCTTTTCTTTATCCATATGTAAAAGAAAACGCCGACTTTGTGACTCCGTGGCACTGCAGTCATTTTCAAGTCACTTCTTAGTGGCGTTGAAGTCGCAAAATCCGGAACATCATAACTGAACAATGACTTGGCCTGCTGCAGTCGCGTTTCAATTCGCCACGTCATTGCATCATCGCCCCTCTAGACGGAACGCTGTGGATGAAGTAAACAGTGCGTTTTCTGTTCATCTCGCAGGACTGGAGAATGACTGCAGCACTTTGGATCCTCCTCCGCTGGTACAATTAGGGAGGTGAAGTGGCATTGCAGTCGCAAAATCAACGCAGTCACGTTTTGCAGTCACAATTTTGGCCGTTTTCTTGCTCATATATGAGCGCTTGAGCTCCTAGTAATTATAATTTACATATCCCACACGGATTGTTTTAACTCATACCACTCCATTTGTATAAACAACTTTTATACTCATCTTTAACTACACAAAAAAAAAGTGAATTAGAAGCTATGTATGACAACTACCAAATATTTAGAATTCCTTGAAATGTAATGCCAAATATCTTAAAATTATAATTCATGGAGCATAGAACATCTTCAAAATCAAGGGAAAAGGGAACATTTTTGAAATCAAGGAGAGTGTCATCTAGTTGTAAAGTGATCCAAGATGATTTGGGCTTTCCTAACCTTAACTCAACCTCCTCCTATGCCATGCCCAATATGCTCAATTGCTCTCTCCTAAAATTTAGACATAGTTGATCAAGCTTACCAAAGTTTGATATTGTGGATGATTTTTTGTTTTCCTCCTCTAGGTCTGATTGAAATCTAAAACTCCACTCTTAATATTTAGAAGAAATTATTATATGTGGAAGCCCTAAATTGTTGAAAAAAAGGCTTTGTATTCTTGAAGCTATTTCCCTATTGGAATTTTTTGGTACATGTTTACTAATTTGAAATGTTATGAATTTTTTTGAACATGTAGCCAACTTTGTTACAAAAAGTGAGCAAAAGAATTTCAAGCAAGAAAGTGAAAACAACTTGTGCAAAATACACCCCATATCAAAGCTACCCGAAACTTGGATCCCCCCCAAAATATCTTTTTCAACTTCAAACGCTATTGTCTCACAATTTATGTGGTTAAAATTTTCATTTCTTTTCTACAATATAATAAAGTAGTCAACTACTAGATCTTGCGATAACATGCAAGACAATTTCATTTGTCATTTTGGGAGGCCTTTGCCATCAAAACAACTCATTTTGAGTATTTTTGGACGAAACATAGTCAAAGAAATTTTGGGGTTTATGAAAAAATATAGATGAAAATTTTAGTCTTGCTTTGGGTTTGAGTACTTTGAAGCAATTTTGGGCCAAAAACACCGAATTCCTTTTGGGGATAAAGACACCTAAGTGCTCTCACCTCCATATTTTATTTGATGAATGGTGAAAGTTTTAGGTCAATGTTTCCTATATACAAAGCTCTTTTCATTCATCTAAAACCATTCTTGAAGCTTGAACACATGATCTTCCCAACGGTGCTAGTATGTGAGCGGGGAGCGGGGAGCGGCGAGCGGGGAGCGTAGAATGGTGAGCGGGGAGCGTATGTTTAGGAACAGAATTTCAGATATTAAATAAAACAAGGGAAAAAATTGGATAAAATATACCTCAATATTGGGTGAAATTTCTTAAAAAATTGGGCGAATGTTTCATTTTGATTTAAGAATGGGTTTTTGAAATTGGAATAAGAATGAAAGAAAAATGACATTCGTGGGATAAAAAAGGTAGGGATGAATGTAGATGAAAGTTGGATGAAAGTAGATGAATAAATGGATGAAAGTATTTGAACTAATGAATGAAAGCAGATGGAAAATGGATGAAAGTACATAGAGAAATAGGGGACAATACATCAAGAACTTGTTGGTTTAGGGTTCTTATGGGGGTAATTTAGTAGTCCATTACGGGGAGAAAATTATTTATGATAAGCCTGCAGAATTCTACATCAAGCATACGCTTCAGGGTTTTAGGGTTTTGAAAATGAGCTTCAGATTAAAAAGGAGTCCTTCACCTTTCAAAACTATAAGACCTTCACATCAACCCCTATGACCACATATTTAGGAGTTCCTGTGATTGATCAATATCAAAGAGAAAAATGTTCGGGAATAATGGTTTAGGGTTTAGGGCCAAAAATGAAAATAAGACTTGGACCTATTGATACATTAAGTTGTGGCTAGTATTTCCTGTGACCAATGGTAGAGAGTATCCTATGACCGTGGTATCGTTGTGGATTTAAGGGATACTGTTTAGGGTGCCATGTGGGATCTAACTAGAATTCCGAAACAGTTAAAGTCTACAGCGCTTTTCCACTACTGGGCTTGCAGAGTGGAATCCAGAGATGGAAAAATACAAAGAAGAACATACAACAGTTACTATATATAAATAAAAAAATTTGATAAACATGTATAGGGTAATGAAGTGAAAGTAGTGGCCCTTGTAGTCTCACTACACTTTCATTAAATTCAGTAGTAAACAGGGGAAGTGACACTACTACGTGTCAACAAGATCTCATTTCATTCCAAATGATTCAATATGCCGCTAAGAAGAACATGTTTGACTTCATTAAAACTGAATGTTGCTGCATGAATGAAGCCATCTGTTGTACACTGCAAGTTGCAAATGACTGTGAATATGAAATAAAGGTGCTTGCAATTTGCCCACGTTCCCCGCTTTCCCAAGCACTTCAGCTTCATCTCCTTGAAATTTGGACAGGTGCAGTCAGAAAAACAGGAAATTGTCAACAAGTACAGTTCTTCACGGGGCTCCAAACCAGACTTCAATGACACTATGCACCCAAATCCCGGATGAGGAACCATAGTTACCTTCTGAATTCTTCCACTCAATGTTAAAGCTGAAGCACAAGTGTTTTGGTGCTTTACTGTTGGAGCCTTTGGATTCCTCCGAACAAGTTTATCCGCTCGAATTGACGGATACTCGTGAGGAGACGTTGGAATAGGATAAGCATGGACCAATTCAACTCCTGCTTCACCGCCGAAGAGTCTCCTCGGTGAAATAACTTCCCGTTGTGGAAGTTGGAAACCAAACGTTTCCAAAGACAGAATCTCAGCTTTTGAGAGTTTCGTGTCCATTTTGATCGGCCAAATCTTTGGAACAGGTGGTACTGATAACACCCATTTCCTCCGCGTCCCTTTTACACACCTTTCAATATCGTCATTGCAAAAGAAGAATTGCATACGTTCATTGCGGTTTTTCCTATAATTCACCATCATACCTGTATATGTTGGGGCCGCGGTTGCAATGTTGTTCTGAACAATCGGCGCAGTGCACTTTTTCTTCGTAATTGCTTGGAGAGCGAAGCACGCTTTCGCAGAATTTTTAGGCAATCGTGCAATATGCCATTGCGTTTCATCACACATGCTCTCTTGAATAGAGAATACGTGCGTCAAATTTGGATGCTGATGTTGTCCTAGGGTCCCGTCGTCTAAGATCACTGGTTGGGGTCCCGAATCCACAATTGGAGAAATATCTTCCGAAATTGTATTCAAAATTGGAACACTTGTACTGGCTCTCCCTGATCTTGTTTGTACGCGGGGATGGGAATAGTTCACCTTATCTGGTCTGTGCGAATCATATTCACATCCTAATGGCATGTCTGCCTTCCTCTTCTGCGATCCAAAAATCTCTTCACCTTCTAGGTGGGGCTCTCGATCAAAAAATTCTTCCACCCCTGGAATATTTGAAATAGCTTCTGTTAGTGCCTTTGGATTACCAGTACGCTCGGCCGACCTCTGGGCTACTCGTAATAGTAGTTCTTCCTTTCCTGGTCCAGTTCCAGATTGGTTACCCTTCAAGTACTGATAATACTTCACCATCTGCATGAACGCCCTCACAAAATCGTCTACCGTGGCAATGTATAAGTCATTACCCCGGTTTCCAGACCGCTGTAGCCACTTATTGTGAACAGTCTCCGCCAAGTTACAAGATGGCATTTCAGCCAACTCGGATTCAGTTAAATTCTGCCAAAAAATGAGAGTAGTACAAATTTAGTTTTAGGGGACATCTCAGCTAAGCCAGGTGCATACAAAATGAATAATGCAATTAAAGAGGACCTGAGAATTGAGTCCATTGAACCTAAACACAATCCTACAATCAACCCTCTCTAGGTACCGAGAGAGACTTGCAACTAGAAGTTGCAAACTCAAAGCACAGAATGAAGATATGCTTGAGTGTACATTGATGCTTTCAATAATAGAACTAGAACTAGAAATATTCTAGCGACCCCATCAGATCCTCTCTGTACCGAGAGGCATCGACGGACATCCTATTCCATGCAATAATTGGAGATTATATTTTGGCACTAAAAAACAAAAAATGAATAATTTAGGAAAACAAAGCATTCCATCTGATAGCAATGAAATGATGAGACGGTAGACATAATACGACAGACCTAGCAAAAAATTACAATTCCAAATGGCAAAAGACACCGCCTTACCAGCTGCATGAATCCACCCCATTGGCGATAGCGGAAATGCCAAAATGATAGCCACAACTCCAGTCTCTGCACTCCTTCCTGTGTGGTGGCACCTGATGACAACCACCATGATTTGATGGCGAGGTATCGCATTTCAGATTGCTCTGGCGACGTAGCATTCTTGTATTGCTTGCAAAACAAACGGTGCTGATCTTGTAAATCCCCTCTAATTTCAGCCTTAGTGTGCTTCTCCATGGATTGGGTCCAATGAAAAAGGCACGTCCTCTCTCGGTTGTCCATTGGATCTCGAATATCACCAGAACCGTAAACTAACCTCACAGCATTCCAATTCGCTTGGGCACTATCCGCCATGAAACCTTTAAACTGAATGTCCACAACTCCATTCCTATTAAGGACTGAGTTTAGGTTTTTCCAAAACAGAACTTGTGCTGCACAGTCTTCCGATTGCATGTCGCAACAAGCAATAGTCATGACACGGCAGTACATGGAGTCATAAACATGGCATGCCATGGTCGTCCACCCTTTTACACGTTTGACATGGTCAAACATTACCCAAGCATCTGCCAGATCTCCTCCGGCTTGCATGCGTTTCACCAAGTCCACTCTGCTACCTGGTCCAACTTCTGACATTTTAAATACGAAAACCTTATCCACATCGGTACCCTAACCTGGAAATTTGTTTTCCTGGACGAATGCCCAAGTACTGGATCCTCTCAATTTGGTGATGCTGTCTATCACTCCAAATCTTCTCAGGTACTTAAATGAAGTTACCTCGTTCCGAATAGAAGGTGAGCTCAGATATTTGCACTTGTCCAAAACTGGGACAAGGTCTTCGAAGTCCATTGCTTTTGGAGTCTCTCCATCCGGACAAAGGAGTAAGCCTCCAAGAAGCTCCTTTGTAGCCTCCATGACGATGGAGGAATTTGTCGCCGATGGTGTTCTCTCCAATTGCTCCTCAATGAGAGACCGTGTTTTCTCCTTCATGTCTCTAAGCTCACCATCCTTCACTGGATGCTTGTGACTTCCCAAATGAACGAAAGCCCGTGTGAGTTTCGGGTTTCCTGCAACATAGTAAACACGCACATCGCATCGAGCAATACAAAAGGGAGGCTCCTTGCAAATCCTGCAGACAAGAGTTGATCCGGGAGGATGCTTGTGACCAACATCAAGTGGTGTGGATGCCAATCCTTCCCATTCTAATTCGTTTACATTCATGGTTCGGTGTACTCAAGATAGAAACTCGCAAGTAGGATTAACACAGTGCAAATGCCCTACACAAACTAACGTGCGAAACACTAATCCCATTGGATTAATGATATTGGTTGTCACAGTTTTGGACCACACATGTCCATCATATCGTTGATCCATGCCAGACATTTGCCTTGCCTGGGAAGTAGAACCGGAGGCATGTAGGGCAGGAAGTTCGAAAATGACATTGCCATTGAAAGATGGAGGCAGTACCGAGACTCTGTGAATGTCAATTGCGTCATAGTTTAGCTTTGACAAAACGTTTCGACATCCCTTCAGGCCACGTAGTCCCCTTAACCCTAGACCGCCCATGGCCGGTTTGGATTAAAAACAATGTAGCTTTTGAAGTGCTAAAAATCTAAATGAGAATAAATTATACAGATCTTTACCGTACAATCTTGTAGTAAACATGCTGTAGATGATGTGGAACAAATTTGGAGTCATTTGACCGAATGGATTGAAAGATTATAATGTTCTAGTGTTGAAAAAAGATGCTGAAATTTTCCTTGCAACACACTTGGAGGTGAATTTGGATTCCTAAACCTACTCAAATGAAAAAACTTGAAATTACAAAGTGATTCAAAACCAACATATAAACACATTGGTGAAAAAAAATATCATTCAATTGACTCAATGTGTTTGCAAAATGGCTTGCAAACATCAAAAAATAGGCAAGAAAAGTTGCAAAAAACACACATGAGGCTGAACCTCCATCTACTAAAACGCTTCTCAGTAACTCATAACTTCTTGGATTGATATGAAATTTTAGCCACACAAACTAGACAAGTATGCGCAACCTCTCCCAAAAAAAATATTGGAAATAGACAATGTATGAAGAAGATATAGGCCGCCAAAGTTCACTGAAGTCCAAGAATGGCGGAATTTTGAATTTTGAATTGATCCCAAACATTCAAAAGAACTTGGATTGACATGAAAATTTCACCACAATAACTAGACTTCAAGGGGAATCTAACCCAACAAATTTCATTGAAACCGAACATTGGATGAAGGAGATACAAGCCCCCGAAGTTGCAGCCAAGAAGTGCACTTTGGTGAATCAAATTGAGCCTGTGAACTTCGATTGGCTTCTAAAACATCATTACCTTTTGGAATAATTTGAAAATTTTACCACACAAACTAGAAGAAGAGGCGCAAATTCTCCAACAAGTTTTATGGAATTTGGACATCGAATGCAAAAGTTACAGTGGTTTGAATTGAACTCAGAACTATGTGAGGACACTTTTTGTCCACTTGGGCGGTCTAGGGTTAAGCCGTCCATCACAGATGCGACCGGCTTCGGCTCAGCAGAACCCTGAGCAATAAACTCAAGAGCGACAGAACATTGACCCGAACTGGAATCGATAGCGGCGGGAGGCTTCATTGGAGAATCTACGTCTGAATCATCACTAAGGATCATGACATTCTGTTCCAATGGTTCTACTTTAACACGATTGAGGAGGGGGGGTTTGAAATGAACACGACGACGACCGATACAGTGGAGCATTTTCTGACGATGTCAATCTACTGAATTCCGACACTCCGTACGCTCTATACCTTCCAGGTTTGAGCATCCACCTAGTATTCACTCCATCGTTTGAGGGAGTTTGACCAACAGTGTGGCTGAGTATGCCAGACTCGTTATCATAGATTTCTTCGTCCAAATGGACCGAACCCTCTTTCAATTGAAACCGTAGGCATAATCGAGAAGCTGACACTACAGCAAGTCCATTTTCGTCCACATCAAACAATATAGGCAATCTTTCGCCATTTGCACTGACAACGACCCTTCGCGCAGAATGCGCCATTTCCTCCATGGACCAGGTTTGCAGACGGGAGCTAAACCTATCTACGCTTGAAATAAAGAAAACATCCAGTACGTTAGAGAAACACTATGAAACACCTAAGTTAAACTACAATGTCATATGCTGCTAACAATGGGCCCTACCACCCTAAATTGAAATAACGAGATTCTGGATATAAGAACACCAGATGCAATTGAATCACGCATTCAGCCGTTTAAATGTACGGCAAAACATATGAAATTTGACGGCTGAGTTAAGGCATTCATCAAATCTATCTAGATCTCATTAAGGTTAATCCCCTTACATTTGTTAGACCTTAAATACAAGCAAATTCGTGATATTGGTGTATACATGAAGCCATCATCTAGAAATGCTCAGATGCAAGTGGGGGAAGTCATTGAAACTATATTGCCTTGGCCTTGTATTCCACAAGTATTCAACACACTCGTAGAGCCGTTGTTCACTTGATGCCTGAGTCAATTCCCATCTCGAACTATCAGAATCATCCCCGACAATGTGGAATGGATTCGGTAGCATACAAGAACAGATTCACCAAATGCGTTGAGAAACTTCACTGACCATTGAATGCCATAAAATCTAATGAAACAGAAATTCGGAGTGGGCAATCCACATTATTCAGCAGTCCAGCGAACTCCACGATTCTGTTGACGAAGTGTCAGAATAATAAATTAGTCAGAATGACTGTCAGGTATCACAACGCCTAGTAAAGACGAGGTGGTGGCAGCACGAAGAAAAAATTCAAACAAATGCCCCGAAGTCAGCACGAAGCATGCCAGTTCACTTAATCAAATTCCGCCATTATCTCCACCGACCGCCGACCGCCGAATGGGAAACGTACTATCCAAGTAGTGCGAAAGGCAGCGCACGAGCAATCATTCTAGAGACACTTAGGGTTTAGGGTAGGTTGAATTTATTCTCACCCGCTTCTTTCATGATCTCTTCCCTTTGTTGTATTGTCCAAAGCTCTCTCTTTTTCCTTTTAAAGCTCTCCATAGACGAAAGCCGAATTCTGCGGAGCGGGAGAAGTTTGGTGATGGGCGGTACTGGCGTGGACGGGAGCACGGCGGCAACCACACAACCTAATTTGGCGACAGCTACCGCTCGAAACATGAAATCCACGGGGACCGAAGTTGAGGTAAATCCACGGGGACCGACGCTTGGATTTTGTTGTTGAAATTCAGAAGGTGATCTCTGTCTTGCTGTGAGTTCCTATGCATCAGACACGTCCCTCAATGGCCCTCTCGGTACCGAGAGAGGGATCTCAGCGTCCACCGTATGCTCGGACAGCTTGTAATGTATAGAGCACAAGGCTTGGGGTGAACTTGTTTGTATGTTTTTTTATATTTCGAATTGGATTTTGAGAAGGTGATCTCGGTCTTGCTGTGAGTTCCTATGCATCAGACAGGTCCCTCAATGGCCCTCTCGGTATCGAGACAGGGATCTCACCGTCCACCGTATGCTCGGACAGCTTGTAATGTTTTGCGCACAAGGGTCGGGGTTAACTTTTGTGTATCTTTTTATTTATTTCGAATTGGATTTTCGGAAGGTGATCTCTGTCTTGCTGTGAGTTCCTATGCATCAGACAGGTCCCTCAATGGCCCTCTCGGTACCGAGAGAGGGATCTCACCCTCCACCGTATGCTTGGCAGCTTGTTAGGTTTAGAGCACAGGGCTTGGGGTGAACTTGTTTGTATATTTTTTTTTGATATGGATTTGGATATTCAGTAGGTGAGCTCGGGCTTGCCTCGTTATGGACTTCAATTTGCATGGCATGAATTTAACTACTGAGTTGCCTACTGGAGATAAATGACTCTGTTATTCATTTGTAGGTGCTGCGAAAGGCTGCTATGGATATCCAACCTCAGGAGATAGGCGGATCTAGTTCTCCTAAAGGTCCGATGCATGTCGAGGAGGTCTTTCTCCAGTGCGACGACCTTGACGGTGGCGACGGTGGCCCAATAGTTTCCACTCCCAGTCTTCCGCCGCCGGTACAGCTTCACGTTCATCTGCTTGATGTTGAGTTAGGATGGGGGGATCCGTATGGGGAGGGTCGTGTGCCCTCCTCGGACTCCTGTTGCACTTCATGTGGGTCCAACGACTTAGCAGCTACTGTTACGATATCTGATGCTAGCACACAGTACTGCACATGCGATCATGAGGATGTGGATTCTGATTATCAATCCGACGATGACATCCTCATTTTCTGTTGCGGTTCATATAGGTTACTTTAAGCGGCATGTCAATGCGGAGTTTGAGATATACTGTTATATGGACTTGTATAACGACAGATTATATCTTGCATCACGGAATGGATATTCTGTAATGACATATCATATAATAGTGTTTGATGTACTTTGTGTCTTAAAATCGACGGGACATTGTTCTGTATTAACTCCACTTATCCTCTTCCAGGTGCGTCTCAGGCAATCACCACGTACCACTTCCAGTGGCACTGCCGTGGAGACATTCAACGAGCAGCCTATCATCGGCTCAGATTCAGATGCAGATGATTCGCAGGATGATAGCATTCCCGGAGTGGATCCTGGACTCTTGAAGATGACATCAGGAGGACACAAACTCTGGATACGGTCTGCGTCATCAACAGTTTGAAGCTCACCACAAACGACCTTTGTCGGATGAAAATACCTTTGTGCAGGTTGGTTCCAATGCCAATGGTTCGACCGACATTAGCGTCGGACTTGACGTTACTTGAGAACCGGTTTACCCGGGGATATGAAGAGGGAGCGCGAGTTTTTTACGTCTCTATATCAGATGAGCAAGGGAAGTCAGGGAGCTTCACTGATGAAGAGAAGAAGGAGTGGGGTCTCATATGGAATTCCGTGAATGATAGCTTCAATGATCATCTCAACTCCCTTCCGGCCTTGAAGCACCTTGTGGACTACAAGTTCTTTGTCTGTGATGGAAACCATAGACGTATTGCCTGGATGAATCACATCCAACGACTTCATAGTAGTGAGAAGGATTGGCATATCAGCGTGGATTCCATTATCCTCGACACGCGGAATCGTATCGGGGTGGCAATGCAAGCAATGCACGATATTAATAAGTAAGCCTCTCTTTCCGTCTTTCCCATTTGTGTACATGTGTATCATCACTCACTACTGTTATTATCTTGAACCAGTAATTTCTTATGTTAACGGTTCACTTTGTGAACTCACCGGTCAGGCACACAGAGAACTCGCACGTGAAGACAAATCTTGTCCACATGCTATATCGGGTTCAGAAGTACGGTGTTATGGAGATCGAGAAATTCTATGAGTTACTGAGCGCGGAGGAAGTCAAAACCTGTCAGCTGAGTTTTCGGAAAACTTGGTACAGTATGCCCCTCGACGTATTCACTAGCTTCATATTCAAGGTATGATCTCCTTGATTCTTCACTGATTTTGCTCATCTTGTTCCACGGCATGAGTCCATGTTGGTGCATTATTTGATATATCCTTCACCATATTTACCTGTATTGTAATTGTGTTTTCATCATTTCAGCAAGAGATTGCCTCAGCGGCTGATTCTGGTGTACGAAAATACCATGAGGAAGCCCCAGCAGATGAAATCACTAATGAGGGGGTGGCAGCGGCTATGAGATCCTCTATCAAGGACGCTACAGAGAGACATTACAAAAAGCTCTCGAAGATAGTGGCCGTTGCTAATCCCGCACTCGGTGATGACTGGTTGAAGGAGGTATGACCCATTCATTTTCTAATTGACATGAATTGAAATGTATTATATATTTCTTGTATTGAGTTCTCGCTTTCATTTTGCAGATTGAACGGCACTGGAGCCTCTATGCCGTTCAGGAACTTACGCTAGAGAAGTTGCAACTCATTGCTACAGCCAACGTAGCTCCATCGTTTAAAGTGAAGTGGCTCAATTGGATGAATTCCAGTGGTCCCACTAGAGAGGCACGACAGTTTCCACCCCGCCCAGTGAACGAAGAGAAGTTAGTTGTCTTCCTTGCAAAAGCCTGTTACTATGCTGGGGTATGAGTTTCACCCTTATTATCATATTTCAGTTGTTAATTAACAGTATTGTGGGTGTACTCTTCATGTTGCTAGGGATCAATCTAAGCAGGCTTGCTATCTTGGACATTTCTATTGTCGCTTACAAAATGGTCCATGCAGATTGAGGAAGCAGCTCTGGAGATGTTCAATTCCATCACCCGGTCGGATAACGTAGCTATTGATATGACTGTCCCCACTGAGCCTAAGTCACTAGTGGAGTATATTGAGTCGTGGCGGATGAAGCTCTGGGATCACGCCTACACGGGGATATTCAAAGGCGCCGATGCCTTCAAGAAGTCAGACACCTTTAAGGAGTATAGAGGATCCGACCTCACCGTAAAGCGTGTGATTTACAGGTATTTATACCTAATCTTCACCTTCGATCAAAAATATATTTGTGAAGAATGTTTTAGCTGAACTTTAAACTGTTTAGTTGTGTTTACCTCTTTCTCGCAGCCTGGTTGTTTTGGTATCGAGAGAGATGATTTGGTTCGGCAGGGCTGAACAATTTTCATTCCTTGATACCAGAACATGCAAGGGGTTGTTCATCCAAATGTGGTCTCGGTGCCAAGAGAGAGTAAGTTCGATATTCTGTATGCATGGTTTTCTAGTCCCTAATCCAGAACCACCTCACTATTGAAGATAGCACTGATTGTAATAGAGTCACAGTAATAGGCTTTTATTAACTGAATGGCTATTTTCTATGGTTATATTGACATATGCCTTATTTATTTTTGTCACAAAAATCTCTCTCATTGTCAATAGGTATTTCAAGTTTGAGTTGTACGGGAAAAAAGCTGTTAAGAAGGAAGACTTGCCGCCTTTTCTGACGACTTGGTTGGACCGATCCTCTCAAGATTGTATGTTCTCCCCAACACAGTTGCAAAAGTGGACCAGTGCTCATCTACAAGCGTGTCCTTGGTACCTCGAGTGCAACTTTGGCGTCACTCCACCCGAGGAGGAGTCTCTTTTTCAGGCAATGAAAGATTCAGTGGTAGTAGATGCTGAGTTCGATGAGTTTGCTGGATTGGATCCCGAAGCCCGTGCCAAGGCCGTGAAGAGGCGAGAGTTATCTGACAAGAAGAAGGTGGATAAATTAGAGGAAGCCACAAGAAAGTCCGAGCAAAGCAAGAGGAAGAGACTGGTATTGCAGAGTGAGAAAGACCAGGAGAAAGAGACGAAAAAGCATCGCTCAAGGAAAGAGGAGACTCCATTGCCTGAACCAGCTACAAGTGCAGCTGATGGAAACATTACTTCATCCGGATTTTCCCTCACGCAGGAGCGTCTGGTGCATGGATTGACGCCTACTCATCAAAATCTTTAGCCTGTGCCTGACATCGACGAGTGCGTGCTGAACTTGGCGCTAGGTAGTCTTGATCTAGGCTCACCGGCTTATGCTGCTGTTCTATCATTTTTGGCAATGGTAAGTGTGATGGGTGCTTTCCCTAGTCTTCCTCTTTCTTACATGAATCCTTGTGTATGGGTGGTGCACAATTCATTTAAATCAAATAAAAAATGAGTATGTCCCAAACTGTCACTTGAATTGTTGCCAGCTGCATTGTGTTTTAATATCATTTCATGTCTATTTCGCCTTGTAGCATTCCGGTGACAGAACCCGCTCCTTCAATGGAGTCAGTGGAACTACCGACACAGTGGACTTGATGATTGTAGATGTACCGGAAGGGCTCCATGTTCCTACCATTTCGTGCCCACCTGCTCCCATTCCGAAGTGGAATGAGTTCAAGGACGACTATCTCCTTCCGGTCTTTGACTTTGCACAAGAGTATCTCCACGACAATGGCGGCCTCCTATTGATGTACCCTGCCCCCTCTCCTCCACACAGAAGTCACATTTTGGGATGTTCACGGGAATACAACTTCCGCATTCTTAAAACTTATTTTGGCATGAATCACCTTCATTTGACTTCACCAACCGACCCTACAAAGACGGTAAATTTCCATGATGTTCATTGAAAGGTTACTGTTTCAGTTTGCACCATCTCTCTTCACTCACATTGTTTCTCTGTTGCAGACTATGAGGTTTGCCATCTCTCTTCTCGTGAAGGAGTCGGGTCCGAAGACACTTGGGGACTTTCCATTCCAATTTGTTCCGTCCCACGATGCTGTGGGTGTGAACGTTGCTAGGGATGACATTTTGCAGAACTTCTGCAACAAGGAAGACATCACCATGAATGGCAACATTCCGTGGCGTGGTCCCCGTGAGAAAGCGAGACAGTTCATGCAGATGTTTGTGGAGGCATGTTCTGCACCAGGGGATGTGGTTGTCGACTGCACAGCGGGAACAGGTTTGGCTCTATCCTAAGGTGAATTAGACGATGAAGAAGTAGTGGTCCAGCATGTCGTCAAAACATCACGATTCAGTAAGTAAGTCATCCATTGAACTCTTCCATTTAGCCACAATGCATCAGTTGTTTTTTTAAACATCTAATATATGGATTATCGTGTTCTGTAGGCAAGGCCAAGATTTGAGGTTCTCGAAGGCCGTTCCTTTTTTTGCAAATCCTCGATTTTTTCTGAGTCCACCTAAACCGTTTCATCTCCCGGTGTATGCTGAGGCTCTTTCCCAGGATTTCATTGCCCTAAACCCTCGGCCATCTTCTAGGGCCCATTTGGTAGATCCCCGTGTTCTACAGTTTGTAGATTCGATTGCAGAAGAGTCAAATTCACATACTTCGGATAGCGAGGGTAGTTCCATGTCAGCCTTTTAGTTCATGAGCTTCTTTGAGGATGCTGTACATTTGATTCGGATACAGTTGATTTGTGGCCAAAGTCGCTCTCTTATTTTACTGTAATTGTATGCATTTCACTTCTTATTTGAACGGCGATGCTTCCAAAATTGATGGTGTGTTATATTCTGAGGCTTCTATAATTTTATCAATTCAATTATCATATCCCACAAAACAACTGATGCATTGTGTATCTTTAATTCTTTGGATCCCTATCCACTTTTTGTGATAGGTAGGGCAAGACAGGGAACTCCCTATCAAATCCACGGTCATAGAAGAAGTTACGTACACGGCCATGGGTGTACTCTAAATCCTACCCTACAACTGTTTTTTTCGATTTTTGATTCCATAACCAAACCTTCTCTTTGTAATTTTGTCCACTTGGTTTTATTCTTTGGTCCTCATTTTCCATCCAAATTTTCCTGCCATTGACTTTCATCCACTCTAGCATACTTTCATCCATCTGAAGTTTTCTCTTTCTTAATAATATTTCATCCATTTCACCAAGTCATTTTCGTTAGTTCTCTCGAACAACTCATCAGTTTCATGAGTTCTTTTGAAAAGTTCATCCTTTTCTTCACTTTTTTCCATCTACTTTTTCATCTACTTTTCCATCCATTTTTCATTTATTTTTTCATCCACTTTTTCATTCACTTTTTCATCTACTTTCATCTATTTCTTCCGCTTTTTTTCATCTCACAAATTCACACTTTTAAAATTCTGTGCTCTACGCTCACCAATTCCCACTTCCCGCTCACCGCTCACCGCTCGCCGCTCTACGCTCACATACCAGCATTCCCCATGATCTTCCTATACGATCAATTTGATGAAATTTAGGTAAATGGCATACATATATACATATATATATATATATATATATATATATATATATATATATATATATATATATATATATATATATGTACAAGGATATGAGCCAATATCCAAAAAAGGATTCTAGTGTTAACCCTCAAACATCAAAGACCTCAAACATCAAAGAAGCCCAAATTGCTAGCTTTTGAATGACAAAACAAACTTGCTAAGGATGCAATACAACAAGTTTTCATCAAATTTTTTGGAGTTGATAGAAAAGATTCTTCTTGTCAAAACACATACAAGAATAGCTTCATAGGATTTTATAAAAATTTGCTAAATTGAATGAAGAATTGTGTGCCACAAAAGATTGATGCCCTACTAGTATATTTTGTCAACTCCTACCTCCTTGCTCTTGATCTAAATTTCAGCCATGTACATGATTTTTTTGGAATTTAGTACCCATTAGTGAAATGAGTTCATTGAATCTAATTTCTACTTCAATTTGAAACTTTCAAAACTTCCTAAAATTAAAAAACTTATTGTGATTTGAACATTGGATCTATTACCATGGTTTATTAATTTTTTATTTATAGGACATGAAATTTTTGTTCATACTATAATATTCTTCAATTCAATTCATATGAATTTTCTTTATTTCTTCTTCAAAAAATCATAGTACTTTGAAATCATTGTAACCAATACATTTAAATTTTTTTACTCGTAGAGAACATGTGATTTCATCTCACAAAAATATAATAAAATCATTTTCACTCAAATTTATTCTAGTTACAATGTAAGGTAGGAGGTTCTAAAAGTGCTTGGGCTCCAAAACTCTCTATCCCCTAAAATGTACACTATTTGTACATGATATTCTTTCATAGCCTCCATTGATGTATAAACAATGTACATTTTAGGGGATGGGGGTTTGGAGCCCTATACCAATTCAACTTCAAATTTTCATAACTAATTCCACAAAGCCCCCCAAAGCATGAAACAACTTGGGTTAGATGCCAATTCTACTTGTCTTTCAAGGATAATTCATTGAAAAATATTTTAAGAAGTTTCACCTCCCAAAAATTCAATTCCAACCTTTAGGTGGTTGATTATGGACCTACTACCTTAAAGCAAAAAAAACAAAGGATCCATCCACTAAGATTTTTTTTTTCCATCTTTTATACTTTAGATCTAATTTCAAGCAAGGAATAGATCATAGAAAGGAATTTATACATCCTTTTTAATATCAATATGGGATGTTATTCAAAATTGGACATTGAATGAGAAAAACAATAAAATAGATAGTGGAAAAAAGGTCCTCATGATTTAGTGCCACAATACAACTTGTCTCAAAAATCTTTAAAAGATTTTTTCATAGGATCTTTCTCAAATAACTACTATAGCCTCACATTGATTTAGACACTAAATGACTATGAGTTAAAAGTTTAGTGTGAAGTTGATTGTTGTGTAGATATTTTTTAAAGATCCCAAATAAACTATTTACCAACCACAAAGGAATGCATTAAATACCCTACTTATTCCATAAGTAGCTTTGGTTGGTGGAGGGATACAATTATGGAATTTCTTAGCATATCTACCTTCAATTTTAAAAACAATAACTTTGGGCCATATACCTTGGCCTTTCTATTGCACAACTCGCTTAGCTTTAGTATACCTGATTTCTTTCTTTACTAATGTGCCTTGCAGTCTACATAGTTGCTAGTGATTAGAATATATTGCTATATGCCATTGCAATTGCTACATGCCAAGTTGATTACAGTGCTTGAGCTGTAGTCACGGTAGTGTTCACTGTTAGTGCAAAAGCTGAATAACGTTACTGTATTGGACTTAGTTACTATTGTTTGGGCAAACTGTGTCTATAAAAAATTGTTTTTGTGGGCTTTGATCCATCTTTGAGACATGGTTTGGTACAAGGAGAGTCCCAAAATTATACAATTTTTCAAATTCACTTGATTGTCCTATTGATCATTTGGTGTTTGTGTTTCCTACTTTTGAAGAAGTGTTTTGATTGTTCTTGTAAAGGCGATAACAAGCATAGTAGATTGAAGACACCTTGTGTATCCCCACTAATATCTCATTGGTTTGTGATGTTTTTGTGATGGGCACATGTGAGATCTATTACTTCTTGAAGAATCAAAAAGATTTGGAAAAATATGGTTTTCCATCAAAAATATAAGATTTATTCCCTTCTTACCTCTTTGTAATACTTAGGGATTTCTTTTGTAATATATAATTTGTACATGCTATGACTATTGCAAGTAGTACAAATAGTTAAGGATCTATTGGACTATGATTTTTGGTTGGCTTAACCCCTAAAGGACCAAACACCGTTTTTTGACAACATAGCGATTTTGGGCAGCTCACTATGATCGGAATTTTTCTTTTTTTTCTTTGAAATTTTCACATAAGATGTGCCCGAGGAGTAGCTTTAAGGTCCAACAATTTTCGTAACTTTTGACTACATGGTTAAAAAGTTATTGCATGATATGTCATTTTCATTGTTCGGCGGGCAGTTGGGGCAGCAAAAAAAACTTCTTTAAAAATCACTTTTAAAAAAAACTAAAATTTGAAATTGGTTCTTTAGATTTATATGTACGTGGGAGGCTTTGAATCATTCCATTCCGATCAATGAGTCAAAAGTTATGAGGATTCTTAGTTTGAGGGTAGTTATGGAATCTCTACTCTAAAATAAACTTTGAAGTCCTTTATTTAACTCGATTTTCAATATTTTTGAAAAAAAAACAAAACATTGGGTGCAGATTGTTTATTGCAACATTACAATCGTTGGGATTGGCATTTTTCAATTTCATAAATAAATTCTTGACAATTTAGTGCTTTGAATCATTCTCTACCTCTTCCTACTTACTATTTTTTTCCTATATGTTGTACAATTCCAAATGATCTGAAATTTTTCAAGCATGTAGCCAACGTGCCTTGAAGAATAAATCCAAAGAGTAACCATCATTTTGGACATTTTTTCATACAAATGTGACCTTGTGGAGGGCAGCTGCCCGTTTTTTCGCAGGGACAAAAAAAGGATTTTTGTCAATTCAAACGCTATTATCTTGCAATCCACGTGGTGGAAAAATCTGAAATTTTTTCCACATCTTCTTAAACAAGTTTACTACAAGATCCTACGGCTACAAGTGTCCAAAAATATTTTTTTTCTAAAATTTGGCACTAGTATTAGAAATGGCAGTTCTGGAGCGGTTTTGGTGAAAACATAGCCAAAAACCTTTAGGGGTTAAAGAAGACCAACAATGTGGAGTTTTTATTCTTGCACCTTTTTAATGAATTGGCAAGATTGATTGGATTGATTAAATGATTTAAGGTGTATGTGAAGATGTTTCAACTTCTCTAAGACATAAGAAGTTGATCCAGGGATGTATCAAAAAAGCTTTGTTTTGTTTTGTTTTGTCACGTTGAGATCTCCCGGACCGTGCATCCCCGTTTGTGTGCTTGGTACCGCGGATAGCCCTCGATGAGTAGGGGTGCATGGACTTTGTTTTGCGACATTCCAACTCACACTGTGAAGGTTACTGATTTTCAAAGTTGTTAGGAATTAGAAAAATTAGAAAATTACTTTCACTTTAATTTTGACTGTGACAACGACACAGGGCAAACTAGTATTCACGAAGATTGCATGCTCAAAGTCAGGCTCCGTCCTTCCAGGTGTTGAAGGCGTATAGTTTCCGACCCGCCAGCATGGAATTCGAAGCCCCCCGTACGTGCAAATACTTCTTGCGGTTGAGCAGCAGATTCCCCTCGACGGCCTTTGGGAATTTGATCACCTGTCAGTGCGCTCGATCTGCAAGAGAATTTGAGTTGCCTTGCGAAGGCCAAGTTAACGAGATTTACTTTAACTTATCCTTTGATTTACAGGGGATGTCCTTCGTTTGTTGGACGGAAGGGAAGGCACTCACCCGTCCATTCTTCCGGGAATGGCGAGCAAGGTCGCCGCCGCTGCTACAGGTGTCCCAGTGTGTCCCGATTTACAGTTATTGATCAAGTCGGAGTTGTCGATCGATCGTCTGCAAATGTCTTCATTACTTTTCTTGCATGCAGATCATCTAGCCGATTCACAAGGGTCACATTCTTCTACTACACTTGGAGTCTCGTCCCCACTCCCCAGGGCTTAGAAATTTCGAATATCCTCTCGCTAATTGTCCTTACAACACAGACACGTTGGGATCGCCCTAGCCCTCACTGGCGATCAATAGAATGGAAGTTTGGGTGGCAAGACATAAATAACATGATCCAGGTGTGTCTTTGTCACTGGAACTGAACCTGAAACTTTGCCTTGCCTTGTCTTGCCAGATGATGATGGCCGCTTTCCGAAGCATCAGTTCGTCGCTGCTTCCAAAGGTACGTGGTTAAACCCTTCCAAAGGCACCATTTGACTGGAAGATGTGCGTTTCTTTATTCGGTTGGGAGCAGCAACTAGCATAGCGTATGTCTGTATGTCTGTATGTGTGTTCCAGGCTTCGCATGTGAATTTAATTTCTAGCTTCTGGCGTTTAATGAATTGGATGCGGTCGTGTTGCAGGCCGTGGAAACTGCCTCCGCTGCACCTGACTCCACGCCCATCACTGTCCGATCCGGCCATGTCCACTTGGGTGAGTGAAGAGTCGAAAGTGTAGGTTGCAAACTGCTGGCTCTCTCGATCGATCTCCATCCAAGAAGCTATGTCCTTTTGAGCCTCAATGTACGTACGTGTGCAGGTGCACGAGGACGCTTTGACTTTGCGTGTTCACAGATAGAAAGGCCGTCGACAATATTGGGTGGAGTTCACCGACCTGTTCCTGGTGCGTGATTCTTTCCTTGCTTCGTTGCCAATCCATATGTCCCCTTCAAACAACGAACGTGTTTACTCTTTGCGGTGTTCGGAGGTCACCCCACATGGTGCAATTGCAACCCATACAGGTGTGTCGAGGCGTTATGCTGTAGCACAGCCGTATCGCGAGGGTTTGGAAATGGAAGTGGGGGATGAAAATGGCTCACAAGAAGAGGTGGTGGAAGGATGCCGAGTTCGGCATGGCGAATTATGGAACGAAGATGTGAGGATTCATTACGTGGAATGTGGAGACAAGGATGGAGAATTGGTAATCGACCCGTCCTCACTTTCGCACAATGCCAAGCACACAAGCCGCCACTATCACGGAAGGCCGATATTGCAATAATTTTTTGTCGTGGGTTTGCAATTACCGTAACAATTTTGCAATGGTTTAGTACAACACTTTGCAATGCATTTGCAACTATTTGAGATTTCAAGAGTTTGGTCAACAGTTTTGGCATAGATATGCATTGGTTACTTTTGCAACAAGTTTGCAGCACTTTTGCAGTGGTTCGCAATAGACCATAAGCTTTTAGCAAAGTAAGGAACCGCTACAAAGCTATTGCAAAATAATGGATGATGTGTTGCAACTGCTAAGTACTTTCTGTTGTAGTGCGTCTACTGCTGCTGTCCGACATCGAATTGTGCTTCCAAGGAGAGGCTGACCGTTGTCTGCTGTGGTTTCCTCCTCTTCAGGTTGTTTTGATCCACGGCTTTCCGAATTTCTGGTATGTTTGGAAATACCAATTTCAAGCGTTGGCAGAAGCAGGGTACCACGTGGTGGCACCCGACTTGCGTGGTTACAATACCTCATCCAAACCAAAGAGTATTCAGGCTTATGGCCGACGTTCGGTGGTTTCGGATATAGTGCGCCTCATTGACGAACTTGGGGACGGCAAACCAGCCACGGTGGTCAGTGTTTCTTTCACCACATCTCTAATTAGTTTGCCACGGAGAATTTCACATCGGTAAGGTAGAGGATACCCTTTGCGTTACTTGAAGCATGGAACAGATTTAGGATGTGTGATGTTTGAGAGATCGCTTTAGAAATAACTGTGGAGAGGTCGCAAGAGCCGAACTCTCTTGAGATCAAATTTTTTGCTGCTTCCTTACCATGAGGTCCTTCAAGTGTAGGTTGGACATGATTGGGGCGGATTCGTGACTTGGGCAGTTGCAGAAGATTTCCCAGACAAGGTGAAGAAGGCAGTAATTGTCAATGTCCCTCATATCTCTGTATTCAGCGCAGCAGTGCGTGCCAGTTTTCAACAGGTCCGCCGGAGTTGGTACATCGGTAGGTTTGGCTTTCGTGTTGTTTTACATCAGTCCTGCTTGCAAACGCAATCTCTTGCCGCTGCTGTTTTCTTCCCTTCTTGCTTCGTTAACCCCTAGAGGACTACGGAGCCCATTTGGGTTTTATTAGAACTCGGTGGGTTAATCATCTTAATCTAAGTGTGAAGTTTTGTTTCACGTCTTTCTGATAAATATTGCAAAAGTTAGAAGTTTGTTTAATTTCAATGTCAAACCGGGTTGCAAAAAACATATTCTAAAATAATACTAATTTTGTTTTGTTGGATTGTATAGATTCATTCTTACTCAAAAACATTTTAACCATTGGATTCCAAATAATGAGGTGAATGTCAAAAGGAGTTTTATTTGTGGGCAATGAAGGTAGGAAAAACATATAATTGTTTCTTGAACTCAATTTTGAAAATTTTCAAATTAAAAAATAAAATGATACCTCTTGTTTAATAGAACATTCTCACCATTGGGATTAACAATTCTCAATTTCTTGTTAAAGTTATTAGCAATTTTATTTTAATTTTTTTCAAAATTTTTAAATTATTTTTGAAGATGAAAGTTTTTTTGGTTAAATTTTTTACTAATATATTCTGAATCCATTTTTCAACATATTGACTAAAACACACAAATTATAGAACATATGTTCTTTTTTTTCTAAAAATGTTGGAAGAGAAAACTTCACCTTTTGGAAGGGCTAAAAAACCTGCATTTTGAAGTTTAGACACATTGAACTTGCAATCCATAGGGATGTTCTCTCTAAAATTTTGGGATGATGTACTTGAATAAGTTCACCAAAGGATCCTACGATTGAATTAGCTAAAAAATAAATATAGATGAAAGATTTTAGCCTTGCTTTGAGTATGAATTAGGACTTTTTTTTTCATTTTTTATGAAGTGCCAAAGTGGTGATATAAAATGTTATAAAGGTGCTCCAAATTTCAACATTCATCCACATATTGGATAGAAAATATCACATTAGCATATATCACATCCATAATTATCTTTTCATCCACAATTTGAAAATTTTAGTCCATATTTTTTTTGAGTTTGAAGTTTTTTGGCAAAAAACTTAATAATTTGTTGTCATTTTAAAGCCAACTAGAGCAATCTGGCACTATAAAGCCCCCCCCCCAATGAGCTTGAAAACAGGAGTATTTTGAAGTAGTTTTGGACCTCAAAACATCACAGGACTTTGGGGGTTAATCTAGCTAGTATAGATATGCATCTGGATTCGTTGTTTGAAAATGGTATGTCTTACTGCTTTGTTGTTTACTGTTGATGTCTATTTCTGTTGTCAGGGCTCTTCCAACTGCCGTGGCTTCCTGAGTGGTTTATGATTGGCAGAGGGTAAGTTTCTGAAATGGTCCGGCAGAGACGGTGATGGTGGAAACGACCGTTTAGAACAGGACTTCCCTTGAAATTCTTGCGAATGCAATAATTTTCCCAGACAGTGTAGAAAGTTTTCTTTACAGGATCTGTTTCTTCTGTTGACGTTGCTCTGGTGTTGAGCATGTCGGCAGTTTTAAGAACTTGAAGACCGTATTAAGCAGTAGTTCATTCCAACCTCTGGACATTGACAGGTAATGCTCTTCACTTTAATTATCCGGATGCTTGTTGCAGGCGCATTAGAGTAGACTTTAGATTACTTGAGATCGATCCACAATCTGACCAATCTGTTGCAGACATGTGAGAGCATTTCAGGAAGTAGGGACTATCACGGGTGCCATCAACTACTATCGAGCGGCGGTTCGGGGGTACTGGTCACCAGCTCCAAATCTTGTTCCTGTTGAGCTACCTATTGATCTCATTTGGGGTGAGCTTGATACTTTTCTTGGGAAAGAACTGGCCGTGATCTCCAACACCATCGCTTCAAACGTCGTGGTCAAGCTTCTCCCACATGTCAGTTTCTTCTCAGAGGTTCCCAGAAAACATGCCACATATGTACATATAAAAAGAATTCTCTTTGAGTGGTTCCAGCGATTTGCACGGAATTCTTCGTAAGAAAAAAATTCTGTCTATTCATACAGAACTTGGATTTTTTGGTGCAGTGCTCACATTGGCCGATGTGGGATGACCCCAAGGAATTCAATGCTCTTCTCCTGGAATCCGATAGTTCGCACCATGGAATCTCTGCCGACGAGGTGCACAATGATGATTCAGTGTCAGCTGACGGAGGCCTGGTGGCTTGACCTTGTCATCTTCTCACAACTTTGGATCAAGCCAACCAAACGCTCTCTTCCGCTCTGGGAATGGTTCCTAATGATTCAATTCCTGCAAGTCACTACATTGCATGCTGATTTTCCGAAATCCTCGAGCATAGCAGCATTCTGACGTGATTGGCTAACTAAGTTGCCATAATATAAATGAAGGATGCAGTACTTCACCTTAGTTAAAGGCAGCACATCGTGCTCCGTATCCACTGTACAGAACAACTGTGAGCAAGATTCAAGTATCTTTTTATGTCACTTCTCCGTTATTGTTGCTACAATTTGTAGTCTCCATGATGAGAATGATACACCGCTACTGCAATGATATTTGACATCACCATACTTTGCTCGAAACCTTTTTTTGGTTTGTACATCCTTCATTTTATATTATGAACAAAAAATACATGTAAGCTAGTGCATACGTTGGGTCCGACTGTGTTACAATAGTTGAGCTCTGGCTCGTCCCTTGGATAGACGCGGATGAGCCTTTCTCGTACTATGCACTTATACTCAAAAGTCAGGCAGTGACACTGGAGTGCTGGATCGGACAATTACAATTCATCCTGACCTCGCTGTGCACCTTATTCACTGAGATCAGAGTTTGGAGTAGTGAACTACATATCTGGGGAGAATTTGACACGTATCCTTGATCACATGCACATCGTTGGACTGCCCGTTGCTGTGATGGCTGCCAAATTCACCCAGGATGGCAGTTGACAGCAACATCATCATAGAGCCTTTAGAATAACTCACTGATATGTCAGGATTGACTGCCGTGTAGACACCGCGCCCGTAAACATCTCCACATTTTATGGCTACGTTCACTCCTCCAATCTTGAATCCCTCGCTAGCAATCTTACCGATTGCAACAGAGTCACTTCCATGGAAGACAAACCGTTGCTCGACTGAGACATTCGATGCCTTAAACTCATCCTTTTTCTGCTTGAACTTTTCTTCAAGGCGCAAATTTTTTATGAACTCCACCTTGATAACCTACATCAGAAGAGACGGATGAGAAATGCAAGCGACCAACGAAGACTCCTCCAAGGTCAGCAAACCAGTGCTCTGGCCACATGTCGAATAACGCACAAAGCCCATTGTCCTCATGTAATATTCTTAGCCTTTGACTAAAGGAAATTCTGAAAATTCTGAAAATTCTGAAGAACCGTCTTACCTTCATTTTCCTGTTCTGGGACATTCGGAAGAACTGGGACTCAGCTACTCGGAAGTGATAGTCTTCTGGAGTCAAACCTTCAACATGTGATGAAGGCAATAGTTCAAGGCGACACACTCCACCGTTTTTGATTGCTTTCTCTTCCCCAAATCTCTCAAATTCATGATCTTCAGCAAGGGCTTGGAAGTTCACGAGTTTGTAAGACACCATGAAACGAGGGATGGCTTGGTCCGGTTTGAAAATGACATGCGCAATAGGCCTGGATGATTCTTCATTCTCTTGGCTTCCAACCAGGGACACCGAGTCACAGCTTTTTTTGCGGAGCTGGCTACCATTAGGCAGTTTGTCTAGAGACTCAGAACTAGGCAGCCTGCAAAATCAAGACAATTCTGGGTTCGTAATTGTGCACCTTGGTTTTTTCTCACATCCCACATGATGGGCCGTCTCTAATTTGTAAGAGGAGCATTAACAGCAGATGTGTCGGTACACATGAATCAGAAACAAGACGTGTGAATTTAGATAAAAGTTCATCTTTTGCAAGCGTACCTCCAAGGCTTCCCAAGAAGTACTTCGCAAAGCAAAAGATTTTTGCTGTCTTGCTTTTGAGCAATTCTTGAAGAGTAAACATCAAATCGATGTGCCTGTCACGCCCCTCCCCAACATATGAAGAATAAAAAATCTCCGATACTGGCAGTTTTATTGTGATGCGGTTGATATATACAAGACAGGTTTGGGGAGCTTACCTTCTCACGTGCAGCCCTAAAGCCCTTATTTACAACCTGGTCCAAAAGATCGTCAGAACCACCATAGAAAAGCCACTCCGGAATCTCCAATGGATCAAAAAGTTCTTTATGAGCTTCCAGAAACTTTCCCTGAAGCTTAAGGTTTTCGATTTTTTGAACTTTCGTCACAACCACCATGACTTTGCTGTCTGGTTCGGTGTACTTCTCTGCTCTGTCTTTAGCCTGCACCACTCATCCCACACATTGAGAAGGTTACACTTGGTACAACATTTCCTAATCCGCAAGTTCAAGGTAGTTCTTTAGAGTTTTAGATAGAACCTCGTACCAAATAATATGATCGTGTCGTGTCGTCATCTGGGAGCACTTGCTGAACGTCAATCCCTTCGCTTCCTTTCTCTTTAAGCTTTGCAATGTCCTCCTCTAGCTCTTTCTTTTTGTTTGCAATTGCTTCGATGCGAATCTGTAATCTTATTTTCTCTTTCTCTCTCTCAATCTCTAAGCAGTCTTCGCAAGGGGCACTTTCACAGCTCTCAGAACAATGCAATTTGCACATGTGGCCGCATTTGTCAAGCCTTTTCCCGCAAAGTACCTGACACTTAAGTCGAAGCTTTTTGGCCCCAGTCACTTTCCAGCATTCCACCTCCTTGCTATGCTCGCAGGGAGTGAATTTATGTATGACCTCTCTGTAGCACCAAAGGTTCTCTTCGGCTTGATGGCACTTTCGGGTCGATGAGTGACCACAGAGTCGGAAAGTAAAATCCACTGTCTCTTCGCATAAAGCGGTATGGGGTCCAAAGTGACAAGTACGACTACAGACATGAGTGCACTGCAAAATTTCTTGGCAGGGGTAACCGCAGACGTTACGTGGTTCAAATTGCAACGCTTCAGTGTTGCAGAGTGCGAATGGTGGTTTGTTCGGGTGCCGGGGACAGCACAACGAAATACACGAGTCAATGCCGTTCAGACCTTCAAAGTGGTTGATCAAAGTTTTCCAGTGAACAGATTTCCGCGCAAGAGTGGCATGGTTTCCAACAAAATAGACACCACGACGCGCTCTAGATGCCGCAACACACATTCGATTCCGCATGCCCAAGTGTCCAATTTTACCTTCTCCATTGGACCGCACAAGCGAGACTATCACAATCTCACTCTCGGATCCCTGGCAGCAGAATAACAACATTCCAACGCCCCAATGAATATTAAAAAATCCTCTTTTGAGCAAGATTAATTTGAAACACCATTAGAAAGATCATTTGAAATAAGCAAAATGTGAAAATTTTCAGTTAATTAAGTTCGTCGAATAAACCAGACCATGAGAATGGCGCACCTGAAAACTGTCGATGGAGCGGACCTCAATGTCTGTTAATTCCGGATGCTTCCCCATCAGCGAGCGGATGAGCGTCACCTGCAGCACGCTCACAAGGCACGGTCACCAATTACGAAGAAGTGGGATGATTGTATTGGAAGTAGTGCTGGATTCTTTCTGATCCGGCGTCGAGCTCACTAACCTGTCCATTGTAAGCAGCAAGAATCTTGAGACTTTCAAGGTTGGAAAGCTCCGAAGCAATCCACCTGGTGAGGGCAACCACCATGCGCGCTTCGTCCTGGTTCACGAAACTGCGCCGGCTCGTCTCTGGATATGAATGAGACCAGAAGTACATTGTCCTCACCATGCATGTGGGAGCTTCATTTCGGCTCCCCGACACCAGTATAGTCTGGGATTTGAGGTCAGGGTAGATGGGTCGAAGCATGTCCACAAATTCTTCCCGCATTCGGCATTGCAGGCCTAATTGCTGAGACGGCAACTTGTTGTGCTCCACTAGCCGTTCAAACATTGATACTCCGAACCCATGGCTAGCGCACAGCAGATGAAAATTCAAGGCATTAGTTATCAATGTCTAGGGCAATTAAACGTAAGTCAACTGAGAAAAATCAACCAATTGCCCTAAGTGAGGCTCGCCCACCTTCGCTCGAGTTCATACGACTCCACTTGAGGTCGGAGCTGCTGGTGGTCTCCAATGAGAATGAGGTGCTGCAGATTGGAATTAAGGGAGGCGAGCACCTGTGGCTCCAGGATCTCCGCTGCCTCCTCCACCAAAACAACCGCAGGAGAGAGATTCTTGATCACAATTTGGTGCATTGCTGCTCCCTGCAAAATTCATCACGCCGTTTCAACTAAAATGAATCTGGAGGACACTCAGGGTGGGTTTCAATTTTGTTAAGTAGTAAAGCACTGAACAGAAAAGGTTGTTTTCCAGGCATGAATTCCAGGCATGTGAAAACTACATGTGCACATCCGTTACAGTAGTGTGTCATAGCTTACAGTAGTAGTCATGCCAACTATTTTGGCCTTCTGAAGAACAGCTAGCTTGCGGCGCTCTCTTATCTGTTCCGTATCTTGCAACAAGGTATCATATTCTGCTTTCATACTTGTCAGTCGCTTGCAAGCTTCGTTCACACTCTCTTGCCAGTATTTGTACACCAAGATTGCACGATGCTCCGGCAATAAATCATACGGATTTTCATGTGCAATCCAATCGAACTGGCCTCCAATAGTGTCCAGCTGATGCATGATCATTCGGTTTCACTCAAGAGGTCAATACATTAGCAAGTATGTCCAGAATGGAAATACACCACAGCATATATGTCCAACTTTCATCTGTTTGATTTTGCAGCACGACACGTTATATAACACTGAAATATATCCATGCTCTACAATATCGACAGAGGAAAGTTTGAATCTCTTACGTTTAATCGGTGGTATGCCATTGACGCACCAAGGACATCCTTCTCGTTTGAGAATTTCATGAAGTTGCTGCTCTGTAACCACAGAATGCTGGGTTTTAAGATCCGGGGGTCGGTGTCCACATCCATGTTGATTTCCATGCGAAGGCTTTCGTAGGCAGCCCTTCGTTCTTCTTCTTCCTTTCGTCTCTCAGCGTCCTCACCGGATATTACAGATTCTTCTACGAAAACATGGTCACGCTGCGGAATTCTGCTGCTGACGGGTTTCTTCAAGGAAAGAAAGGCGAGGGCGGATTGGAGCACCTTCGGGCTCGGCATCCATCTCTTCATCTCCAAGACCAGAAGTTGCCTGAAGATCAATACATCAGACGCTAACATCGAGTCTGCGTCCTTTGGAATTGAAGGTCCTCGAAGTAGTTCAACGAGGGTGAGACCTTCCGGCAACTTTCTGGCACATGACTCAATCCTGGAACGGGGATGCACAGCACGTTCCAAGAAGTGGTGCAAATGCAGTTCTGGGGCATGTTCCACGATCATACTTGGATCGAAGTTTTCGAGATATCGCTTGACGATGTCGAAAACCTCTTTCATATCTTCCCTGAGACATCCAAGTTTCTCGCGGTTCTCAACAAGGTCGAATCGAAACTCGTCGTCGGATTTTAACATGCGATGCAAGTTATGGGATTCCAGTTTTTGGCTTTTGCTGCGCCCGCCCAAACGCACAATGTTGTGTTCGAAGTCCAGACACCTCTCCAGAAACTGATCAAGGGCATGGTTCTTCAATGTGATGACGAACACGGGGCTATTTTTCGGAAATGTACTCGCCGAAAGCAACAGTTGCAACAGCTTCACCCCAACATGCGTCTTCCCAGTGCCGGGTGGACCTTGGATCATGGCCAGCCGGTTGTGGACCGCGAGCTCCACGGCTTTAAGTTGGCTTTGATCAAAGCTGGTCTTGTATCCACGCTCCAGGAGGGATGTCGCTGCTCCCACTCCCTCCCGAATCTCACCGCGGTTGGGTGCATTTTTCGAGTCTAAGCTCGGGCATCTCTCTTCAGGTTGAAGCAGCTGTAACATCCCCACACTGGCCTCAAGCTTGGTTTCAAAGATACAACTCCAGTCGAGTGTTACCGTTCCAACAGTGCTCCTGAGGTACTCTGGAGCTGGATCCTTTGGCCATGTCACGGACACAAGCTCGTCTCTGAATGGAACACTCTCCGGATCGGTCAGCTGCAGTGTCTCCAACACTGGCTGGTATGCCTTGTAGTACGTGGGACTTTCCGCCATCACCATGTCCTTGCCTTGCATGAGCCGCGCGCACTGAAAGCACCACGAATTCGTGTCACTGTTCGACGTTTCCGCTCCGATTGTCAGAGCTAGGATGTCCACAAAACATATGGTGAAATTGTTCACAGCATCTTCTTCAACCGCTTCTTCACACCGGCTGACGACGCCCCAAATCGGGCACTCAAAGCCACCTTCATCTTCGAAGAAACACACCAAGCTTCCTGCAAGGGGCGCCTTCGACTTACTCTTCGGCAGCATGAATGCTAGGGTGAGTCCCGGAGACGTGTTGTAGCTGAAGTGGACTCCATACGCGGAGACTTTGGACCACAGCTTCATGTCACAATCTTCGTGTTTCCCCTGGCACAATGCGTGTATCCCCTGCAACAAACCTGCAAAACAATCCTCTCGTAGCAACCGGAGGTATGTGTCCAGGTACTCCTCCGGGCCATCGTAAGGTCCGATCTGCTTCACCACCGGAAGATCGGAGCGAGTAGAACGATTTAAGGTTTGAACTTCTTCCAGGGTTGGAAGCAATGGTAATTGCGACCACGGAATCTCTTTGCAGCTGCTCCCGCCAGCGAGTACGCCCAGAATCTTCCGGTAAAACGTTTCAACATCGTCTGAGAGAATGAGTGCTTCCAGGGTTTTCTCTAGATACGCCTTGCCCTCCGCATGAAGGTGCGGCAGGACTAGCTCAAGGTCGGTAAAGAGAGTCGCAATACTTTCGGATTTTCGAGGTTTTCGCGTCAGTATGAGAGGCGCAATCGTTGGCAACTGGGATGGAGAGAACTCCAGCAGATGCACCATGAAGTCCTGCAAAAGTTCACTCCAGCATTGCTCGCCACCACTCAGATACTTCGCCCATGTTTGCACGCCATGCTGTGACGTGAGGAATGGCGATCCAGCAAACAGAGCGTACATCTGCTTCAACCGCGAGTGGTACAGCCCTCTACTGCAGCTCAGGACCTGACAAATCTGCAGAGTGTGTTGTATGAGCTTGTCGGAAGGAGCTCGGTAGTCCAAAACAAGCTTGAATGCAATTGAGGACTTCGTGAGCACTCTTAGTACGATCTCGGGTTTCTGTTTGGCAGCGGTCAGCAGGCATTCCACATACGATTCCAGATCGTTGACATTGCGAGGTTTGCATTCACGTAGCCTTGCAATGTGCGCTCGGGGCGTGCTGTGGAAAGTAGAAACACCCCCAATCTCATACTCCATAATGTCTCCCGGAATTAGAAATATGCCGCCCGTCAAGGTGGCCGTCAACTCCATAGGATTCCCAAGTTTAAAATACACGTTACTCGTACTCGCAGACCACGATTCTCCCTCGAGTAATGGTGACAGGAATCCGAAACCCTTCTGATAGTTCACGTTCAAAACGGTTCCCAAGTGAAACACCTTCGCTGGCTTTGGGGTGACTGGGCTGCGAGAGCCATCGCCGCTTGATGAGGTCGCCGCCAGCTTCGAATTCGGCTTCCTCCAATTCTCCTCGGAGCTGCTGTTGCCCACGTACTTGCTGAAAAAAGTCGAGGAAACCCCTCCGGGAGAGTCCTTCCTCCAGCTCGAGCTTTTACCAGACTTCGAAGGGGAGTCCATCCTTCAATTCGCGTCTTCTCTAGTCACAAATCGAATTGATTTCCCACACCAACCTTGATTGACTATCACGGCAGTCGATCAGCTTCTGCGAAGAATGGATGATATGATCTCGATCGATCTAGGGCTTGCATGATGGCACTCTCTCACCGACACTCTCCACTTTCATATGCACTTCCCCTTGTTCCACCCAGTAGAGATCGAGAACAAACTCTTCACTTTGTTCTTCCACCTACACAGTATTACAGTACTTGAATTACCACTGATTCGATCTGCACAGCGGAATATCTACCTCACTGTTGCATGGCTACAGTTACTGCTTCATTTTTCCACAACCGCACATGAAAATCTCGGAAGGCAAGCCATGGCCAGAATACCGGCATTATATTTACTATATTCTACTGAACTTACAGACAATGTCTACAGGGTAACGTACAGCATGCACGGCCCCACAAACAAATGGCGGCACACATATCGGTAATATTGAGTGGGATGAATTAAACTTGACTATCTTGGAGTTAGATCGGGATCCTCAATACCTTAGTCCGAATCCAAATGTTGGCAATTGACTCCTTCAAGTACATCACCCAAAGTTACCACCAACAATGCGTAACTGCCGCTTGAAGGGCCACCATATATCTTGCAGCCACCACCACCACCAACGTACTGCAAGTTAATTGTTCAGCGCCAGAAACAAATCGTACATGAGCTACTCTACAGACCAGGCAACCGGACCGGCCGCCAAGCCGTGAATGAAGACAAGGTGAATGCGCAATGAGGACACAATCAAGATTAATTCGCCCTAAGAATGCCGTATAGGCGCACATAATCAGCACTTATTGCAATTAAGCAAAACTGACTGAATTTGGATGAAGGAAAAAGAAGTGTTTCTCACACATAGAAGAGAAGGCCTGTGGAAGTAAAGAACTTTGGCTCCAAAATGGAGGGTACATTTTGTCAATTTTGGGTGCACAATACACATTGTTGGTTTCAGTTATACTTACCTTATTAAATTCTAAAGTTCATATGAATAAAGCAACAATGATTGCTAGTAGGATCACCCAATATTTTAACAAATCCCAAATTGAAAAGAATATAATGGCCATACAAATTGATAATGACACTCGTGCAATGGCTTGTCCCAAATCCCAATATGACAATTTACCAAGCCCTGCTTCACCATTCATGCTCATAATTTAGGAGTTGATGTTTAAGCTGGATCGAAAATGGGTGCTCATACCTTAATTATCCTAAACCTGCATGGAGCTGTCGTTGGAACACATGTCAAGTTATGGCGTTGTAGCCGAAATGGTAAGAATTTCCGACTGACGCGGCATTTCTTCCTACCTTCACGATCCACTCTTCTTAAAATTCAGAAAACTGAGCAAGCAAGTATGATTCCGAGTCATAAAGAAAATGCGAATCTGCGAATGTCCGTCTTTGAGTGAGCACCTGAACAAGGCGAAATTAAATGTCACATTGTACTTTAGAAACAGATCACAATAATATTGTAAAACCATGAGACCCCTAAGAGTCACTCGGTTAAAAGGGACTAAAATATTTCCGTAATGAATCTTATTCGAAATTACAGTGCTTCAAGCTAATTCTCCAGAAACTAAATGAAGTGGAAAGCTCTAAGCTTACTGGTCGGCTTGTGACCAAACTAGTTCTACAATCCCTCTGCTGTAAACTGCCATCCGGCAGAAGATTAATCGGCATTGTCGAGCACATTGAGCGGTAAATCCACGGAACATGGCAGCTGCCATCTCTTTCAGCATTCTCTCTCAAATGGGATGTAGAAAACCAGCTGAGCATCTTCCAAACAATTGTTGGCACTAGATTACAACCTCTGCTTTGAAGGCAAAGCGTGGCTGTGAAACAGACGGTGAATATTCCCCATCGCACTGCACCTGTTGATGCAGATGTACACGCCACTTTCACGCTGCCGGAACACAAGTATCTAAAGACAGTTTCTGTTCAAGTAGCAGTTGACCTCCATCACCACGAATCTGAAGCCGCACCAATGGTGGTGACATATCCCAGTCAACCTGGACATGGCAAAACCACCGGTATTCATTGCATGTGTTGTTCAACCACGTAACTGTCCGTTCGATTCTGTTTACTGATGAGCGTATATACATAAGCAAACCATGTAGAATCGATCTTACCGCTCTGTGATGACCATACTTTGGGTATATGTGTGTTCAAGTTTACTGATTACTAAATAAAAATTGTACACACACGTTATTGTGTCACTCTCAAGAGTGAACCTTGGGTTCATATTTATAACTTCGCCAAGCCTGATGTCAACGTGCATAGCAAAAAGAGTAAGAGAAGTAACGGCAATTGCATACCTCAATCAGCCCGAAGGCTGGGCCAGACACAAAATCACATGCTCCATTTGGTCTAAGACCTACTGTATCAACTCGAAACCCTGATAAAGCAAACAAGAAAGTTAAACAGTGTTGCACGAGAGTCGAGACAGCAATATTGAAATCATGGATATCTCTCATACAAGAGTTTTTCGAGAAACTACTCAATTAATAACCCACTTTGAAACATCCTTCAATAGTGAAAAGAGAAACAAACAACCAGCTTTCTGGCATATCAAGACTCTGCAGGCCAGGAAATGGAAATAACTCACCTTCACAAGGAGCAGGTACAGCCGTATTATTGGTGAGGCCGCTGGCCATGACCTGAAGTATTATCCTGGCCCTGTTAGTGATTGCTCATACATCCGTGCTTTTCTGTTCTAACATGTGATGCTCACGATAATACAATTGAGTCTCAGCAGATCCTCTCATTACTCATAGAAAGATTTGAGCACAGTTCAAGTCTTTGATACTTCCAACCTAATTCAACACGACGTCAAAGAGAGGGTTATGTCACACGGTCAAACCTGCACTAATGGTCGAGGAAGATCCGTACTATCATAGTCATCACTGTAGCTGCGGTTTCCAGGTTGCAAAATCTGCGCCGAGTAAAGTTCATCAAATACAGAGATAGGATAGTGCTAGCAGAAGTGGTCATCATGAAAATGAACGTCACTGGAACAAGGATTAAGAGCAACCTGCCTTGATGTCTGAAAAGTGGAAGTCGCCAGTTAAAACGACCACACAACCGGGAGCCGTGGTTAACACGTGCAAGAGATTCCTTTGTGCAGGTTGGAAGCAGTCGAAGTCGTCGTAACATTTGCAATATGCAGCTGGATGTTTCTTCCTGGCTTGGCTACAAACCTGCATCCCTTCAACTTCCGCCCGGTAAATTTCATATAGTAAGGTCCGTGTCAGGTAAAAGAGGATGAACACCACGCAGAGACATACGCAAGTCTCCGTTGTGCGATGAGAAAAGGCGTGAAGTGAAAAAACAAAGAATATTTATTTGAAACTTACAAATTCTGTGGGTTTGCTGATGAGAGGTGAACCAGAAACCACCAGCTTCAGGGCAGCTCCAGAACTCTCAAGCTCGTGTTTTAGCCACCTCCGCTGCCGTGGACCCAATATCTGCAAACAAGAGAAAAAGGGGAACAAAAGATCACTAATCTAATTTTAACTTTTTTCTGTGGTTGCCTGCATGCGTGTAATTACATCTTATCAAAGATGCGTTCTGAATGCAACGCAATGCCCTGTACAATCTCTTGTGCAAGCACAGGGTAGGGATTTGGATATAGGACTCATGCAATTTATGGGGTCCATACTCAACATTCAGAAAATAAAAGCTGTAAATCTCTTGCAGCTGACTACTAGTTAGAAGCTGTACCTCACACAGCACACTCGAATCACTTATAGCATCCATCTGGTCAGTTTTACTCCATGAAAAAGCTTCATTTCTGGAGCTGTTATTAATCATTTTCATGTTAGCATCTATAAAGCCATACGACGGCGACTTTGGGTTGCAAACTCGGTCCCATACTGGGTCGGCGCGGTTTTGAAGAAGTTTACACCACCCTGCAAACCACAACTGCACAAAGTCAGCTACTCATAGCGATTTGGGGATTATTTATATGCAAATCCACACCCAAGTATTTAATTTTGTGCAGAAAAATACATACGCCATATTCAAATTGTCAGCTGTGAGCAACGTAGTGTTCGAGTCTAAATACTTCAAGACATTTTTCTGATACATGAATGTTCCCATCTCATTTAGAAAAGGTACTGATGTAAGTTAGTTGATGTTTTAGTACCTTGCCAAAATAGGTCATCTTTTTTGCAGCATGATCCTGTTCCATCAGCACCACCCTCTAGAAAATCCTTGCACCTGCCATACTCATTTGCCCAAGTAGCAATGAAAATTACCTACACCGTCTTGTGGTTAACAACGAGCCCTCTCTCACTAGCATTCTAAACATAATTTATTAGCTTATGGAGTAAAAAACAGATCGACCAATAATTTCGTGACTATGTCCGCAAAAGAGAAACGGATCAGATTGGGTATCAAAAGGCATCCTTGGATGCCACTCAGCACACTTCGTCTTTCAGAAATAGAGTGCACTCTCGATAAGACCTATATCCGTAAGATTTATTGAGAGCAAAGGGAAATGGGAATACCACATATACTTGGTCTTCTTGGGGTTTGTAAAATTGCAGAAGTCCCGACGAGTATGGCATGGCTTGGTATCACGATAGAAGCGCTCATCTAAAAGAAGGACATCAATCTCTCTTCCAGCAGCCCCCTCATTCAATGTGTGCTGCATGACACAAAAGGCCACAAAGATCGTCAGTGAACGAGACAGGTAACAACCAACCATTCAGAGCTGCAACGAACTGACCAAGGTAGGGCTTGGAGCCGGCTCCACCAGAAAATGCTCATCGCAAATGACGAAGGTTATGATCACAACCACCAGTACGAAGGACCATGAACTGATTAGAGAATATATTTCAGTCATGAAAGTGATCACAGGATTGGAATAAATACCCTCCAGTATATGCCTCTGTCATCGCTACGCCGGGGACTGTTGCTGGGCACTCCTAAGGCATCAAGGTACAACTGCTTCTGCTCTTCTTTCGTAGGCATCCGTTTATCACCGTCCTGCCTACCTCCAACCCATTCAGTCCTAAATTTTCTGCTTGCCTTACATAGATGATCATTAATTCAGCCGCCTTCACCACACAGCGGATAATAAAACAGAAAATCAGCTCGGACAAAGCCAAGAGTCTTCTCCTGAAAGCATTCTCTTCTATTGGAAATTCGAACAAATCTGTGCTAATTTTGCTGGAGGCCCTGGTAAGGTTTCAGAATTTGTTCCAGATAAGATCAAATGCTTCCTCAGAGAAGACGATGATTAAGAAATTTTCATACGAAAGGCGGGCGGCAAGAGCAAGTACATCTAGCCAACCTGATGTCCAAGTCCATGTGGAAGAAACAAGCATGGGCAAGCTCTTTTACGAGAATCAAAAATTTGTCTTTTGTGCATAGAGTGATAGCTGCAAGCAGACTCACCAGTTATAATCATGATCATCCCATGTGCCGAGGATGGGTCTATCGCACAAAGACAAATCCAGTGATCTCCAGGAGTTCGCCTTTGAAGTGGAACACATGAAATCCACAAACTGCCTCCAACACATGCGGTGTTAATACAATACCCTAAAATAGGAAATTCTGTTCCACGCAATTGACTATCAGGTGAAGTACTTCCATTTCTAGGAAAAAGTGCCCAATCAAAATACAATGCGAATGTGACATGTTAAGATGCATCTGCACTACAGAAGCAAAAGTAGATCCCTTACCTTAATGTAATCCAAGTTGCTGAGTTGTTCCTCAAACTTTAACCGGGCATGAGCAACGTCACCTGTAAATCCATGTTAGTTTAAAGCTGAAAAGAACCATCAAAGTACTACGTAGTACACTGGAAACATAATTACTAGTGCAACTTCTGCAACATCCACGCTCTCAAGGAACTACGACTCAGTTTGCAAAGCAAGGATTCGTAACCCACCCGCTAAGCAGGAGTCGGGATTGGAACGAAGCCAATTTCGTGTGCAGTTGCAATGGACATGGGAGGGATTGACAGCACAGTTGACATCCGGCCAATCCGTATAAGCGATGTCCCCAGCCCTATATAGCAACTCTTTAACAAGTTTGCATCATATACAAAAGTCCCTTCCGACATCAGAAACAAGACACATTCAACCCTGCGGGCCAGATAAGAGAGCCTGTGGAAGCAATACCGAAATGCATCAACGAAGTTTGTGGACACATTGCTATGACACATGGAGACAGATTCTCAGATGGATACAGCAAGAAATGCTATCATATTCAGATTGAACCTCGAGACCACACCAGATCCAAGCATCGATGTCGCTGGGGATGATGCCGTTGCTCCAAATAGGCTGCGCAATGGCCACTCGTGAAGTGCAAGATCCGAACCCAATTCGAGATACGAGGCGACGCCGTTTCTTCGGCAGCGTCACAACTTCGTCACCCATCGTGTCTGTAATCGTCTGCAATGGCAGCTCTGAGGACAGCAATGTCGACAGCACGGTGTTGATACGAGTAACCCTCGACGGCAGCTTTCGCCCCACCAAACTCACTCCCCTGTCTGGATGAATCCCAGCCATACTCTCCCACTGGGGCGACGAAAACTCTCCAGCCAAGATGACGATACCGACAACGAAGAGCACGCAAATGCACGCGAGGAGAGTCTTGAACATCCTGTCCCAACAAACGCTGAAGCCGCGGCCCCTGCGCAAGCCACGACGCGTTCGCTGGCCTCCATAGCTGAAAGTGGCCAACGTCGGCGCATCCTCCATAGCTCAAGAATCATGCATGCAGACCCAAGTTTGTACAACAGATTAAAATTCACGCCGAGGAGAAAACCCATACACACTCACACCGACACACTGTCCTCCATAGCTCAGCAAACCCAGGAATCCTGCCCTTTCTAAATTCGACAACACCTTGGAATCCACGCAGCCTCGAAAAAAACTAACTTAACCCCCGAAGACTTCCCGGATCTGCACCATGATGGAATGCATTCTCGGACATGATCCTGCACAGTTGAACGTTTTTCCGCGATCCAAAACCCAAACCCAAAATGCCTGGTGGTCGACTCCGTCAGATTCCGCGGGGGTGGATGAAAATCGGCGCTCATCCAACTCCTTCGACCGTTCAGTTGGTCGGCTCTCCTCTCGCTCATCAAACTCCCCTCTCCAGGGAACTTGAGAAGGTAAAGTGAAACATCAGAGTAGCGAGAACTCTAAGCTTTGTGGTAGCCTGGCGTCGCTTACAAATCCGTTGCTTGTTGTTTGCGTCTGGATCATGAATTGTTCATGCCAGGAAGTGAAGTTCTCTCTTTCCGCGGGCGCCACGATTTTGCTTTGGTGATGTTGCCGGGCTGTTGTGACGATGATGAGGCGCTTCTTCTTCGCCGCGCTTTTCCTTTTGTGGTGGAATCCCAATCGTAGGGCGTTGTGGGATTGATGTTTCTGTGGTATTTGTGAGCCTGTGGAGCGTTGGAGCTGCCGGCCGACCAAGTGGTGAGTTCCAATTTGTATGGCGACGGTGGTGTCCTTCTGTGGTGACGCGTCCGTGGAGGACGTGCTCGGATTGCAGTGAGGGTTTTGACATTTCCTAGGCGTGGTGCTTATTTATCCGAGCATAGTCGATTTTCTGGACTTGCTTGATGTTCTTTTCCTAGGGTTTAGAATTTTTGATGATTCCTTCTTGCTCTTGCTGGTTTCCGTTTGCAAATGCAAGGTTGCTCTCAACGATCCCTTGTAATTTGAGTCTTGTGCGAGGTTTCCGATGGGAATTTTTGTAGAGCTACTGTTGATGATTCAATCTGAGTTGCGGAATTGATGCTGCTGCTGCTTCTGCTGTTATTGTAGAGGCACGTATAGGATTGTCGTCTTGGTAGTGGAGTATGAGAGGTTCCTGGTCGCTTTGCCACCAGCAGACCATGACTGCGATGCCACTTACACGGATCGTCGGGCGTGGAGTGGGGGACACACGAATGATGGACATGTATCAGGAATACGCAGGTATTTGGTCCTTTGGGATCTGACTGGGGGCGAAGTTAGTTTAGGGCATGCCGCTAGGTTTTGCATCACAGATCGTTCTCATTTGCTGTCCGATCTTTGTCTTCCCAGATTTTTTCGTGATTGATTGTTGCTCGGCCCTCTTCGCAGATACGGCAACGGCGGATGAATCCCCCAGCAAAATAAAGGGGAGACTCTCAGCATTGTCGGTATATGCCGAGTCCCAGGGTTTGACAGGGTTGGTGAAATTCTCTCTTTTCAAGCTCCTCTTCTGCTCTTAACTCTTTGTAAACCCAATTTTGGAACCTGGTGCTCGTCCTTTTAAGAACTCATTGAACTGTTGATTAGGGTTTTCGAAACGATGAGCGTTTGTAGCCGTGGTCATTTCGTTGCGGTTTGATGGTATGCAGGCAGGCAGCATTTGATGGACTTCGGAGCTTGTGCTCACATCTCCAAGCTGAGGTACTGTAAATTATCTGTCTGGAATTTATAAGCTGTAGGTCTCTCTGCAGTTGCAACCTCCTCTGCGTGTTGGAATATCAATATGAAACTGCCGACGATTATCGTCGGTAGTGATTTTTTAGCTCTTGTCGCATATTTAGGGTTGAGGCTGAGACCTAAAATGGATGTGTTGTGTGTTTCAGCTTCTGGATACGCGGAATTTTTCTCTATTCTACCGCTTTGTATTCTTTATGTGCCGGGAGCGAGGGCAGAAAAGCATTTGTAAGCCGACCTTTGCGACTCACTCCTATTTTCTACTTTTTGTAGTTTTTCTGACTGGAAATTCGAACTTTATTATTTGGGTCAGGACTTCATAGCTTGATGTACACGACAGGGAAGCGTAAATGACTTTCTTGCTTACCAATTAATCGTTTTCAATTTCAAGACGTCTGACATGAAAATTCTTCGCACGATTGATGCAGCCGTGAGTACGGCTGTGAACGGTTGGAGATTGGCGTTGACAGGGCGTTTCCGATTACTTGATCAATGGTGTGCCTTTGTCCAGGTAATAGGGTTTGCTTAGCATTTATGCTGCGTATGGTTTGGAATCAGTCGGTTGTTGAGCTTGCATCTTGAAAGTGTAATGATCACAGGAAGATACCGACAGTTTTACTATGTGAAATAAAGCAACTGTTTGGTCTGATTCTGCAGGTGCATCAACGACATGCCATATCTGAAGATACTTGGAGGCAAGTTCTTGAGTTTAGCCGTAGCGTCCATGAAGATCTTAGCAACTACGATCCAGAGGGTGAGTTCTTTCTCACGGTTTGCTTCACGAGAGTACAGTTCGAGCATCATCCAATGGCAATTGTGCACCACAATCGTTAACAATCGGGACTCTGTGCCTATGCAGGGGCGTGGCCAGTACTGGTGGATGAGTTTGTTGACAGCATGTATAGGTATGCGCTACGCTCGCTTTATGCATTGCTTAATTTCTATTGACGCACTGCGTCTGCCTTGTGAAGTTGCTTACATGTGTGTGTTGTCCTGTACAGGAAAAAAACCTGTTCTCGTTGCAGTAAGGAGACGATTCGTGTCTGTGATTGCGGAGTCGATGCCTTGCCAATGTTAAACACAGATGACTCCTTGGGGGAATTTTTGAATTGCCGAACCAGTACCTTACCAGGTAATAAGAACGTCTTATCCCATCCCTGTAGGTTTCCGACGGAATTATGTGAGAGACGGCACGCTTGAGGAGCAACCCCCGTGCATGTTCGTCTGCTGAAATGATCGGGTTTGGAACTTGGATTGCAAATCTCCATTTGTATTCTGTTTTAAGAGTTCTTTGGGTTTGGAGCTTGGATTGCAAATCTCCACTTGTCTTATGTTTTTAGAGTTCTTCGGGTTTGTCCAGGGATGGCAGCACAGGCTGGAAGCAAGAGACGCTGGAAAGACCCAATCGAGGAAGCCGCTCAAGCCGAGTCGGTGAACCGCCTTTCCCAAAGGTTGGCGAAAATGCCAAGTCTGGTGGTCTCCAAGCGCATGCGGTCAAGCGTAACTACACCTTCCGAAGTATCGGACCCCATGGAAGAGGTTGATGGCGACTTGCAGGAGGGGCAAGATGCTCGGGAGCAACGTGACAGAGCTAACGTGACGAATCAGTTTGCACAGGCATCAATTATGGGCCAGGTGGGTTTTCTCAGGTGTTAAAACATCCTTCTCTATTAATTAATTCACTCCATTTTATGACATAGTTCATTCCACTGAGATTAGTACTTCCAGTTTGATCAGAAGGTTGCTCTAATGGGTAGACCAAATCTGATTTTGGCTTGCACAGGGATGAAATTTTTGCCGTCTCAAATGTAGGTCAAAGCCCACCGTAAGGTGTCCACACTGGAATTGCTGATAATCAAATTTTTATATGCTCTTAACAGCAACTCATGGAGGATTACGATGCACCAAATTATGCATTTTTTTTGGTATAGGGATTAAATTTTATTGGTAAATGACCTAAAACCAACACGAGTTCTGTTAAGTTGGTGTAAATTCTCAAAATCAATGTGTACTAATCTTACAAGATTTTAAGGTATTGCATCACTCATTTCGGTTCCTCTTAAGTTACCTTAGAAACAGACTTTACACTGGAGTTGAACTGCAGTTTGGAAGAAATTTTCTTTTTTTAATTTCAGAAGTAAGCTTAGAAGGAAGGAGAATTGTTAGCAGATTAATGAGATGAATGAGTCTGCGGTTTTAACGTGTTTGCTTACGCTTAGGGTATTGACTATTCCGTCCCTCAGGATTCGCCATCAAATACCAGCGCAAGCGGCTATGATGTCTTCCTGTCCCCTTCCTGGCAGCCATGGCCAAGTCTGGGCAGGACTGAAAACCACCGTCGATGGGGTCAATTTAATGGGTCGCCTATTGTCCCCAAAGCAGAAATACCGACCGCCTGTGGAGGTTATCCTGCATTTTTAAGTCCCCAACAAGACCTGCTCCTCCATCAATGATTTAGACAGACTGAGCCACTCATGGTTTTGCTTTAAGTTAGGCTGCATCATTCGTAATGGATTGCATCTGGTAAATTCAGAAAAACAGGCTTCAGTGCCTCAGAGGTTGACCAGGCGTACATGTCATGCAAATTGGATGTCCCGATTTTTCTTTTCTTTCTCGAATGTATCATGATTCTTTGGTAATAATAAAAATTTAGTTGGATTCTTCGTGACTTGTCACATGGCTGAAGGACTCCGTGTGAAATCTGAAGAGGAGAGTCATTCTGCCCACGAGACTTTACTTAGGGTCAGCTTACATGTGAGCCCGGTGGGCAAGCTCTGTGCTAATTCAAGCAACAAGACAAAATAGATTCTTTTGGCAAGGTGGGCAAGCAGGAAAGGAAGAGTTGGGAAAGGAAGAGTTGAAGTTTCACAAACATTGGTGGACAATCTCATTGGTGGAGGTTAGTCAATCTTGAGAGAATCTAAAATGGGTGAATTTCTTATTGTATCCTTCCTCATCCATTAGGTCCACATGAAAGTGCAATTGTTGTTTTTATTTGTAGCACCCCTTGCGAAATTTCCTTGATGATTGATACATGTAAGGAAGCCATGTTGAGTAAATGACATGGGATTTAGATCAAATGAATTCAAGACCAATAGATATTGTGGTTGAGTAGATGTTGTGGAGTTTGAGTTTAATGAATTCAAAAAAGTGTAAGAGCAAATCCAAAGAGTAGGTACATGTTTGTTGTACAATCTTCAACAACATGAAGTCATTGAAATTAGGGCATGGTTTTGGACTTTCACTTCTAATAACTTTTGAAGATAATATTTGAATGTTGAGCTTGGATTGCACCCATCTTTAGTTGAGATAAGAGCTTTAGTTGTAATTGAAAAATGAGAGTTCTCCAAATACACTATCATTAGGAACTTCAAGGCATGTGAACATGGTGCCACAATGGTGCATTGAAATGCAATTAAGTTAATTTGGTGCCAACCTCTCTACCAACCTAGTATGGATAAAATGACACTAGAATGACTTGTATGCGGCCTTTGGTGTCAAAATGGCACCAAAACAATCTAGCCCAACTTTTTTGATGATGTTCTAGATGATAGTACCACCAAGCTATAGTAGCATTTTGAAGCCAAGATGTAATATTGTAGCTTGGTGCCCCAACACCCTCTTTTCTATTGGTGCAAATGGGGTAGTATTAGGGGTTTATCTACTTTTGAAAAATAAAATTTGAAACTAAAATAAAGTATGTAAATGATGTATTGTAAAAAATATAGGCCTAAAATAATTTATACAAAAAAATTTAGATAAAAATATATAAAAAATAAAATACAAAATAGGTTAATAGATAATTTTAAAAAATTACATATTTCAATATTTCAATATTTTTTAGTAATAAACTTCTTTTTTTAAATTGGCACTTTTCCAACTTGAAAAGGCAACTAGTCAACCAATTACCCTTTGATATAGAAAATAAGTTTGTAATCCCTATTACAATATAAAAGAAGAACACATGTATAAGATGGAGGTTTTATCATTCTTAGAAAAAAAATTCATTTGTCATTGACATCCTAGTAGAAAACCTTGAAAGCCAAATTTTAATTCTAAATTTGTTATTTAAGTTGAAAATAGTACAACAAGAAAATAAATATCACAATATTTTGGAATAAACAAATAAACTATATAAGGTGTATACTAGTGTTAAATATAGCATTCATAAATCTTAAATCATTTGGATAGTTAAATCAAAGGATAGAGTCAAAAAATCACCCTATTTGGAAGTAGAGGACAAAAATAGGACAAGTATTTTTTGGATTCATCCAAGACTTCTACATTTGTTGAATCATAATTTTAGCTTATGGCCATATTACATACAAATCTTATTAATTTGAGCATTTCATTTTCATAAAAAATTTCTTCCATCAATATATTAAATATGTAATTAGTTGAGGAATTCTTCTTAGGATCTCTAGTATTGACCCTCAATAAATATTGTTGCTATTGAGACATTACCAATTTTAAGGGTTTAGGATTCTTGACTCATAATTGAGATCCTCTCATTCTTTAAACTTATGAATATGTGCTTTTACCAAGCTTCTAACTAAGTATATGTGAAATATTATCCAACTCACCCAACCTAAGATTCCATAGTGTTTTATTTTCTCTAGGCTCCTTTTTTATAGTTGCCTAGAATCTTACAAGGCCTTAAATTTCACCCCTAAAGTCCCACTTTCTCATCAAGTATTATCACTGCCTTTTTAGGAGAGATGTGACAAGTTATTTCAAGTATTGAATTTTTAATCTTCATATATATTGGGTATTCTTTCACAAAAAGAATCAACCTAAATTAAGTTAGGACATTGTAAGACATGAAATTAGGCTTTGTATATTTTTGGTCTTCATATTTGGAAGTTTGCAAATTTAATTACTATTTTGAAAATCATGTACATTGCTTTGGAAGTACCATCTAAAGTAATTTTAATGCAATTAATAAGAACATAAAAAAGATTGCAATAAATGGATTTTATATGCAAAAGTATCCTCAATTATTCTTTACAAGGGATCTATGGAAGCCCAAGGTGTGGATCACCTAGGCTTACGCTAGGATGCATCATAGGTCATTGCCTTCTACGGGCTCACAATAGAAGCTGATATTCTCTTTGATGATGTTTATTTATTTTGGAAAACATAACAATATGCTAACTCAATATAAATGCCTTTGCCATTTAAAGGTCAAAGGTTTAATTCATACAAAACTAAGTTGAGATTAATAATGAAAAGTTGTTAGTAATTTCACTTAGGTGACAAGAGTTTAGAATTAAACTTCATTGCTTTTTTATTTTAATTAAGTATAGAACTTCTTAAAATTTGTCAAATAATAAATAAATATTTACTATATTGTTTTGTAAAGTCTCTTGAGGATAGGCTTAAAAGTTTTGGTTGATCTCTTCTAATAAGCCCATATCTATCCCTCAAATTCTTTGGTTGTAAATAATTGCAATTTTCTTAAGTGATATACTAAACTTTCTAGGAAAAATGCTCTTGCATAATATTTTCATACTTGTGCATTTACATTTGATAATTTTAGCAAGCATTCAAAGAGTAGGATTTGATGAAATGAAAGTTGATTCATGACAATTAGTGTTTATAAATCATGTGTATTTGGATAAATGGACAGATGTAGATGGATGAACGTAGATGGATGAAAAGAAAAAATGCTCATATATAGATGAATGGTTTAGGATGAACATAGATGGATGACTGAATGTAGATGAATGCATATACTTGGATTGAAATGGATGACTATAGATAGATGGATTATTATGGGTGAATATTCTTAGATGAATGTAGGTAAGTGGATTCAAATGGATTAAGAAATGGATGAATGTAGGTGAATGGATTCATATGGTTTTAAGAATGAATGAATGTTGGTGAATGTTTATCATTGGATGAAATGGGAAGATTAATTTTCAATAGTTCAAACATGTACATAGATCGTACAATTCATATCTAAGTCCAAATTACTAATTTACATACACCCTTGGAATGCAAAACTATATAAATAGCATTGACATCTTTAAAATTGTTATTATAAAAGAGTCTATTACTTTGCTATTAACATCTAAAAAAAATCTAACCAAATCTCTATTGGAAATTAGTAGAATAGCAATTAATAGCAATTAATTTGAAGTCTCTTTGAGAATATGACAAAATCCAAAATTTTAAAAAATTGATTCAATGACAATGGAGATCTTCAAATTTGAATGCAATCCATGCCTCTTATACAAGAAATAAATTTTTTTTAGTCTGGATATATTGTGGACCATTTTATTTTGGAACTCATAAAATATAGCCTTACACATGTATAGGATACTTGTATTTGATTAACACCTACAAGACCAAACTACGTTTTTTGACAACATAGCGATTTTAGACAACTCACTATGAATGGAATTTTTATTTATTTTTATTTGAAATTTTTACTCAACATGTGTCCAAGGAGTATCTTTAAGGTCTAACAATTTTCATAAATTTTGACTACATGATTAAAGAGCTATTGTATGATATGTAATTTTCTTTGAACTATAGGCAACTTGGGTAGTTCAAAAAAATTCTTGAAAAATCACTTTTATTCAAAAATAGAATTTTTTTAATTGGTTCTCTAGATTTAGTATATACTTGGAGAGCTTTGAATCATTCCATTTTGATTAATGAGATGAAAGTTATGAAGAATTTTAGTTTGTGGGTGGTTATGGAATCTGTACACTAAAATAAACTATGAAGTCCTCTAATTTAACTCAATTTTCAATATTTTTTGAAAAAACAAGCAAAACCATAGGGTGTAGATTGTTTATTACAACATTACAACCATTGGAATTGACATTTTTCAATTCTATAACTAAATTCTTATGAAATTTAGTATTTTGAATCATTTTTCACTTCTTTCTACTCGCTATTTTTTTCCTATATGTTGTACAATTCCAAATGATCTGAATGTTTTCAAGCATGTAGCCAACCTGCCTTGAAGAATGGATCCGATGAAGCACCACCAACATGGACATTTTTTTAATACAAATGTGATCTTGGGAAGTACAATTGCCCTATTTTTCGCAGGGCCAGAAAAAGGAATTTTTTTTCACTTCAAACGCTAATGTCTTGCAATTTACACAGTGAGAATTTTTGAAATTTTTTCCACATCTTCTCAGACCAGCATACTACAAGATCCTATGGTTGTATGTGTCCAAACATGATTTTTTTTTCTAAAATTTGGTACTTGTACTAGATATGGCAGTTTTGGAACGTTTTTGGTGAAAACATAATCTAAAACCTTTCGGGATTAATTCCAACAGTATACGTTGCATGACATGGTTTTGAGAGCACTCCTACTTTAAAAATTGTAAAATCCATCAAGGATACTATCATACAACAATGGACCATCCTCACAGCAAGAGTGACTTGTATGCTTGGCTTGGACTCTTCAATTAAGTGGAGGAAGAAAGAAGCATTGTTTTACCACTGCACAAACTGCACAAACAACATGTTCACTATCTACCTATCTACTGTGATTACACCCTCCTGGGAATTAGTTGCCCCCCCCACCACCACACACACACACACTCCCATGGAAAAAAATGACAGCTCTTGATTTTTTTTGGAGAAAAAATCCTCCCCCTCCTCCTGCCGTTGATTTATATACGGATTTATATACGGATAGGTAGTACGTGTACGAATACATGTATAGTATGTATATGAATTTGAACATGTATATACGATACGGATACTGATACAGATATACATCTGGTACAAATATAGATACGCAATGGATATATCCCATATCCATTGCCACTCCCACCCCACTTCACCCCACTTCAAAATTACAAATTGGCTAGGAGGGTGGGGAAGTGAGGGGAAAAAAATTTAATTGATTTTTTAAAACTTAACCACAATAAAAATGCATTAGGGAAGTGGGAGTGGGGTAAAAAAAAAATTTAATTAAAAAATAAATCAGGTGGGGGTCTTTTTGAGTGGATGGTGAAGGTGTCCCTCACTATCCACTCAAAAGACAGCCTAAATACATGTTCACTACCCTTGTCATTGAGAACTTCATATGTAATACAGAATACAATGCCCACCTAATAGTTAATGCAGGTATATATGTCCTTTAAAAAAGAGTCCAAATAGACCATGTTTGTCTCCCTCAATTTCTCATTCAAAACATCAACGTGAAAAAAAAACATGTTTAGACCACAAAAGAGTTTCCAAAGCAAAGTTGCAAATGCCGATTACTCCGGACATAGTTACTGAAGACCTGCTAATGAGGCATCCCCCCAAAATGAATCTACAGCAAATTTGCTGGTGGAGGGGCTATAGCTCATACTCATTTAACCCCTAAAGGACCAAGTGTCCGTTCAACATATGCAAATTTGACTACACAGTCATGGGCTCTGTCTTTTAGGGGTTAATGAAGATGACGAGGAAGACAAGAACCAAGACTAGGATGACATCAAAAAGCAACTAAGTTATTGTTTGCCAATGGACAAGCAACGAGTGATGAAAACTTGCACCCATCAACGCATAAAACAACAGAAGCTCAAACCAACGAGTTGATGATGGCTACAGTTGCATGTAGCTGGGAACACATTTTCATACAATGATCTCCGTATTTGAAAAAACAAATTTTATTTGGAGTGGTTAGGTAATTGTTGGGGATATCATACTTGCTAAGGTAGGTGGCTCAAAATGCAACCCTCTTCTTCAAACAATCCTACAAGGAGCTTTGAAATGGAGAGTAAATGGTTCTAAAATGGACTGCCAACCTCTCTTAGTGCATGGTGTTGCATAATTAAGGGTTGTCAATGGATGGAATAAGAGCCAAGGAGGGTCCATTTCAAAGCCACGGTGTGTCCACTTAATTTTTCTAAATGGGAATTGATTGCCGAATTGTCTTCTTAAAATGTTAAAAGAATGTAGGGTCCGTTAAAGTTTAGTAAGGGTCGCATTTAGAAACCTTGTGTGTTACTTTTTGAATGCCTCAATGTTTGTTTTTGGTCAAGCCATTTCTTTTTTCAGACTCCACATGAGTGAGTTTTGCAAGGCCTAGGATCACAAATAGGTGCCTGTGGCAGAGTTCTTTGAAAATTCACAAGTAATTCATAAATGCTCTGAAAAATATGAAACCACTTGTGTTAGATTTTGCATCAATTTTTATTCAAGTGAAAAATAAGGGACAACATATTTGGTCATTTGAAATTCATAAAAAAGGCCCAACAACCCTTAATGTGTTGCTTTTTGAGCCACCTATCTTAATATTGGATAAACTACCCCATTACAGACAAAATGGGATCAAGTCCCATTGTGGGCAAAGTTGTAATAGCAATGTACATTCAAGTTTTGAAATGTACACCACTATAATAATTCAGCCCATTGCTCCCATTCTATATATAATGAGGTAGTTTACCTTAAATTCAAATTAGATCAGCCTAACATGTTGAAGACTTTGTCAATAGTTTTTAATAGTTTTGCTCGCTGTTGACTACTATTCCAATGCAAGTGTTTGAACATTAAACACTTGCATTGGAATTAGAATGCATGCCTCATTTTAATTTTGAATTTGAAGTAAATGAGTTCCATCTTTTGTGAATTTTTATCTATCATCAATTTTTGACCAAATGCGGTGAATTTCAACCGAATGGTCATCTTGTATTAAATCCTTACATCTTCCAGAAGTAACATTTTTCATGTATGTTTAGTTCAAATAATATGAGGGTGATTGCAAGAAAGATCAAATGATTTTGGTAGGGTTTTGCCAAACTAGTTTTGTCTTTTGCTATAACTTTTGACTTTTAAATCCAATGCAAAAAATTTGAGAATTATTTCTAAATGTTTTGATTGTAATTGTATCCCACATTTTTCAAAAATATTTAAAAAACATTAACCATGAAATTTGACCAATCTAGTTCCTAAACTTCATCCAACTATATCTTGCTCGTTTTTAGTCTATTTTCTTAAGTGTTGTATATTTTTGGAAAGCTATGGACTTCTTCTATAAGTTTCTAAAGCTAAATTTGAAATAAAATCTAGTTCTACCGGTCTGAATCTAACTTGTACTTCGACTATGGTTTAAAGTTCCTAATCAAAATGTTTTCAAAGAAAACATAGAGGAATTAAACACTCATCTTGAGTTGGATTGAACTTGTCTTGGTTCTTATACTTAGAATAATATTTTTTGAAGGATCCAATATTTCTACAATTTTTTTGTACTCCCAAATATTATTTGACTTCAAAATATTCTAAAAAAGATCCCTTGCATTGAATCCAATTTAAGCAATAAATAGTACTCCCTCCGTCCCAAAATGATCTTTCTATTGGACAAATTGTTCAGAATTATGGCTAAAAATAAAAAAATTTGAAACCCGTTTTGCAATATAAGTAGAGTTTGATGCACTCCTAGCATCCTAGAAACTTTGAGTTTTGGAACCCTTTTCAAACTGCAGTTTGAAAGTATTAAAAATTAGAATTTTGTAGGCATTTTCAAGGGGCACCAATGGACATTTAATTATTGATTGCGAGGTGTCATTTTGTAGGTAGTTAGTATGGGCCCAAGACCACGGTAGAATTCTTTGGAAATTCATAAGTAATTCATAAATGCTCCAAAAAATATAAAACCACTTATGTTAGATTATGCATCAAATTTTCTTTAAGTGAAAAACAAGTAGAAATATTTTGCAGCATCTGAAAACCATCAAAAAGGCCCAACAACCCTTAAAGTGTCACTTTTTGAGCCACCTACCTTACTCCCTCCGGTTTGAAATGATTGTCCACTTTCAATGTCATGTTTTTTTAAGGTGAATTGGTTTGAGTAGATCATATAGAGACTTCCTTGTGATTAATTTTATTTAGGCTGCAATGAATTTATGTTATGTTTTTCATTGATTTTAGTGATATAAAGTTTTGAAACCATTCTTAATTATGTTTTTCACAATATGATTAATGAAATTGATATAAAAAAACCTCAACCAAATTGTGGACAATCATTTTGGGAGAGAGAGGAGTATCAATTATGCATTATTTGTAAAGGAGTTTTTATATTGTGTAGCTGTGAAATTCAATTGGCATCTCTAATTACACAAATATTGAAAGCCCCCCCCCCCCCCCCCCTGCCAAGAATGAAACTACTTAAAATAATTTACCATTATTACACCTTTAATTGTCAATATTTTACATTTTGTAGAGTCCATACCTTTGGAAATTAAAAATTAATATATTTTATATTTATATAATGTCCTTGAAAACTCATCTTGAAGTTTTTTTTATTCGTGAAATTCTAAAATTTTATCCCTAAAAATTAAGGAGTTACTTTATGGATTTTGAAAATTTGGGCAAGCTCTATTGGCTTCATAATTTGCAATTTTTACATGAAATTCTTAGAATAGATCCTAATCATTATATTCTACATATGAAGTTTTCTTTTACATCATTTTGTTAATTACTGCAAAAATAAGAGATGTTTTTTTAATTTCCATGTCAAAGCAGATAGTTAAAATATATAAAAATAAGTATTAATTACTTTCATTTGATAGTATAGATTGATACTTACCCAAAAATCTTTGAACTATTCATTTCTAAATAAAGAAATCAACTTATTAGGATTTTTTTTGTAAGATAAAAAAGATAGGAAAACATATAAAGTTACTTTTTGAACTCAATCTCTTGAAAATTTAATTCAGAAAAAATGAAGGATATGTAGTGCTTACCAAAATATTCTCACCATTACAAATTATAATTTACAATTTCTTATCAAAGTTATTGATAATTTAGATTTTTCTTTTGTTGTGCATGACCTTCCACTTTATAATTTTTTGAGAAAGGAATATTTTGACTATAAGAAATTTAATGTATTTTCAACCCATTTTTCAACATATCGGCTAAATCGCACAAGTTGTCGGACACTAATATTGGTTTAGGAAAAAATGTTGAAAGTTCAATCACAATGAACTTGCAACCATTTGGGAATTCTGCTCTAAAATTTTACAAAGATATATTCAAGCAACTTAACCCCTAAATGCCCAAACTGCGTTTTTTTGGCAACATAGCAATTTTTGGCAGCTCACTGCAAATGGAGTTTTTATTTTTTTTCTTTGAAATTTTCACCCAACAAATTTTCGAGGAGTAGCTTTAGGGCCCCCAACAATTTTCATATCTTTTGACTACACAATTAAAAAGTTATAGTATAATATATTGTTTTCATTGCTTGGCGGGCAACCCGTGTAGAAAAAAAACTTCTTGAAAAATCACTTTTAAAAAAAATTAAAATTTGAAATCGCTTCTTTAGATCTATATATACATGGAAAGCTTTGGATCATTTCATTTGGATTAATGAAATGAAAGTTATGGGAGTTTTAGTTTGTGGGTAGTTTGTAAATAGTTATGGATTCTCTACTCTAAAATGATGTAGATTGTTTATCACAACATTCAACCATTAGGTTTGGAATTTTTCAATTCCTTAAATAAATTATTAACAATTTGGTATTTTGAATCATTTTATACTTCTTTCTGCTTACTATTTTTTTCCTATATCATCCACAACTCCAAATGATCTGAAATTTTTCAAGCATGTAGCCAACTTGACCTGCAGAATGAGTCCAAAGAGTAACCACTGTTTTGAACGTTTTTTTAATATAAATATGACCTTCTAAAGTGCAGCTGCCCGTTTTTTTGTAGGGTCAAAAAAAAGATTTTTGTCATTTCAAACACTAATATCTTGCAATCTACACGGTAGAAAATTCTGAAGTTTTTCCACATCTTTTCCAACCATTGTCTACAATATCCCTACGGTTACATGTGTCCAAAGATGATTTATTTCAAAAATTTGGATCTTACACTAGAAATGGCAGTTTTTAGAGCGTTTTTGGTGAAAACATAGTCAAATACATGTATGGGTTAAATAAAGAATTTGACTATTTTGAACTATTTAAATATAGATAAAGATGAAGATTTTAGCCATGCTTTAATTACAAATATTATTTCTGTGTTTTGTGTTGTGGCATCTATTTCTTTGGATTTGGATTCTGAATTGGAGACCATCTGGGTAGTTTGTGCTCTGAATTTATGGATTCGCGTACAACAAAGGTTTGTATTGGGAGTTATAGGGTTAGCATGGGTGTGTATAATTTTAGGGTCTGCTTGCAGTTTTCTACTCTCAAGAAACATGGGCGACGATGGCTGGAGCGAGGATTTTTGTGCTGGAAACTTTTACCGACTTGCTTGATGGATATCTTGCGAGAAAGGTACTCTATAAATTCCTTTCTACATCTTGTACCCCTAGTGGAACAAGGAGCCCTTTTTTTGTATATGAACTTGTTTCTAGTTTAGTTGTGTGTCCAAACCTATAAGAGATTCATTACAAAATCAAACAACTAGATACAGTCTTGGAAAACAATATCATATTTGAGAAAGCTTAAATTGTATTAGTAATCTTTGTCTTATTCAAACATAGTGTAGAAAGTGAAAATATACAATATCTTGAAAGGGTCTCTTAAGTGTAAAGGTAGGTGGCTCTAAAAGCGACCTCTAACACAAAGGTACACTTTACTTTCTTCAATGTATCAAGATTGTACATTTAAGGAGGGGGCGCTTTTAGAAACCACTGCGTTTTAACTTTCAAAATTTGTAACTAATTCCACGAAGGTCCAAAACATATAAAACGACTTGGATTAGATGCCAATTCCATTTTTCTTCCTAGTAAAATTTACAGTTTACAGTGGTTTCAGACCTTCTCAATAAATAAAAATATGGTGTTGTAAGGCTGTATGTTTAAAAAAAAATGGTGCTGTGAAGCAGTGGTGTGTGTTGTCTCCCCACTGCTCTGGAATTTTACGCAGCTTTAGGAGTGCAGGTTTTGGGGTCCATTCGCACTGACTGTTAAGCGGAGGCTAGGACCGCTGTTACTTAAGATTAATTGGCAGCCTGTTCAGACGAGGGGTTGCAAATTTTTGCCGAACCTAAGGTAGTATGCTCTTAAAGCGACCATTTAAGAGCTGTTCCGCCTTTTTCACAGGCTTTCGTGGACGAAAATATTTTTAGATCATTTTTCAGAGAAAGAAAAATAGATGTGGTACCTAACACAAGTGGTTTTGTATTTTTCCAAGCATTTTTGAATTACTTATGAATTTTCAAAGATTCAGGGCATAGGCACCTATTTGTGACCATAGGTCTTCCAAAATCTGTCCACTTGCAACTTGTAAAAAGATGTACAGAAATCAAAAACAATGATTGGCTCTTGCAATAGAAAAACAATTTTTCCTCCATGCATTCAATTGCTAAACTGGTCCATTTAAGGATCACCCCATCTCCATTCTTCACCTAAAAATAGGGGCGATTTCAAGAAGATGGGCGCTTTTAGAGCACACTACCTTACATGGCACCGCACATAACAACGCTCTTTTGTCCGAACGTAGTGCACGATGATCACTAAAAACGGAATGAAAAGTCGCAATTACATAAATGCGAATTCTTGAGGAAATGTAGATTTGAGACAGTTAGGAGCGCTGTTTTGTAGTGGCAATCTCTTGTAAGCAATACGAAGAGCGGCAGCTTCAGAGTTGAAGGATTTATGGAGTGCTTACTCTTCACAGAGAGTGGACGTGGCTGCAAAGTGGCAATTGGTAGCCACTCAAATGTACCTTCAAATAATGACGATTGTTGCTCCAGGTCCTTCAATCTTCCATCTCTTCGTGAGTCTCAGGTATATTCCGCTTGCATTCTGCATACACAAGCCTCCGTGTTCGTTCTAGTCTTTGATTCATTTTCATGAAAAAATAGTGAGAAATTTGTGTTGGGCAACAGACTGCACCTGAGTAGTATTGCACTATTGATTCCGCTTAAGAAATTGCGAGCGTAGGACGGCAGGACATGCACCAGCTACACGCCAATGCAGGCATGGAGGAAAAAACTTTGGCAAAATGGAAATGAACAGTAGCCTTGCAAAATCCAGGGAACACATTCACCGCTCAGATTTTGTCCCAATTTATTCAATAGGAACTGCAGAAACACAGTTCGTCAACATCCGGATGATAACTATGTACATTGCGGTCTGAAAAACACGTCCTTTTATCAATTGTTCTGTGCCACCTACGACGAATGGCTCACAATACCGGCGCATATGTGAACACACCGGGTGTACGTAACACAGCTGTCTTCCAAAATGTTGGTTCGTCAGATGAGCCAGTGTGAAATGGGACTATTTACCAACAACGTCACGTATTACATATTTCAGAGCATTATTACGTAACACCCAGTGCGAACCCACCATTAACTTGAGAATAACTGGACTTGCAGGCTGTGGCAGTAAATAGTTTAGGCAAGTGGAAAACTGCAGCACAAATGGTGCCTCGCACATTATTACTGGATAGGCGGGATGACTGCAGATTAAGGTAGTCTGCTCTTAAAGCGACCATTTTTTTTTTTTTTTTTTTAACAAATGGGAGCCCCACTGCATTAAAAAAAACACCACAATACATGACAGCCAAGCCAGGAGGCTGGACAAATGAAGAGAATAAGAGAAAAATGGAACAAAGAGAGGGAGCGGAAACCCTAGAAAAAACTACAACTAGGAGGACCACACCCTTGCCACCTGATAATGTTACCCTTTCTCGAGGCTAACAAGTTGGAGCGAAGCCAAATGTTAACAAAATTGAGCCGAATGGAAGGCGCTTGGTGAGGATTGAGCTTAGAAGACCTTTGGGCTTTAAGACATGCCGCTCTGTCTGAGTCAAGGAGAGAGTCCCAGAGAGCTTGTTGGAGAACTTAAAGCGACCATTTAAGAGCCTATTGCCAGGGAAGCTAAAGTCCTCAAAACAATTTTCAGTAAAATTTTGTAGGAAGAATGGTGGAATTGGCATCTAACCCAAGTGGTTTCATATTTTTTTTTTTTTTTTTTTTTGGACCTTCTTGGAATTAGTTATGAATTTTCAAAGATTTATATCCTAAGCACCTATTTGTGACTATAGGTCTTCCAAAACCTATCCACTTCCAACTTGTAAAGAGATGTGAAGAAATCAAGGAGAATGATTGGCTCTCGCAATAAATAATACTTTTTCCTCGATGCACTCAATGGCTAAAGTGGTTGGTTCAAGGACCGCCTCAAATCCATTCCAGAGCTAATTACAGGAGTGGTTTGAAGAAGATGGGCACATTTAGAGCAGACTACCTTAATACTAGGCACTTTTGAATGGATGAGTTCTCTTAAATTCAATTTTGAGAAAGCTATGTACATTTTGCAATTTGACTTTCCATTGCCAGATGAGATTCCATGGGATTCATTACGTTTTACAATTTTTTCCCATTTTTATTGGCGACGCAAAAGCTTTTGCAGTTGTGGGATAGGAATTTGTTTTAATTGGATCACAACGATCAAACACTCTTTTGATGGAATGTGCATTATGTTCAAGTCGAAAGCTTTGTGATTGTTGGAATCAATCATGGAGCCTTGAATCTTGGGTGTCCATGATACCCATCCTTCTATTCTTTGATTCAAGGTGGTACAATGAGAATAATATTGAGGGGTTTAGAAGAAGAATGGGCTTGTGTATGTAGTATTGCGAATTATGTATAAGATAATTAGTGAGCTGCGCTAGCGACGAATAAGTTATCATACATAACCGGTTGTTGACTTTTCAATGCTAACGTGACACCTTCCCATTAGCAACCCGTTACCATTGGGAAGGTGCCACGTTAGCATTGAGAAGTCAACAACCAGTTATAAGTTGCAACTTGTAATGGCAATGGTGACAGGTTGCCAATGGGACAGTGCCACATTAGTGTTGAAAAGTCAACAACCGGTTATGGAAACAGGAGAGTCGCAATGATTCAATGAGTAAAGAATGGTATGGGAGCTCTTTGCAGGAGCACACTTGTTTTGGTGGTTGTATTACAATGAAGAGGGGGTCAGGAGCTTCAGCGAGGGCCAGACCCTTATCATGTGGCTCCAGGGTGGGCCTGTGAGTTTTTACGAGAGGCTTTGTCCTTGCATTCTTTGTCCTTATAATTGGGTGATGGCTCATCAATCTGAGTAGTCCTCTTTTTCTTTGCACCTCGTGGTTTTTAAAGTCTTGCAACATTTCAGCCTGATCGCATTCAAATTGGGACTGCAGCAACTGTCCTTCATTAGAGCTCAAATGTGGTAGACAATTAACCCCTAAAGGACCAAGGCCATTTTTCTGCCAAAAAACACTCAAAACTGCCATTTCTATAGCAAAGAGTAAAAAAAATTGAAAATTGTTTTCTTTTCACATCTAACCGTAGGATATTATACCTAACTAGTATGAAAATGTATGGAAAAAATTTCAGAATTTTTGACCGCACAGATTGCAAGATATCTGCGTTTAAAGTGAAAAAAACAAGTTTTTCAGCACATTGTGGGACTAGATTTTATGACTTTGAACATTTTTAACTTAAATATTTTGCACTACAGAGTTTTGAGCGTTTAATCTTTATAGTGGAGAATTGAGTTGAGAGTCTAGGAAAAAAAAGAAAATTCAAAAAAACTTAATTTTCATTATTAAAAAAATTGTTAAGTAGAAGTAGGTACAAGATAGAAAGAAAATCTAAAATATTAATATCTTTTATATGGGATTAAAAAGCACTAATCCCAATGGTGAGATTGTTCTAGCAAAAAAACTAAACCTTGTGGAACTTTTTTTTTTGAAAAATTATAAAAATTACATTCACAAATGAATCCTACAAGTTATTTTTTCAGGAAAATGCTCTAAGTGCCCGAAAAACAAGCTTGTCCATAACTTTCTCATAAAAAATCCAAATGAAATGAATCAAAGCTTTTCAGATAGACAAAAATATAATCTATAAGAAAAAAAAATTAGAAAAAAAAAAAAAAAAAAATTGCAAATTTTTTTTGCTGTCCCTCGAACACTGTTTTGAGCTTATTTGGGCATAACTTTTTTTCCCAGGCACCGATTGTGAAAAAATTTATATTCCCGTAAAGCTAATCAGATTTTCTACCTCCAAAAAAAGTTTCAAAAAATCAGGAGAAAATTTTAGCTCGTAGGTACCTGCCCGAAAACCCATTTGTCCCCCGAACAGACAACGGGCCTTTAGGGGTTAATTGTTTGTAGCACTCTGTTGTTGGTTTTGTCAATGCTTATAAGGTAGTAGGCTCTAAAAGCGACCTTTTAAGAGCTGATTTGCCTTTTTCATAGGTTTGCATGATTAAAAATATTTTTAGCTCATTTTTCAGAGAAAGACAAATAGATGCCGAACGTAACACAAGTGGTTTCATATTTTTTGAAGCATTTTTGAATTAGTTATGAATTTTCAAAGATTTCTGTTGTAGGTACCTATTTGTGACCCTAGGTCTCCCAAAATCTGTCCCCTTGCAACTTCTAAAGTGATTTGAGGAAATCAAGGTCAATGATTGGCTCTTGCAATAGAAAAACAATTTTTCCTTGATGCATTCAATAGCTAAAATGGTCCATTCAAAGATCACCTGCAATCCATTCTACAACTAATTATAGGGTCGGTTTGAAGGAGAGGGTCGCTTTTACAGCACACTATCTTAAGTGAAGTTTGAAGAGGATGTCTACGTGTATTATGCAGGGTGGATCTGGGATTGGATTTGGAAGGTGATGTTGACCTTTCAAAATCTAATGTGGAAATTTTATTTGGGCATTTTTCATGTGACTCTTCAAATATGGTAAGGTAGTCTCCTCTTAAATGGTCTACCTTTTGGGGGAAGCTAAACTCCTAAAAATAAATTTTAATAAACTTTTGTAGGAAGAAAAATGGAATTGACATCTAACCCAAGTCGTTTTATACTTTTTGGACCTTTATGGAATTAGTTATGAATTTTTGAAGTTGAAGTGCAATGGTCACTAAAAGCGACCACATCCTGGAATGTACGAGCGAAGAAAACAAAACGTACCTTTGTATCATGATTGCTTTTAGAGCATAGGTGTTTTTAGAGCAAACTACCTTAGACAAACCCAGAGTAGCCTTGAGTTCTATTGCAATCCTTGCTCCCTTTTTCAATGTGATCCTTGCATCTTTGCATCCTTTAAATTTAAAACACTTTTACATTATGATTTAGGGATTTAAGTGGGACCATTTAAATCCACTAGCTCCATTTGCATTCTAATAGGAAGCAATTAGGGCTTATAACTACATGTTAGGTATCTTTTTTCTTAAAAATATTTGATTGGAGATACGTGTGGAATGTTCCTCAATCCTTGAAGGATGTTGAGGACCCAAAGTGTTTGATGGATGAATTCATTGTTTACTATCTAAAATTTATCCAAAAAGTTGCATATGTATGCATGTATGTGTGTATTTATACGTGTATATATTGTATGTAGAAACAAAAAGTTAAAAAATAGAAAAATAATAATAATAGAAATAAAAAAATAAAAAAATAAAAAATTCAATTTAAAAATAAAAATAATAAATTTTAAGGGCATTGTCATGGGACATTTACATTTTACAATGTATTCATGTTTTTTTCTAATATAATATTAATTATTAATTATTAATTATTTAATTATTATTTAAAGTGATGATGACCTCGGGGACTAAAGTTTGACACGTTAACCAAGACACAAGCATGAAAGATGTCAAGGCCAATACTTTTTGCCAAACTATCATCATTTCAAGCTTACCAATAGTCAAAGTAACATTCAACTTACATGATGATGATTGGAAGCATCTATCCTTTGAACATGTACAAATTTTAATTCAAGAAATGAAGGATTCTACTACCAAATCCACACTAGAGACAATCAATACTTCAACCTCTAACAACCTACAAGAAGATGTTGTAAAGATTCCACCTTGCCTCAAAAGATTAAGACATTATTCATTCTTTACAAATAGTCTAAAGATAGTTTACATTGTTGCACCTATTGTATATAGTTATTTTCAATGTATTAGAGATATGGGCTACTAGTGAGAAAATTTAATCTTTATAATAGATCCGACTTTCTTCAATATGTAATTTTGTAGGTGATTTTGTAGGGCCCACAAGCCTTGTTAATATACAAATAAAGATGAAGATTTCAGCCATGCTTTAATTACAAATATTTTGAAGTAGTTTTAGCTTCAAAATACTACAAACTTTAGGGATTAATTTCAATTGATAAGATATTTTTTATGAATAGATTAAATTAGGTTCAACTATTTCGAAGGATATGATGGAAA